>CALYLW010000042.1:1233241-1721521 GCA_944989445.1 Ampullaceana balthica | reverse complement strand
TTTAAAATGAATGCTCCAATGTAATTAAATTAATTGTGCTCACCTAAAATAAGGGTACTGTCAAAAAATCTTGATGTGTCAGTTTGGAAATACTGGTGATGCTGTAGAAGTCCTTGTGATGCTGTAGAAGACCTGTTGGTAATGTGAAAGTTGAAGGGGCGCTGTAGATGTTGTTGGTGCTGTTGAAGTCCTGCTGGTGTTATAAAAGTCTTGATAGTGCTGGAATCTTGGTTGTGCTTCACAAGTCCTTTTGATGTGGTAGAAGACCTGGTGGCACTATAGAAGTCATGATGGTGCTGTAGAAGAACTGGTGGTGCTTTAAAAATAAATAATTACATTTAAAATACAGAAAATAGTTCTTTCTAAATATGGTTGAAATGAAGGCTCCCATGTAATTAGATTAATTGTGATCACCTAAAATAACAAGCCTGAATGGGTTCTGTCTAAAAATCTTGGTGTCAGTTGAGAAAAACTGGTGATGCTGTAGAAGTCTTGGTAGTGCTATACAAGTCCTGGTGACGCTGTGGAAGTCCTTGTGGTGTTGTGAAAGTCCTTGTGGTGTTGTGAAAGTCCTTGTGGTGTTATGAAAGTCTTGGTGGCGTTATAGATGGTTTCTGCTGGTGGTTTTTGGAAAGTATTGGTGGTGCTGAAGAAGTTCTGTTGATTTTGTAGAATCCTGTTGGTGTGAAAATCTTGGTGACGTTGTGAAAATCTTGGTGGTGCTGTAGATGTTGAGGGTGCTGTATAAGTCTTGTTGGTGCTGTAGAAAAAAATAATAAAACATTTAAAATAACAGACTGGAAATATTTTTAACATTTCGATTAAAATGAATTTGTCCAATATATTTATAATTAAATTAATTGCTCTCCCCTATAATGAAGAACCTGAAAATTTTACTGTCAAAAAATATTTATGTTGCTGTAAAAGTCTTCTTGTTGCTGTAAAAGTATTGGTGGTGCTGTAGATGTTGATGATGCTTTAGAAGTTCTGGTAAGGTTGTGAAAGTCTTAGTTGTGCTGTAGCAATCCTGGTGGTGTGGTCAGAGTCATTAAAAAACTGGAAATATTTTTAATATTTTGATTAAAATGAATGTTGAAATATAACTAAATTTATTGTGCTCACCTAAAATAAAGAACCTGAAAAGGGTACTGTCAAAAAATCTTTATATTGCTTTAAAAGTCTTGGTGGTGCTGTACATGTCTTGGTAGTGCTGTAGATGTTGATGATGCTTTAGAAGTTCTGGTAATGTTGTGAAAGTCCTAGTTGTGCTGTAGAAATCCTGGTGGTGTGGTCAGAGTCAGTGTGGTGCTTTAGAAGTCCTGTTGATGCAGTAGACGTCCTGTTGATGCATTAGTAGTCCGAGAAGAGTTGTGAAAGTCTATGTGGTGCTGTAGGTGTTGTTGCTGATAAATAAGTATTGGTGAAGCTGAAGAAGTCCTGGTGATGCGGTAGAAGTCCTGGTGATGCGGTAGAAGTCCTGGTGATGCGGTAGAAGTCCTGGTGATGCGGTAGAATTCCTGGTGATGCGGTATAAGCCCTGGTGATGCTGTAAAAGTCCTGGTGATGATGTCTAATTTCTAGATGCTGTAGAAGTCCTGGAGGTGCTGTAGAAATAAATAAAAATTGCATTTAAAATACTGGAAGTAATTTGTTTAATATGTTTAAATTTAAAATGAATGCTCAAATATAATTAAATTAATTGTGTTCATCTCAAATAAGGGTACTGTCAAAAACTCTTGATGTGTCAGTTTCGAATTACTGGTGATGCTGTAGAAGTCCTGGTGATGCTGTAGAAGACCTGTTGGTAATGTGAAAGTTGAAGATGCGCTGTAGATGTTGTTGGTGCTGTTGATGTCCTGCTGGTGTTATAAAAGTCTTGTCAATGCTGGAATCTGGGTGGTGCTTCACAAGTCCTTTTGATGTGGTAGAAGAACTGGTGGCACTATAGAAGTCATGATGGTGCTGTAGAAGAACTGGTTTTGCTTTAAAAGTAAATAATAATTACATTTAAAATACAGATAGTAGTTCTTTTTAAATATGATTGAAATGAAGGCTCCCTTGTAATTAGATTAATTGTGCACATCTAAAATAAGGAACCTGAAAGGGTTCTATCTAAAAATCTTGATGGTGTCAGTTGAGAAAAACTGGTGATGCTGTAGAAGTCTTGGTAGTGCTGTAGAAGTCCTGGTGGTGTTGTAGAAGTCCCGGTTGTGCTGTAGAAGTCCTGATGGTGCTGTAGAAGTCCTGGTGGTGTTGAAGAAGTCCCGGTTGTGCTGTAGATATCCTTAGTGATCTGTAGATGTCCTAGTGGAGCTGTAGAAGTTCTGTTGATGCTGTAGATGTCTTGTTGGTGCTGTAGATGATGATCCTGTAGAAGTCCTGGTAATGTTGTGAAAGTTCTGATGGTGCTGTAGATTTTGGAGGTGCTGTAGAGGTCCTGGTGATGCTGTAAAAGTCTGGTGATATGGTCAGAGTGTGTGTGAGGCTGTAGATTACTTTGTTGTTCTGTAGAAATGAAAAATATTTACATTTGAAATACTGTGAATTTTTAAAAAATTAAGTTTGAAATGAATGTTCTAATGCAACTAAATTAATTGGACTCACCTAAAATACAGTAGAAGTCCTGTTGATGCAGTAGAAGTCCTGTAAAAGATGTGAAAGTCTATGTGGTGCTGTTGCTGATAAAGAAGAAATTCGTGAAGGTGAAGAAGTCCTGGTGATGTGAAGAAGTCCTGGTGATGCGGTAGAAGTCCTGGTGATGCAGTAGAAGTCCTGGTCAGGCAGTAGAAGTCCTGGTCATGCGGTAGAAGTCCTGGTCATGCGGTAGAAGTCCTGATGATTGTGTAGAATTCCTGGTGATGATGTAGAATTCCTGGTAAGTGCTGTAATAGTCCTGGTGGTGCTGAAGAAGTCCTGGTGGATGTGTAAAAGTTTGGTGGGGCTGTAAAACTTTTAGTGATGCTTGGGAACACCTGGTTGTGCTTTAGAAGCCCTGGTTGTGCTTTAGAAGTCCTGTTGTATGTGTAGTAGTTTGTTGGTGCTGTAAAATATTGGTGGTGCTGTAGATGTCCTGATAGTGCTTTAGAAGTCTTGGTGGTATGGTAAAAGTGTTTGTGGTGCTATTGAAGTCTTAGAAGTGCTGTGGATGTCCTGGTGGATCTGTAGATGTCCTGGTGGAGCTGTGGAATAGCAAGTGGTGCTGTAGAGGTCCTGGTGGTGCTGTAGAAGTCCTGGTGGTGCTGTAGATATCCTTGGTGATCTGTAGATGTCCTGGTGGAGCTGAAGAAGAAGTACTGGTGGTGCTGTAGATGTTGGTGGTGTTTTAGAAGTCCTCATGGAGCTCTAGTTGTCATGTTGGTGTTGTAGAAGTCATGGTTGGATTTGTAAAAGTCTTCAGTTTTTTTTAGATGTTGGTGATGCTGTAGATGTTGGCGGTACTGTAGAAGTTCTGTTGATGCTGTAGATGTCTTGGTGGTGCTGTAGATGATGATCCTGTAGAAGTCCTGGTAATGTTGTGAAAGTTCTGGTGGTGCTGTAGATTTTGGAGGTGCTGTAGAGGTCCTGGTGATGATGTAGTAGTTGGTTGATGTGGTCAGAGTGTGTGTGATGCTGTAGATTTCTTGGTTGTTCCGTGGAAAGGAATAATATTTACATTTGAAATAGTGTGAATTATTTAAAATTAAGTTAGAAATGAATGTTATAATGCAACTAACTTAATTGTGCTCACCTAAAATGAAGAACCTGAAAACAAGGGTATTTACATTTTAAAAAACTGGAAATATTTTTAACATTTTGATTAAAATGAATGTTGAAATATAAACAAATTTATAGTGCTCACCTAAAATAAAGAACCTGAAAAGGGTACTGTCAAAAAATCTTTATATTGCTTTAAAAGTCTTGGTGGTGCTGTACATGTCTTGGTAGTGCTGTAGATGTTGATGATGCTTTAGAAGTTCTGGTAATGTTGTGAAAGTCCTAGTTGTGCTGTAGAAATCCTGGTGGTGTGGTCAGAGTCAGTGTGGTGCTTTAGAAGTCCTGTTGATGCAGTAGACGTCTCTGTTGATGCATTAGTAGTCCGAGAAGAGTTGTGAAAGTCTATGTGGTGCTGTAGGTGTTGTTGCTGATAAATAAGTATTGGTGAAGCTGAAGAAGTCCTGGTGATGCGGTAGAAGTCCTGGTGATGCGGTAGAAGTCCTGGTGATGCGGTAGAAGTCCTGGTGATGCGGTAGAAGTCCTGGTGATGCGGTAGAAGTCCTGGTGATGCGGTATAAGTCCTGGTGATGCGGTAGAAGTCCTGGTGTGGGTAGATGCGGTAGAAGTCCTGGTGATGCTGTAGAAGTCCTGGTGATGATGTCTAATTTCTAGATGCTGTAGAAGTCCTGGAGGTGCTGTAGAAATAAATAAAAATTGCATTTAAAATACTGGAAGTAATTTGTTTAATATGTTTAAATTTAAAATGAATGCTCAAATATAATTAAATTAATTGTGCTCATCTAAAATAAGGGTACTGTCAAAAACTCTTGATGTGTCAGGTTCGAATTACTGGTGATGCTGTAGAAGTCCTGGTGATGCTGTAGAAGACCTGTTGGTAATGTGAAAGTTGAAGGGGCGCTGTAGATGTTGTTGGTGCTGTTGATGTCCTGCTGGTGTTATAAAAGTCTTGACAATGCTTGAATCTGGGTGGTGCTTCACAAGTCCTTTTGATGTGGTAGAAGACCTGGTGGCACTATAGAAGTCATGATGGTGCTGTAGAAGAACTGGTTTTGCTTTAAAAGTAAATAATAAGTACATTTAAAATACAGATAATAGTTCTTTTTAAATATGATTGAACTGAAGGCTCCCTTGTAATTAGATTAATTGTGCATACCTAAAATAAGGAACCTGAAAGGGTTCTATCTAAAAATCTTGATGGTGTCAGTGAGAAAAACTGGTGATGCTGTAGAAGTCTTGGTAGTGCTGTAGAAGTCCTGGTGGTGTTGTAGAAGTCCCGGTTGTGCTGTAGAAGTCCTGATGGTGCTGTAGAAGTCCTGATGGTGCTGTAGAAGTCCTGGTGGTGTTGAAGAAGTCCCAGTTGTGCTGTAGATATCCTTAGTGATCTGTAGATGTCCTAGTGGAGCTGTAGAAGTTCTGTTGATGCTGTAGATGTCTTGTTGGTGCTGTAGATGATGATCCTGTAGAAGTCCTGGTAATGTTGTGAAAGTTCTGATGGTGCTGTAGATTTTGGGAGGTGCTGTAGAGGTCCTGGTGATGCTGTAGAAGTCTGGTTATATGGTCAGAGTGTGTGTGAGGCTGTAGATTACTTTGTTGTTCTGTAGAAATGAAAAATATTTACATTTGAAATACTGTGAATTTTTAAAAAATTAAGTTTGAAATGAATGTTCTAATGCAACTAAATTAATTGGACTCACCTAAAATACAGTAGAAGTCCTGTTGATGCAGTAGAAGTCCTGTAAAAGATGTGAAAGTCTATGTGGTGCTGTTGCTGATAAAGAAGAAATTCGTGAAGGTGAAGAAGTCCTGGTGATGTGAAGAAGTCCTGGTGATGTTGTAGAAGTCCTGGTGGTGTTGTAGAAGTCCCGGTTGTGCTGTAGAAGTCCTGATGGTGCTTTAGAAGTCCTGGTGGTGTTGAAGAAGTCCCAGTTGTGCTGTAGATATCCTTAGTGATCTGTAGATGTCCTAGTGGAGCTGTAGAAGTTCTGTTGATGCTGTAGATGTCTTGTTGGTGCTGTAGATGATGATCCTGTAGAAGTCCTGGTAATGTTGTGAAAGTTCTGATGGTGCTGTAGATTTTGGAGGTGCTGTAGAGGTCCTGGTGATGCTGTAGAAGTCTGGTTATATGGTCAGAGTGTGTGTGAGGCTGTAGATTACTTTGTTGTTCTGTAGAAATGAAAAATATTTACATTTGAAATACTGTGAATTTTTAAAAAATAAAGTTTGAAATGAATGTTCTAATGCAACTAAATTAATTGGACTCACCTAAAATACAGTAGAAGTCCTGTTGATGCAGTAGAAGTCCTGTAAAAGATGTGAAAGTCTATGTGGTGCTGTTGCTGATAAAGAAGAAATTCGTGAAGGTGAAGAAGTCCTGGTGATGTGAAGAAGTCCTGGTGATGCGATAGAAGTCCTGGTGATGCAGTAGAAGTCCTGGTCAGGCGGTAGAAGTCCTGGTCATGTGGTAAAAGTCCTGGTCATGCGGTAGAAGTCCTGATGATTGTGTAGAATTCCTGGTGATGATGTAGAATTCCTGGTAAGTGCTGTAATAGTCCTGGTGGTGCTGAAGAAGTCCTGGTGGATGTGTAAAAGTTTGGTGGGGCTGTAAAACTTTTAGTGATGCTTGGGAACACCTGGTTGTGCTTTAGAGCCTGGTGTAGAAGCCCTGGTTGTGCTTTAGAAGTCCTGTTGTATGTGTAGTAGTTTGTTGGTGCTGTAAAATATTGGTGGTGCTGTAGATGTCCTGATAGTGCTTTAGAAGTCTTGGTGGTATGGTAAAAGTGTTTGTGGTGCTATTGAAGTCTTAGAAGTGCTGTGGATGTCCTGGTGGATCTGTAGATGTCCTGGTGGAGCTGTGGAATAGCAAGTGGTGCTGTAGAGGTCCTGGTGGTGCTGTAGAAGTCCTGGTGGTGCTGTAGATATCCTTGGTGATCTGTAGATGTCCTGGTGGAGCTGAAGAAGAAGTACTGGTGGTGCTGTAGATGTTGGTGGTGTTTTAGAAGTCCTCATGGAGCTCTAGTTGTCATGTTGGTGTTGTAGAAGTCATGGTTGGATTTGTAAAAGTCTTCAGTTTTTTTTAGATGTTGGTGATGCTGTAGATGTTGGCGGTACTGTAGAAGTTCTGTTGATGCTGTAGATGTCTTGTTGGTGCTGTAGATGATGATCCTGTAGAAGTCCTGGTAATGTTGTGAAAGTTCTGGTGGTGCTGTAGATTTTGGAGGTGCTGTAGAGGTCCTGGTGATGATGTAGTAGTTGGGTGATGTGGTCAGAGTGTGTGTGATGCTGTAGATTTCTTGGTTGTTCCGTGGAAAGGAATAATATTTACATTTGAAATAGTGTGAATTATTTAAAATTAAGTTAGAAATGAATGTTATAATGCAACTAACTTAATTGTGCTCACCTAAAATGAAGAACCTGAAAACAAGGGTATTTACATTTTAAAAAACTGGAAATATTTTTAACATTTTGATTAAAATGAATGTTGAAATATAAACAAATTTATAGTGCTCACCTAAAATAAAGAACCTGAAAAGGGTACTGTCAAAAAATCTTTATATTGCTTTAAAAGTCTTGGTGGTGCTGTACATGTCTTGGTAGTGCTGTAGATGTTGATGATGCTTTAGAAGTTCTGGTAATGTTGTGAAAGTCCTAGTTGTGCTGTAGAAATCCTGGTGGTGTGGTCAGAGTCAGTGTGGTGCTTTAGAAGTCCTGTTGATGCAGTAGACGTTCTGTTGATGCATTAGTAGTCCGAGAAGAGTTGTGAAAGTCTATGTGGTGCTGTAGGTGTTGTTGCTGATAAATAAGTATTGGTGAAGCTGAAGAAGTCCTGGTGATGCGGTAGAAGTCCTGGTGATGCGGTAGAAGTCCTGGTGATGCGGTAGAAGTCCTGGTGATGCGGTAGAATTCCTGGTGATGCGGTATAAGCCCTGGTGATGCGGTAGAAGTCCTGGTGATGCGGTAGAAGTCCTGGTGATGCTGTAGAAGTCCTGGTGATGATGTCTAATTTCTAGATGCTGTAGAAGTCCTGGAGGTGCTGTAGAAATAAATAAAAATTGCATTTAAAATACTGGAAGTAATTTGTTTAATATGTTTAAATTTAAAATGAATGCTCAAATATAATTAAATTAATTGTGCTCATCTAAAATAAGGGTACTGTCAAAAACTCTTGATGTGTCAGGTTCGAATTACTGGTGATGCTGTAGAAGTCCTGGTGATGCTGTAGAAGACCTGTTGGTAATGTGAAAGTTGAAGGGGCGCTGTAGATGTTGTTGGTGCTGTTGATGTCCTGCTGGTGTTATAAAAGTCTTGACAATGCTTGAATCTGGGTGGTGCTTCACAAGTCCTTTTGATGTGGTAGAAGACCTGGTGGCACTATAGAAGTCATGATGGTGCTGTAGAAGAACTGGTTTTGCTTTAAAAGTAAATAATAAGTACATTTAAAATACAGATAATAGTTCTTTTTAAATATGATTGAACTGAAGGCTCCCTTGTAATTAGATTAATTGTGCATACCTAAAATAAGGAACCTGAAAGGGTTCTATCTAAAAATCTTGATGGTGTCAGTGAGAAAAACTGGTGATGCTGTAGAAGTCTTGGTAGTGCTGTAGAAGTCCTGGTGGTGTTGTAGAAGTCCCGGTTGTGCTGTAGAAGTCCTGATGGTGCTGTAGAAGTCCTGATGGTGCTGTAGAAGTCCTGGTGGTGTTGAAGAAGTCCCAGTTGTGCTGTAGATATCCTTAGTGATCTGTAGATGTCCTAGTGGAGCTGTAGAAGTTCTGTTGATGCTGTAGATGTCTTGTTGGTACTGTAGATGATGATCCTGTAGAAGTCCTGGTAATGTTGTGAAAGTTCTGATGGTGCTGTAGATTTGGGAGGTGCTGTAGAGGTCCTGGTGATGCTGTAGAAGTCTGGTTATATGGTCAGAGTGTGTGTGAGGCTGTAGATTACTTTGTTGTTCTGTAGAAATGAAAAATATTTACATTTGAAATACTGTGAATTTTTAAAAAATTAAGTTTGAAATGAATGTTCTAATGCAACTAAATTAATTGGACTCACCTAAAATACAGTAGAAGTCCTGTTGATGCAGTAGAAGTCCTGTAAAAGATGTGAAAGTCTATGTGGTGCTGTTGCTGATAAAGAAGAAATTCGTGAAGGTGAAGAAGTCCTGGTGATGTGAAGAAGTCCTGGTGATGAGGTAGAAGTCCTGGTGATGAGGTAGAAGTCCTGGTTATGGGGTAGAAGTCCTGGTGATGCAGTAGAAGTCCTGGTCAGGCGGTAGAAGTCCTGGTCATGCGGTAGAAGTCCTGATGATTGTGTAGAATTCCTGGTGATGATGTAGAATTCCTGGTAAGTGCTGTAATAGTCCTGGTGGTGCTGAAGAAGTCCTGGTGGATGTGTAAAAGTTTGGTGGGGCTGTAAAACTTTTAGTGATGCTTGGGAACACCTGGTTGTGCTTTAGAAGCCCTGGTTGTGCTTTAGAAGTCCTGTTGTATGTGTAGTAGTTTGTTGGTGCTGTAAAATATTGGTGGTGCTGTAGATGTCCTGATAGTGCTTTAGAAGTCTTGGTGGTATGGTAAAAGTGTTTGTGGTGCTATTGAAGTCTTAGAAGTGCTGTGGATGTCCTGGTGGATCTGTAGATGTCCTGGTGGAGCTGTGGAATAGCAAGTGGTGCTGTAGAGGTCCTGGTGGTGCTGTAGAAGTCCTGGTGGTGCTGTAGATATCCTTGGTGATCTGTAGATGTCCTGGTGGAGCTGAAGAAGAAGTACTGGTGGTGCTGTAGATGTTGGTGGTGTTTTAGAAGTCCTCATGGAGCTCTAGTTGTCATGTTGGTGTTGTAGAAGTCATGGTTGGATTTGTAAAAGTCTTCAGTTTTTTTTAGATGTTGGTGATGCTGTAGATGTTGGCGGTACTGTAGAAGTTCTGTTGATGCTGTAGATGTCTTGTTGGTGCTGTAGATGATGATCCTGTAGAAGTCCTGGTAATGTTGTGAAAGTTCTGGTGGTGCTGTAGATTTTGGAGGTGCTGTAGAGGTCCTGGTGATGATGTAGTAGTTGGGTGATGTGGTCAGAGTGTGTGTGATGCTGTAGATTTCTTGGTTGTTCCGTGGAAAGGAATAATATTTACATTTGAAATAGTGTGAATTATTTAAAATTAAGTTAGAAATGAATGTTATAATGCAACTAACTTAATTGTGCTCACCTAAAATGAAGAACCTGAAAACAAGGGTATTTACATTTTAAAAAACTGGAAATATTTTTAACATTTTGATTAAAATGAATGTTGAAATATAAACAAATTTATAGTGCTCACCTAAAATAAAGAACCTGAAAAGGGTACTGTCAAAAAATCTTTATATTGCTTTAAAAGTCTTGGTGGTGCTGTACATGTCTTGGTAGTGCTGTAGATGTTGATGATGCTTTAGAAGTTCTGGTAATGTTGTGAAAGTCCTAGTTGTGCTGTAGAAATCCTGGTGGTGTGGTCAGAGTCAGTGTGGTGCTTTAGAAGTCCTGTTGATGCAGTAGACGTTCTGTTGATGCATTAGTAGTCCGAGAAGAGTTGTGAAAGTCTATGTGGTGCTGTAGGTGTTGTTGCTGATAAATAAGTATTAGTGAAGCTGAAGAAGTCCTGGTGATGCGGTAGAAGTCCTGGTGATGCGGTAGAAGTCCTGGTGATGCGGTAGAAGTCCTGGTGATGCGGTAGAATTCCTGGTGATGCGGTATAAGCCCTGGTGATGCGGTAGAAGTCCTGGTGATGCGGTAGAAGTCCTGGTGATGCTGTAGAAGTCCTGGTGATGATGTCTAATTTCTAGATGCTGTAGAAGTCCTGGAGGTGCTGTAGAAATAAATAAAAATTGCATTTAAAATACTGGAAGTAATTTGTTTAATATGTTTAAATTTAAAATGAATGCTCAAATATAATTAAATTAATTGTGCTCATCTAAAATAAGGGTACTGTCAAAAACTCTTGATGTGTCAGGTTCGAATTACTGGTGATGCTGTAGAAGTCCTGGTGATGCTGTAGAAGACCTGTTGGTAATGTGAAAGTTGAAGGGGCGCTGTAGATGTTGTTGGTGCTGTTGATGTCCTGCTGGTGTTATAAAAGTCTTGACAATGCTTGAATCTGGGTGGTGCTTCACAAGTCCTTTTGATGTGGTAGAAGACCTGGTGGCACTATAGAAGTCATGATGGTGCTGTAGAAGAACTGGTTTTGCTTTAAAAGTAAATAATAAGTACATTTAAAATACAGATAATAGTTCTTTTTAAATATGATTGAACTGAAGGCTCCCTTGTAATTAGATTAATTGTGCATACCTAAAATAAGGAACCTGAAAGGGTTCTATCTAAAAATCTTGATGGTGTCAGTGAGAAAAACTGGTGATGCTGTAGAAGTCTTGGTAGTGCTGTAGAAGTCCTGGTGGTGTTGAAGAAGTCCCAGTTGTGCTGTAGATATCCTTAGTAGTAGTAGTTTGTTGGTGCTGTAAAATATTGGTGGTGCTGTAGATGTCCTGATAGTGCTTTAGAAGTCTTGGTGGTATGGTAAAAGTGTTTGTGGTGCTATTGAAGTCTTAGAAGTGCTGTGGATGTCCTGGTGGATCTGTAGATGTCCTGGTGGAGCTGTGGAATAGCAAGTGGTGCTGTAGAGGTCCTGGTGGTGCTGTAGAAGTCCTGGTGGTGCTGTAGATATCCTTGGTGATCTGTAGATGTCCTGGTGGAGCTGAAGAAGAAGTACTGGTGGTGCTGTAGATGTTGGTGGTGTTTTAGAAGTCCTCATGGAGCTCTAGTTGTCATGTTGGTGTTGTAGAAGTCATGGTTGGATTTGTAAAAGTCTTCAGTTTTTTTTAGATGTTGGTGATGCTGTAGATGTTGGCGGTACTGTAGAAGTTCTGTTGATGCTGTAGATGTCTTGTTGGTGCTGTAGATGATGATCCTGTAGAAGTCCTGGTAATGTTGTGAAAGTTCTGGTGGTGCTGTAGATTTTGGAGGTGCTGTAGAGGTCCTGGTGATGATGTAGTAGTTGGGTGATGTGGTCAGAGTGTGTGTGATGCTGTAGATTTCTTGGTTGTTCCGTGGAAAGGAATAATATTTACATTTGAAATAGTGTGAATTATTTAAAATTAAGTTAGAAATGAATGTTATAATGCAACTAACTTAATTGTGCTCACCTAAAATGAAGAACCTGAAAACAAGGGTATTTACATTTTAAAAAACTGGAAATATTTTTAACATTTTGATTAAAATGAATGTTGAAATATAAACAAATTTATAGTGCTCACCTAAAATAAAGAACCTGAAAAGGGTACTGTCAAAAAATCTTTATATTGCTTTAAAAGTCTTGGTGGTGCTGTACATGTCTTGGTAGTGCTGTAGATGTTGATGATGCTTTAGAAGTTCTGGTAATGTTGTGAAAGTCCTAGTTGTGCTGTAGAAATCCTGGTGGTGTGATCAGAGTCAGTGTGGTGCTTTAGAAGTCCTGTTGATGCAGTAGACGTCCTGTTGATGCAGTAGACGTCCTGTTGATGCATTAGTAGTCCGAGAAGAGTTGTGAAAGTCTATGTGGTGCTGTAGGTGTTGTTGCTGATAAATAAGTATTAATGAAGCTGAAGAAGTCCTGGTGATGCGGTAGAAGTCCTGGTGATGCGGTAGAAGTCCTGGTGATGCGGTAGAATTCCTGGTGATGCGGTATAAGCCCTGGTGATGCGGTAGAAGTCCTGGTGATGCGGTATAAGTCCTGGTGATGCTGTAGAAGTCCTGGTGATGATGTCTAATTTCTAGATGCTGTAGAAGTCCTGGAGGTGCTGTAGAAATAAATAAAAATTGCATTTAAAATACTGGAAGTAATTTGTTTAATATGTTTAAATTTAAAATGAATGCTCAAATATAATTAAATTAATTGTGCTCATCTAAAATAAGGGTACTGTCAAAAACTCTTGATGTGTCAGTTTCGAATTACTGGTGATGCTGTAGAAGTCCTGGTGATGCTGTAGAAGACCTGTTGGTAATGTGAAAGTTGAAGATGCGCTGTAGATGTTCTTGGTGCTGTTGATGTCCTGCTGGTGTTATAAAAGTCTTGACAATGCTGGAATCTGGGTGGTGCTTCACAAGTCCTTTTGATGTGGTAGAAGACCTGGTGGCACTATAGAAGTCATGATGGTGCTGTAGAAGAACTGGTTTTGCTTTAAAAGTAAATAATAATTACATTTAAAATACAGATAATAGTTCTTTTTAAATATGATTGAAATGAAGGCTCCCTTGTAATTAGATTAATTGTGCATACCTAAAATAAGGAACCTGAAAGGGTTCTATCTAAAAATCTTGATGGTGTCAGTTGAGAAAAACTGGTGATGCTGTAGAAGTCTTGGTAGTGCTGTAGAAGTCCTGGTGGTGTTGAAGAAGTCCCAGTTGTGCTGTAGATATCCTTAGTGATCTGTAGATGTCCTAGTGGAGCTGTAGAAGTTCTGTTGATGCTGTAGATGTCTTGTTGGTGCTGTAGATGATGATCCTGTAGAAGTCCTGGTAATGTTGTGAAAGTTCTGATGGTGCTGTAGATTTTGGAGGTGCTGTAGAGGTCCTGGTGATGCTGTAGAAGTCTGGTTATATGGTCAGAGTGTGTGTGAGGCTGTAGATTACTTTGTTGTTCTGTAGAAATGAAAAATATTTACATTTGAAATACTGTGAATTTTTAAAAAATTAAGTTTGAAATGAATGTTCTAATGCAACTAAATTAATTGGACTCACCTAAAATACAGTAGAAGTCCTGTTGATGCAGTAGAAGTCCTGTAAAAGATGTGAAAGTCTATGTGGTGCTGTTGCTGATAAAGAAGAAATTCGTGAAGGTGAAGAAGTCCTGGTGATGTGAAGAAGTCCTGGTGATGCGGTAGAAGTCCTGGTGATGCAGTAGAAGTCCTGGTCAGGCGGTAGAAGTCCTGGTCATGCGGTAAAAGTCCTGGTCATGCGGTAGAAGTCCTGATGATTGTGTAGAATTCCTGGTGATGATGTAGAATTCCTGGTAAGTGCTGTAATAGTCCTGGTGGTGCTGAAGAAGTCCTGGTGGATGTGTAAAAGTTTGGTGGGGCTGTAAAACTTTTAGTGATGCTTGGGAACACCTGGTTGTGCTTTAGAAGTCCTGGCTGTGCTTTAGAAGCCCTGGTTGTGCTTTAGAAGTCCTATTGTATGTGTAGTAGTTTGTTGGTGCTGTAAAATATTTGGTGGTGCTGTAGATGTCCTGATAGTGCTTTAGAAGTCTTGGTGGTATGGTAAAAGTGTTTGTGGTGCTATTGAAGTCTTAGAAGTGCTGTGGATGTCCTGGTGGATCTGTAGATGTCCTGGTGGAGCTGTGGAATAGCAAGTGGTGCTGTAGAGGTCCTGGTGGTGCTGTAGAAGTCCTGGTGGTGCTGTAGATATCCTTGGTGATCTGTAGATGTCCTGGTGGAGCTGAAGAAGAAGTACTGGTGGTGCTGTAGATGTTGGTGGTGTTTTAGAAGTCCTCATGGAGCTCTAGTTGTCATGTTGGTGTTGTAGAAGTCATGGTTGGATTTGTAAAAGTCTTCAGTTTTTTTTAGATGTTGGTGATGCTGTAGATGTTGGCGGTACTGTAGAAGTTCTGTTGATGCTGTAGATGACTTGGTGGTGCTGTAGATGATGATGCTGTAGAAGTCCTGGTACTGTTGTGAAAGTTCTGGTGGTGCTGTAGATTTTGGAGGTGCTGTAGAGGTCCTGGTGATGATGTAGTAGTTGGGTGATGTGGTCAGAGTGTGTGTGATGCTGTAGATTTCTTGGTTGTTCTGTGGAAAGGAATAATATTTACATTTGAAATAGTGTGAATTATTTAAAATTAAGTTAGAAATGAATGTTATAATGCAACTAACTTAATTGTGCTCACCTAAAATGAAGAACCTGAAAACAAGGGTATTTACATTTTAAAAAACTGGAAATATTTTTAATATTTTGATTAAAATGAATGTTGAAATATAACTAAATTTATTGTGCTCACCTAAAATAAAGAACCTGAAAAGGGTACTGTCAAAAAATCTTTATATTGCTTTAAAAGTCTTGGTGGTGCTGTACATGTCTTGGTAGTGCTGTAGATGTTGATGATGCTTTAGAAGTTCTGGTAATGTTGTGAAAGTCCTAGTTGTGCTGTAGAAATCCTGGTGGTGTGGTCAGAGTCAGTGTGGTGCTTTAGAAGTCCTGTTGATGCAGTAGACGTCCTGTTGATGCATTAGTAGTCCGAGAAGAGTTGTGAAAGTCTATGTGGTGCTGTAGGTGTTGTTGCTGATAAATAAGTATTGGTGAAGCTGAAGAAGTCCTGGTGATGCGGTAGAAGTCCTGGTGATGCGGTAGAAGTCCTGGTGATGCGGTAGAAGTCCTGGTGATGCGGTAGAATTCCTGGTGATGCGGTATAAGCCCTGGTGATGCTGTAGAAGTCCTGGTGATGATGTCTAATTTCTAGATGCTGTAGAAGTCCTGGAGGTGCTGTAGAAATAAATAAAAATTGCATTTAAAATACTGGAAGTAATTTGTTTAATATGTTTAAATTTAAAATGAATGCTCAAATATAATTAAATTAATTGTGTTCATCTCAAATAAGGGTACTGTCAAAAACTCTTGATGTGTCAGTTTCGAATTACTGGTGATGCTGTAGAAGTCCTGGTGATGCTGTAGAAGACCTGTTGGTAATGTGAAAGTTGAAGATGCGCTGTAGATGTTGTTGGTGCTGTTGATGTCCTGCTGGTGTTATAAAAGTCTTGACAATGCTGGAATCTGGGTGGTGCTTCACAAGTCCTTTTGATGTGGTAGAAGAACTGGTGGCACTATAGAAGTCATGATGGTGCTGTAGAAGAACTGGTTTTGCTTTAAAAGTAAATAATAATTACATTTAAAATACAGATAGTAGTTCTTTTTAAATATGATTGAAATGAAGGCTCCCTTGTAATTAGATTAATTGTGCACACCTAAAATAAGGAACCTGAAAGGGTTCTATCTAAAAATCTTGATGGTGTCAGTTGAGAAAAACTGGTGATGCTGTAGAAGTCTTGGTAGTGCTGTAGAAGTCCTGGTGGTGTTGTAGAAGTCCCGGTTGTGCTGTAGAAGTCCTGATGGTGCTGTAGAAGTCCTGGTGGTGTTGAAGAAGTCCCGGTTGTGCTTTAGATATCCTTAGTGATCTGTAGATGTACTAGTGGAGCTGTAGAAGTTCTGTTGATGCTGTAGATGTCTTGTTGGTGCTGTAGATGATGATCCTGTAGAAGTCCTGGTAATGTTGTGAAAGTTCTGATGGTGCTGTAGATTTTGGAGGTGCTGTAGAGGTCCTGGTGATGCTGTAGAAGTCTGGTGATATGGTCAGAGTGTGTGTGAGGCTGTAGATTACTTTGTTGTTCTGTAGAAATGAAAAATATTTACATTTGAAATACTGTGAATTTTTAAAAAATTAAGTTTGAAATGAATGTTCTAATGCAACTAAATTAATTGGACTCACCTAAAATACAGTAGAAGTCCTGTTGATGCAGTAGAAGTCCTGTAAAAGATGTGAAAGTCTATGTGGTGCTGTTGCTGATAAAGAAGAAATTCGTGAAGGTGAAGAAGTCCTGGTGATGTGAAGAAGTCCTGGTGATGCGGTAGAAGTCCTGGTGATGCAGTAGAAGTCCTGGTCAGGCAGTAGAAGTCCTGGTCATGCGGTAGAAGTCCTGGTCATGCGGTAGAAGTCCTGATGATTGTGTAGAATTCCTGGTGATGATGTAGAATTCCTGGTAAGTGCTGTAATAGTCCTGGTGGTGCTGAAGAAGTCCTGGTGGATGTGTAAAAGTTTGGTGGGGCTGTAAAACTTTTAGTGATGCTTGAGAACACCTGCTTGTGCTTTAGAAGCCTTGGTTGTGCTTTAGAAGTCCTGTTGTATGTGTAGTAGTTTGTTGGTGCTGTAAACTA
Organism: Ampullaceana balthica; assembly: GCA_944989445.1. Taxonomy (NCBI): domain Eukaryota; kingdom Metazoa; phylum Mollusca; class Gastropoda; family Lymnaeidae; genus Ampullaceana; species Ampullaceana balthica. The sequence continues at coordinate 1,704,896 of CALYLW010000042.1, read as the reverse complement.
TTTGGTGGTGCTGTAGATGTCCTGATGGTGCTTTAGAAGTCTTGGTGGTATGGTAAAAGTGTTTGTGGTGCTATTGAAGTCTTAGAAGTGCTATGGATGTCCTGGTGGATCTGTAGATGTCCTGGGTGGGAGCTGTGGAATAGCAAGTGGTGCTGTAGAGGTCCTGGTGGTGCTGTAGAAGTCCTGGTGGTGCTGTAGATATCCTTGGTGATCTGTAGATGTCCTGGTGGAGCTGAAGAAGAAGTACTGGTGGTGCTGTAGATGTTGGTGGTGTTTTAGAAGTCCTCATGGAGCTCTAGTTGTCATGTTGGTGTTGTAGAAGTCATGGTTGGATTTGTAAAAGTCTTCAGGTTTTTTTTAGATGTGGTGATGCTGTAGATGTTGGCGGTACTGTAGAAGTTCTGTTGATGCTGTAGATGACTTGGTGGTGCTGTAGATGATGATGCTGTAGAAGTCCTGGTACTGTTGTGAAAGTTCTGGTGGTGCTGTAGATTTTGGAGGTGCTGTAGAGGTCCTGGTGATGATGTAGTAGTTGGGTGATGTGGTCAGAGTGTGTGTGATGCTGTAGATTTCTTGGTTGTTCTGTGGAAAGGAATAATATTTACATTTGAAATAGTGTGAATTATTTAAAATTAAGTTAGAAATGAATGTTATAATGCAACTAACTTAATTGTGCTCACCTAAAATGAAGAACCTGAAAACAAGGGTATTTACATTTTAAAAAACTGGAAATATTTTTAACATTTTGATTAAAATGAATGTTGAAATATAACTAAATTTATTGTGCTCACCTAAAATGAAGAACCTGAAAAGGGTACTGTCAAAAAATCTTTATATTGCTTTAAAAGTCTTGGTGGTGCTGTACATGTCTTGGTAGTGCTGTAGATGTTGATGATGCTTTAGAAGTTCTGGTAATGTTGTGAAAGTCCTAGTTGTGCTGTAGAAATCCTGGTGGTGTGGTCAGAGTCAGTGTGGTGCTTTAGAAGTCCTGTTTATGCAGTAGACGTCCTGTTGATGCATTAGTAGTCCGAGAAGAGTTGTGAAAGTCTATGTGGTGCTGTAGGTGTTGTTGCTGATAAATAAGTATTGGTGAAGCTGAAGAAGTCCTGGTGATGCGGTAGAAGTCCTGGTGATGCGGTAGAAGTCCTGGTGATGCGGTAGAAGTCCTGGTGATGCGGTAGAATTCCTGGTGATGCGGTATAAGCCCTGGTGATGCGGTATAAGTCCTGGTGATGCTGTAGAAGTCCTGGTGATGATGTCTAATTTCTAGATGCTGTAGAAGTCCTGGAGGTGCTGTAGAAATAAATAAAAATTGCATTTAAAATACTGGAAGTAATTTGTTTAATATGTTTAAATTTAAAATGAATGCTCAAATATAATTAAATTAATTGTGTTCATCTAAAATAAGGGTACTGTCAAAAACTCTTGATGTGTCAGTTTCGAATTACTGGTGATGCTGTAGAAGTCCTGGTGATGCTGTAGAAGACCTGTTGGTAATGTGAAAGTTGAAGATGCGCTGTAGATGTTGTTGGTGCTGTTGATGTCCTGCTGGTGTTATAAAAGTCTTGACAATGCTGGAATCTGGGTGGTGCTTCACAAGTCCTTTTGATGTGGTAGAAGAACTGGTGGCACTATAGAAGTCATGATGGTGCTGTAGAAGAACTGGTTTTGCTTTAAAAGTAAATAATAATTACATTTAAAATACAGATAGTAGTTCTTTTTAAATATGATTGAAATGAAGGCTCCCTTGTAATTAGATTAATTGTGCACACCTAAAATAAGGAACCTGAAAGGGTTCTATCTAAAAATCTTGATGGTGTCAGTTGAGAAAAACTGGTGATGCTGTAGAAGTCTTGGTAGTGCTGTAGAAGTCCTGGTGGTGTTGTAGAAGTCCCGGTTGTGCTGTAGAAGTCCTGATGGTGCTGTAGAAGTCCTGGTGGTGTTGAAGAAGTCCCGGTTGTGCTTTAGATATCCTTAGTGATCTGTAGATGTACTAGTGGAGCTGTAGAAGTTCTGTTGATGCTGTAGATGTCTTGTTGGTGCTGTAGATGATGATCCTGTAGAAGTCCTGGTAATGTTGTGAAAGTTCTGATGGTGCTGTAGATTTTGGAGGTGCTGTAGAGGTCCTGGTGATGCTGTAGAAGTCTGGTGATATGGTCAGAGTGTGTGTGAGGCTGTAGATTACTTTGTTGTTCTGTAGAAATGAAAAATATTTACATTTGAAATACTGTGAATTTTTAAAAAATTAAGTTTGAAATGAATGTTCTAATGCAACTAAATTAATTGGACTCACCTAAAATACAGTAGAAGTCCTGTTGATGCAGTAGAAGTCCTGTAAAAGATGTGAAAGTCTATGTGGTGCTGTTGCTGATAAAGAAGAAATTCGTGAAGGTGAAGAAGTCCTGGTGATGTGAAGAAGTCCTGGTGATGCGGTAGAAGTCCTGGTGATGCAGTAGAAGTCCTGGTCAGGCGGTAGAAGTCCTGGTCAGGCGGTAGAAGTCCTGGTCATGCGGTAGAAGTCCTGGTCATGCGGTAGAAGTCCTGATGATTGTGTAGAATTCCTGGTGATGATGTAGAATTCCTGGTAAGTGCTGTAATAGTCCTGGTGGTGCTGAAGAAGTCCTGGTGGATTTGTAAAAGTTTGGTGGGGCTGTAAAACTTTTAGTGATGCTTGGGAACACCTGGTTGTGCTTTAGAAGCCCTGGTTGTGCTTTAGAAGCCCTGGTTGTGCTTTAGAAGCCCTGGTTGTGCTTTAGAAGTCCTGTTGTATGTGTAGTAGTTTGTTGGTGCTGTAAAATATTTGGTGGTGCTGTAGATGTCCTGATAGTGCTTTAGAAGTCTTGGTGGTATGGTAAAAGTGTTTGTGGTGCTATTGAAGTCTTAGAAGTGCTGTGGATGTCCTGGTGGATCTGTAGATGTCCTGGTGGAGCTGTGGAATAGCAAGTGGTGCTGTAGAGGTCCTGGTGGTGCTGTAGAAGTCCTGGTGGTGCTGTAGATATCCTTGGTGATCTGTAGATGTCCTGGTGGAGCTGAAGAAGAAGTACTGGTGGTGCTGTAGATGTTGGTGGTGTTTTAGAAGTCCTCATGGAGCTCTAGTTGTCATGTTGGTGTTGTAGAAGTCATGGTTGGATTTGTAAAAGTCTTCAGGTTTTTTTTTAGATGTTGGTGATGCTGTAGATGTTGGCGGTACTGTAGAAGTTCTGTTGATGCTGTAGATGAATTGGTGGTGCTGTAGATGATGATGCTGTAGAAGTCCTGGTACTGTTGTGAAAGTTCTGGTGGTGCTGTAGATTTTGGAGGTGCTGTAGAGGTCCTGGTGATGATGTAGTAGTTGGGTGATGTGGTCAGAGTGTGTGTGATGCTGTAGATTTCTTGGTTGTTCTGTGGAAAGGAATAATATTTACATTTGAAATAGTGTGAATTATTTAAAATTAAGTTAGAAATGAATGTTATAATGCAACTAACTTAATTGTGCTCACCTAAAATGAAGAACCTGAAAACAAGGGTATTTACATTTTAAAAAACTGGAAATATTTTTAACATTTTGATTAAAATGAATGTTGAAATATAACTAAATTTATTGTGCTCACCTAAAATGAAGAACCTGAAAAGGGTACTGTCAAAAAATCTTTATATTGCTTTAAAAGTCTTGGTGGTGCTGTACATGTCTTGGTAGTGCTGTAGATGTTGATGATGCTTTAGAAGTTCTGGTAATGTTGTGAAAGTCCTAGTTGTGCTGTAGAAATCCTGGTGGTGTCGTCCGAGTCAGTGTGGTGCTTTAGAAATCCTGTTTATGCAGTAGACGTCCTGTTGATGCATTAGTAGTCCGAGAAGAGTTGTGAAAGTCTATGTGGTGCTGTAGGTGTTGTTGCTGATAAATAATTATTGGTGAAGCTGAAGAAGTCCTGGTGATGCGGTAGAAGTCCTGGTGATGCGGTAGAAGTCCTGGTGATGCGGTAGAAGTCCTGGTGATGCGGTAGAATTCCTGGTGATTCGGTATAAGCCCTGGTGATGCTGTAGAAGTCCTGGTGATGATGTCTAATTTCTAGATGCTGTAGAAGTCCTGGAGGTGCTGTAGAAATAAATAAAAATTGCATTTAAAATACTGGAAGTAATTTGTTTAATATGTTTAAATTTAAAATGAATGCTCAAATATAATTAAATTAATTGTGTTCATCTAAAATAAGGGTACTGTCAAAAACTCTTGATGTGTCAGTTTCGAATTACTGGTGATGCTGTAGAAGTCCTGGTGATGCTGTAGAAGACCTGTTGGTAATGTGAAAGTTGAAGATGCGCTGTAGATGTTGTTGGTGCTGTTGATGTCCTGCTGGTGTTATAAAAGTCTTGACAATGCTGGAATCTGGGTGGTGCTTCACAAGTCCTTTTGATGTGGTAGAAGAACTGGTGGCACTATAGAAGTCATGATGGTGCTGTAGAAGAACTGGTTTTGCTTTAAAAGTAAATAATAATTACATTTAAAATACAGATAGTAGTTCTTTTTAAATATGATTGAAATGAAGGCTCCCTTGTAATTAGATTAATTGTGCACACCTAAAATAAGGAACCTGAAAGGGTTCTATCTAAAAATCTTGATGGTGTCAGTTGAGAAAAACTGGTGATGCTGTAGAAGTCTTGGTAGTGCTGTAGAAGTCCTGGTGGTGTTGTAGAAGTCCCGGTTGTGCTGTAGAAGTCCTGATGGTGCTGTAGAAGTCCTGGTGGTGTTGAAGAAGTCCCGGTTGTGCTTTAGATATCCTTAGTGATCTGTAGATGTACTAGTGGAGCTGTAGAAGTTCTGTTGATGCTGTAGATGTCTTGTTGGTGCTGTAGATGATGATCCTGTAGAAGTCCTGGTAATGTTGTGAAAGTTCTGATGGTGCTGTAGATTTTGGAGGTGCTGTAGAGGTCCTGGTGATGCTGTAGAAGTCTGGTGATATGGTCAGAGTGTGTGTGAGGCTGTAGATTACTTTGTTGTTCTGTAGAAATGAAAAATATTTACATTTGAAATACTGTGAATTTTTAAAAAATTAAGTTTGAAATGAATGTTCTAATGCAACTAAATTAATTGGACTCACCTAAAATACAGTAGAAGTCCTGTTGATGCAGTAGAAGTCCTGTAAAAGATGTGAAAGTCTATGTGGTGCTGTTGCTGATAAAGAAGAAATTCGTGAAGGTGAAGAAGTCCTGGTGATGTGAAGAAGTCCTGGTGATGTGAAGAAGTCCTGGTGATGCAGTAGAAGTCCTGGTGATGCAGTAGAAGTCCTGGTCAGGCGGTAGAAGTCCTGGTCATGCGGTAGAAGTCCTGGTCATGCGGTAGAAGTCCTGATGATTGTGTAGAATTCCTGGTGATGATGTAGAATTCCTGGTAAGTGCTGTAATAGTCCTGGTGGTGCTGAAGAAGTCCTGGTGGATTTGTAAAAGTTTGGTGGGGCTGTAAAACTTTTAGTGATGCTTGGGAACACCTGGTTGTGCTTTAGAAGCCCTGGTTGTGCTTTAGAAGCCCTGGTTGTGCTTTAGAAGTCCTGTTGTATGTGTAGTAGTTTGTTGGTGCTGTAAAATATTTGGTGGTGCTGTAGATGTCCTGATAGTGCTTTAGAAGTCTTGGTGGTATGGTAAAAGTGTTTGTGGTGCTATTGAAGTCTTAGAAGTGCTGTGGATGTCCTGGTGGATCTGTAGATGTCCTGGTGGAGCTGTGGAATAGCAAGTGGTGCTGTAGAGGTCCTGGTGGTGCTGTAGAAGTCCTGGTGGTGCTGTAGATATCCTTGGTGATCTGTAGATGTCCTGGTGGAGCTGAAGAAGAAGTACTGGTGGTGCTGTAGATGTTGGTGGTGTTTTAGAAGTCCTCATGGAGCTCTAGTTGTCATGTTGGTGTTGTAGAAGTCATGGTTGGATTTGTAAAAGTCTTCAGGTTTTTTTTTAGATGTTGGTGATGCTGTAGATGTTGGCGGTACTGTAGAAGTTCTGTTGATGCTGTAGATGAATTGGTGGTGCTGTAGATGATGATGCTGTAGAAGTCCTGGTACTGTTGTGAAAGTTCTGGTGGTGCTGTAGATTTTGGAGGTGCTGTAGAGGTCCTGGTGATGATGTAGTAGTTGGGTGATGTGGTCAGAGTGTGTGTGATGCTGTAGATTTCTTGGTTGTTCTGTGGAAAGGAATAATATTTACATTTGAAATAGTGTGAATTATTTAAAATTAAGTTAGAAATGAATGTTATAATGCAACTAACTTAATTGTGCTCACCTAAAATGAAGAACCTGAAAACAAGGGTATTTACATTTTAAAAAACTGGAAATATTTTTAACATTTTGATTAAAATGAATGTTGAAATATAACTAAATTTATTGTGCTCACCTAAAATGAAGAACCTGAAAAGGGTACTGTCAAAAAATCTTTATATTGCTTTAAAAGTCTTGGTGGTGCTGTACATGTCTTGGTAGTGCTGTAGATGTTGATGATGCTTTAGAAGTTCTGGTAATGTTGTGAAAGTCCTAGTTGTGCTGTAGAAATCCTGGTGGTGTGGTCCGAGTCAGTGTGGTGCTTTAGAAGTCCTGTTTATGCAGTAGACGTCCTGTTGATGCATTAGTAGTCCGAGAAGAGTTGTGAAAGTCTATGTGGTGCTGTAGGTGTTGTTGCTGATAAATAAGTATTGGTGAAGCTGAAGAAGTCCTGGTGATGCGGTAGAAGTCCTGGTGATGCGGTAGAAGTCCTGGTGATGCGGTAGAATTCCTGGTGATTCGGTATAAGCCCTGGTGATGCTGTAGAAGTCCTGGTGATGATGTCTAATTTCTAGATGCTGTAGAAGTCCTGGAGGTGCTGTAGAAATAAATAAAAATTGCATTTAAAATACTGGAAGTAATTTGTTTAATATGTTTAAATTTAAAATGAATGCTCAAATATAATTAAATTAATTGTGTTCATCTAAAATAAGGGTACTGTCAAAAACTCTTGATGTGTCAGTTTCGAATTACTGGTGATGCTGTAGAAGTCCTGGTGATGCTGTAGAAGACCTGTTGGTAATGTGAAAGTTGAAGATGCGCTGTAGATGTTGTTGGTGCTGTTGATGTCCTGCTGGTGTTATAAAAGTCTTGACAATGCTGGAATCTGGGTGGTGCTTCACAAGTCCTTTTGATGTGGTAGAAGAACTGGTGGCACTATAGAAGTCATGATGGTGCTGTAGAAGAACTGGTTTTGCTTTAAAAGTAAATAATAATTACATTTAAAATACAGATAGTAGTTCTTTTTAAATATGATTGAAATGAAGGCTCCCTTGTAATTAGATTAATTGTGCACACCTAAAATAAGGAACCTGAAAGGGTTCTATCTAAAAATCTTGATGGTGTCAGTTGAGAAAAACTGGTGATGCTGTAGAAGTCTTGGTAGTGCTGTAGAAGTCCTGGTGGTGTTGTAGAAGTCCCGGTTGTGCTGTAGAAGTCCTGATGGTGCTGTAGAAGTCCTGGTGGTGTTGAAGAAGTCCCGGTTGTGCTTTAGATATCCTTAGTGATCTGTAGATGTACTAGTGGAGCTGTAGAAGTTCTGTTGATGCTGTAGATGTCTTGTTGGTGCTGTAGATGATGATCCTGTAGAAGTCCTGGTAATGTTGTGAAAGTTCTGATGGTGCTGTAGATTTTGGAGGTGCTGTAGAGGTCCTGGTGATGCTGTAGAAGTCTGGTGATATGGTCAGAGTGTGTGTGAGGCTGTAGATTACTTTGTTGTTCTGTAGAAATGAAAAATATTTACATTTGAAATACTGTGAATTTTTAAAAAATTAAGTTTGAAATGAATGTTCTAATGCAACTAAATTAATTGGACTCACCTAAAATACAGTAGAAGTCCTGTTGATGCAGTAGAAGTCCTGTAAAAGATGTGAAAGTCTATGTGGTGCTGTTGCTGATAAAGAAGAAATTCGTGAAGGTGAAGAAGTCCTGGTGATGTGAAGAAGTCCTGGTGATGCGGTAAAAGTCCTGGTGATGCAGTAGAAGTCCTGGTCAGGCGGTAGAAGTCCTGGTCAGGCGGTAGAAGTCCTGGTCATGCGGTAGAAGTCCTGGTCATGCGGTAGAAGTCCTGATGATTGTGTAGAATTCCTGGTGATGATGTAGAATTCCTGGTAAGTGCTGTAATAGTCCTGGTGGTGCTGAAGAAGTCCTGGTGGATTTGTAAAAGTTTGGTGGGGCTGTAAAACTTTTAGTGATGCTTGGGAACACCTGGTTGTGCTTTAGAAGCCCTGGTTGTGCTTTAGAAGCCCTGGTTGTGCTTTAGAAGTCCTGTTGTATGTGTAGTAGTTTGTTGGTGCTGTAAAATATTTGGTGGTGCTGTAGATGTCCTGATAGTGCTTTAGAAGTCTTGGTGGTATGGTAAAAGTGTTTGTGGTGCTATTGAAGTCTTAGAAGTGCTGTGGATGTCCTGGTGGATCTGTAGATGTCCTGGTGGAGCTGTGGAATAGCAAGTGGTGCTGTAGAGGTCCTGGTGGTGCTGTAGAAGTCCTGGTGGTGCTGTAGATATCCTTGGTGATCTGTAGATGTCCTGGTGGAGCTGAAGAAGAAGTACTGGTGGTGCTGTAGATGTTGGTGGTGTTTTAGAAGTCCTCATGGAGCTCTAGTTGTCATGTTGGTGTTGTAGAAGTCATGGTTGGATTTGTAAAAGTCTTCAGGTTTTTTTTTAGATGTTGGTGATGCTGTAGATGTTGGCGGTACTGTAGAAGTTCTGTTGATGCTGTAGATGAATTGGTGGTGCTGTAGATGATGATGCTGTAGAAGTCCTGGTACTGTTGTGAAAGTTCTGGTGGTGCTGTAGATTTTGGAGGTGCTGTAGAGGTCCTGGTGATGATGTAGTAGTTGGGTGATGTGGTCAGAGTGTGTGTGATGCTGTAGATTTCTTGGTTGTTCTGTGGAAAGGAATAATATTTACATTTGAAATAGTGTGAATTATTTAAAATTAAGTTAGAAATGAATGTTATAATGCAACTAACTTAATTGTGCTCACCTAAAATGAAGAACCTGAAAACAAGGGTATTTACATTTAAAAAACTGGAAATATTTTTAACATTTTGATTAAAATGAATGTTGAAATATAACTAAATTTATTGTGCTCACCTAAAATGAAGAACCTGAAAAGGGTACTGTCAAAAAATCTTTATATTGCTTTAAAAGTCTTGGTGGTGCTGTACATGTCTTGGTAGTGCTGTAGATGTTGATGATGCTTTAGAAGTTCTGGTAATGTTGTGAAAGTCCTAGTTGTGCTGTAGAAATCCTGGTGGTGTGGTCCGAGTCAGTGTGGTGCTTTAGAAGTCCTGTTTATGCAGTAGACGTCCTGTTGATGCATTAGTAGTCCGAGAAGAGTTGTGAAAGTCTATGTGGTGCTGTAGGTGTTGTTGCTGATAAATAAGTATTGGTGAAGCTGAAGAAGTCCTGGTGATGCGGTAGAAGTCCTGGTGATGCGGTAGAAGTCCTGGTGATGCGGTAGAATTCCTGGTGATTCGGTATAAGCCCTGGTGATGCTGTAGAAGTCCTGGTGATGATGTCTAATTTCTAGATGCTGTAGAAGTCCTGGAGGTGCTGTAGAAATAAATAAAAATTGCATTTAAAATACTGGAAGTAATTTGTTTAATATGTTTAAATTTAAAATGAATGCTCAAATATAATTAAATTAATTGTGTTCATCTAAAATAAGGGTACTGTCAAAAACTCTTGATGTGTCAGTTTCGAATTACTGGTGATGCTGTAGAAGTCCTGGTGATGCTGTAGAAGACCTGTTGGTAATGTGAAAGTTGAAGATGCGCTGTAGATGTTGTTGGTGCTGTTGATGTCCTGCTGGTGTTATAAAAGTCTTGACAATGCTGGAATCTGGGTGGTGCTTCACAAGTCCTTTTGATGTGGTAGAAGAACTGGTGGCACTATAGAAGTCATGATGGTGCTGTAGAAGAACTGGTGTTTGCTTTAAAAGTAAATAATAATTACATTTAAAATACAGATAGTAGTTCTTTTTAAATATGATTGAAATGAAGGCTCCCTTGTAATTAGATTAATTGTGCACACCTAAAATAAGGAACCTGAAAGGGTTCTATCTAAAAATCTTGATGGTGTCAGTTGAGAAAAACTGGTGATGCTGTAGAAGTCTTGGTAGTGCTGTAGAAGTCCTGGTGGTGTTGTAGAAGTCCCGGTTGTGCTGTAGAAGTCCTGATGGTGCTGTAGAAGTCCTGGTGGTGTTGAAGAAGTCCCGGTTGTGCTTTAGATATCCTTAGTGATCTGTAGATGTACTAGTGGAGCTGTAGAAGTTCTGTTGATGCTGTAGATGTCTTGTTGGTGCTGTAGATGATGATCCTGTAGAAGTCCTGGTAATGTTGTGAAAGTTCTGATGGTGCTGTAGATTTTGGAGGTGCTGTAGAAGTCCTGGTGATGCTGTAGAAGACCTGTTGGTAATGTGAAAGTTGAAGATGCGCTGTAGATGTTGTTGGTGCTGTTGATGTCCTGCTGGTGTTATAAAAGTCTTGACAATGCTGGAATCTGGGTGGTGCTTCACAAGTCCTTTTGATGTGGTAGAAGAACTGGTGGCACTATAGAAGTCATGATGGTGCTGTAGAAGAACTGGTTTTGCTTTAAAAGTAAATAATAATTACATTTAAAATACAGATAGTAGTTCTTTTTAAATATGATTGAAATGAAGGCTCCCTTGTAATTAGATTAATTGTGCACACCTAAAATAAGGAACCTGAAAGGGTTCTATCTAAAAATCTTGATGGTGTCAGTTGAGAAAAACTGGTGATGCTGTAGAAGTCTTGGTAGTGCTGTAGAAGTCCTGGTGGTGTTGTAGAAGTCCCGGTTGTGCTGTAGAAGTCCTGATGGTGCTGTAGAAGTCCTGGTGGTGTTGAAGAAGTCCCGGTTGTGCTTTAGATATCCTTAGTGATCTGTAGATGTACTAGTGGAGCTGTAGAAGTTCTGTTGATGCTGTAGATGTCTTGTTGGTGCTGTAGATGATGATCCTGTAGAAGTCCTGGTAATGTTGTGAAAGTTCTGATGGTGCTGTAGATTTTGGAGGTGCTGTAGAGGTCCTGGTGATGCTGTAGAAGTCTGGTGATATGGTCAGAGTGTGTGTGAGGCTGTAGATTACTTTGTTGTTCTGTAGAAATGAAAAATATTTACATTTGAAATACTGTGAATTTTTAAAAAATTAAGTTTGAAATGAATGTTCTAATGCAACTAAATTAATTGGACTCACCTAAAATACAGTAGAAGTCCTGTTGATGCAGTAGAAGTCCTGTAAAAGATGTGAAAGTCTATGTGGTGCTGTTGCTGATAAAGAAGAAATTCGTGAAGGTGAAGAAGTCCTGGTGATGTGAAGAAGTCCTGGTGATGCGGTAAAAGTCCTGGTGATGCAGTAGAAGTCCTGGTCAGGCGGTAGAAGTCCTGGTCAGGCGGTAGAAGTCCTGGTCATGCGGTAGAAGTCCTGGTCATGCGGTAGAAGTCCTGATGATTGTGTAGAATTCCTGGTGATGATGTAGAATTCCTGGTAAGTGCTGTAATAGTCCTGGTGGTGCTGAAGAAGTCCTGGTGGATTTGTAAAAGTTTGGTGGGGCTGTAAAACTTTTAGTGATGCTTGGGAACACCTGGTTGTGCTTTAGAAGCCCTGGTTGTGCTTTAGAAGCCCTGGTTGTGCTTTAGAAGTCCTGTTGTATGTGTAGTAGTTTGTTGGTGCTGTAAAATATTTGGTGGTGCTGTAGATGTCCTGATAGTGCTTTAGAAGTCTTGGTGGTATGGTAAAAGTGTTTGTGGTGCTATTGAAGTCTTAGAAGTGCTGTGGATGTCCTGGTGGATCTGTAGATGTCCTGGTGGAGCTGTGGAATAGCAAGTGGTGCTGTAGAGGTCCTGGTGGTGCTGTAGAAGTCCTGGTGGTGCTGTAGATATCCTTGGTGATCTGTAGATGTCCTGGTGGAGCTGAAGAAGAAGTACTGGTGGTGCTGTAGATGTTGGTGGTGTTTTAGAAGTCCTCATGGAGCTCTAGTTGTCATGTTGGTGTTGTAGAAGTCATGGTTGGATTTGTAAAAGTCTTCAGGTTTTTTTTTAGATGTTGGTGATGCTGTAGATGTTGGCGGTACTGTAGAAGTTCTGTTGATGCTGTAGATGAATTGGTGGTGCTGTAGATGATGATGCTGTAGAAGTCCTGGTACTGTTGTGAAAGTTCTGGTGGTGCTGTAGATTTTGGAGGTGCTGTAGAGGTCCTGGTGATGATGTAGTAGTTGGGTGATGTGGTCAGAGTGTGTGTGATGCTGTAGATTTCTTGGTTGTTCTGTGGAAAGGAATAATATTTACATTTGAAATAGTGTGAATTATTTAAAATTAAGTTAGAAATGAATGTTATAATGCAACTAACTTAATTGTGCTCACCTAAAATGAAGAACCTGAAAACAAGGGTATTTACATTTTAAAAAACTGGAAATATTTTTAACATTTTGATTAAAATGAATGTTGAAATATAACTAAATTTATTGTGCTCACCTAAAATGAAGAACCTGAAAAGGGTACTGTCAAAAAATCTTTATATTGCTTTAAAAGTCTTGGTGGTGCTGTACATGTCTTGGTAGTGCTGTAGATGTTGATGATGCTTTAGAAGTTCTGGTAATGTTGTGAAAGTCCTAGTTGTGCTGTAGAAATCCTGGTGGTGTGGTCCGAGTCAGTGTGGTGCTTTAGAAGTCCTGTTTATGCAGTAGACGTCCTGTTGATGCATTAGTAGTCCGAGAAGAGTTGTGAAAGTCTATGTGGTGCTGTAGGTGTTGTTGCTGATAAATAAGTATTGGTGAAGCTGAAGAAGTCCTGGTGATGCGGTAGAAGTCCTGGTGATGCGGTAGAAGTCCTGGTGATGCGGTAGAATTCCTGGTGATTCGGTATAAGCCCTGGTGATGCTGTAGAAGTCCTGGTGATGATGTCTAATTTCTAGATGCTGTAGAAGTCCTGGAGGTGCTGTAGAAATAAATAAAAATTGCATTTAAAATACTGGAAGTAATTTGTTTAATATGTTTAAATTTAAAATGAATGCTCAAATATAATTAAATTAATTGTGTTCATCTAAAATAAGGGTACTGTCAAAAACTCTTGATGTGTCAGTTTCGAATTACTGGTGATGCTGTAGAAGTCCTGGTGATGCTGTAGAAGACCTGTTGGTAATGTGAAAGTTGAAGATGCGCTGTAGATGTTGTTGGTGCTGTTGATGTCCTGCTGGTGTTATAAAAGTCTTGACAATGCTGGAATCTGGGTGGTGCTTCACAAGTCCTTTTGATGTGGTAGAAGAACTGGTGGCACTATAGAAGTCATGATGGTGCTGTAGAAGAACTGGTTTTGCTTTAAAAGTAAATAATAATTACATTTAAAATACAGATAGTAGTTCTTTTTAAATATGATTGAAATGAAGGCTCCCTTGTAATTAGATTAATTGTGCACACCTAAAATAAGGAACCTGAAAGGGTTCTATCTAAAAATCTTGATGGTGTCAGTTGAGAAAAACTGGTGATGCTGTAGAAGTCTTGGTAGTGCTGTAGAAGTCCTGGTGGTGTTGTAGAAGTCCCGGTTGTGCTGTAGAAGTCCTGATGGTGCTGTAGAAGTCCTGGTGGTGTTGAAGAAGTCCCGGTTGTGCTTTAGATATCCTTAGTGATCTGTAGATGTACTAGTGGAGCTGTAGAAGTTCTGTTGATGCTGTAGATGTCTTGTTGGTGCTGTAGATGATGATCCTGTAGAAGTCCTGGTAATGTTGTGAAAGTTCTGATGGTGCTGTAGATTTTGGAGGTGCTGTAGAGGTCCTGGTGATGCTGTAGAAGTCTGGTGATATGGTCAGAGTGTGTGTGAGGCTGTAGATTACTTTGTTGTTCTGTAGAAATGAAAAATATTTACATTTGAAATACTGTGAATTTTTAAAAAATTAAGTTTGAAATGAATGTTCTAATGCAACTAAATTAATTGGACTCACCTAAAATACAGTAGAAGTCCTGTTGATGCAGTAGAAGTCCTGTAAAAGATGTGAAAGTCTATGTGGTGCTGTTGCTGATAAAGAAGAAATTCGTGAAGGTGAAGAAGTCCTGGTGATGTGAAGAAGTCCTGGTGATGCGGTAAAAGTCCTGGTGATGCAGTAGAAGTCCTGGTCAGGCGGTAGAAGTCCTGGTCAGGCGGTAGAAGTCCTGGTCATGCGGTAGAAGTCCTGGTCATGCGGTAGAAGTCCTGATGATTGTGTAGAATTCCTGGTGATGATGTAGAATTCCTGGTAAGTGCTGTAATAGTCCTGGTGGTGCTGAAGAAGTCCTGGTGGATTTGTAAAAGTTTGGTGGGGCTGTAAAACTTTTAGTGATGCTTGGGAACACCTGGTTGTGCTTTAGAAGCCCTGGTTGTGCTTTAGAAGCCCTGGTTGTGCTTTAGAAGTCCTGTTGTATGTGTAGTAGTTTGTTGGTGCTGTAAAATATTTGGTGGTGCTGTAGATGTCCTGATAGTGCTTTAGAAGTCTTGGTGGTATGGTAAAAGTGTTTGTGGTGCTATTGAAGTCTTAGAAGTGCTGTGGATGTCCTGGTGGATCTGTAGATGTCCTGGTGGAGCTGTGGAATAGCAAGTGGTGCTGTAGAGGTCCTGGTGGTGCTGTAGAAGTCCTGGTGGTGCTGTAGATATCCTTGGTGATCTGTAGATGTCCTGGTGGAGCTGAAGAAGAAGTACTGGTGGTGCTGTAGATGTTGGTGGTGTTTTAGAAGTCCTCATGGAGCTCTAGTTGTCATGTTGGTGTTGTAGAAGTCATGGTTGGATTTGTAAAAGTCTTCAGGTTTTTTTTTAGATGTTGGTGATGCTGTAGATGTTGGCGGTACTGTAGAAGTTCTGTTGATGCTGTAGATGAATTGGTGGTGCTGTAGATGATGATGCTGTAGAAGTCCTGGTACTGTTGTGAAAGTTCTGGTGGTGCTGTAGATTTTGGAGGTGCTGTAGAGGTCCTGGTGATGATGTAGTAGTTGGGTGATGTGGTCAGAGTGTGTGTGATGCTGTAGATTTCTTGGTTGTTCTGTGGAAAGGAATAATATTTACATTTGAAATAGTGTGAATTATTTAAAATTAAGTTAGAAATGAATGTTATAATGCAACTAACTTAATTGTGCTCACCTAAAATGAAGAACCTGAAAACAAGGGTATTTACATTATAAAAAACTGGAAATATTTTTAACATTTTGATTAAAATGAATGTTGAAATATAACTAAATTTATTGTGCTCACCTAAAATGAAGAACCTGAAAAGGGTACTGTCAAAAAATCTTTATATTGCTTTAAAAGTCTTGGTGGTGCTGTACATGTCTTGGTAGTGCTGTAGATGTTGATGATGCTTTAGAAGTTCTGGTAATGTTGTGAAAGTCCTAGTTGTGCTGTAGAAATCCTGGTGGTGTGGTCCGAGTCAGTGTGGTGCTTTAGAAGTCCTGTTTATGCAGTAGACGTCCTGTTGATGCATTAGTAGTCCGAGAAGAGTTGTGAAAGTCTATGTGGTGCTGTAGGTGTTGTTGCTGATAAATAAGTATTGGTGAAGCTGAAGAAGTCCTGGTGATGCGGTAGAAGTCCTGGTGATGCGGTAGAAGTCCTGGTGATGCGGTAGAATTCCTGGTGATTCGGTATAAGCCCTGGTGATGCTGTAGAAGTCCTGGTGATGATGTCTAATTTCTAGATGCTGTAGAAGTCCTGGAGGTGCTGTAGAAATAAATAAAAATTGCATTTAAAATACTGGAAGTAATTTGTTTAATATGTTTAAATTTAAAATGAATGCTCAAATATAATTAAATTAATTGTGTTCATCTAAAATAAGGGTACTGTCAAAAACTCTTGATGTGTCAGTTTCGAATTACTGGTGATGCTGTAGAAGTCCTGGTGATGCTGTAGAAGACCTGTTGGTAATGTGAAAGTTGAAGATGCGCTGTAGATGTTGTTGGTGCTGTTGATGTCCTGCTGGTGTTATAAAAGTCTTGACAATGCTGGAATCTGGGTGGTGCTTCACAAGTCCTTTTGATGTGGTAGAAGAACTGGTGGCACTATAGAAGTCATGATGGTGCTGTAGAAGAACTGGTTTTGCTTTAAAAGTAAATAATAATTACATTTAAAATACAGATAGTAGTTCTTTTTAAATATGATTGAAATGAAGGCTCCCTTGTAATTAGATTAATTGTGCACACCTAAAATAAGGAACCTGAAAGGGTTCTATCTAAAAATCTTGATGGTGTCAGTTGAGAAAAACTGGTGATGCTGTAGAAGTCTTGGTAGTGCTGTAGAAGTCCTGGTGGTGTTGTAGAAGTCCCGGTTGTGCTGTAGAAGTCCTGATGGTGCTGTAGAAGTCCTGGTGGTGTTGAAGAAGTCCCGGTTGTGCTTTAGATATCCTTAGTGATCTGTAGATGTACTAGTGGAGCTGTAGAAGTTCTGTTGATGCTGTAGATGTCTTGTTGGTGCTGTAGATGATGATCCTGTAGAAGTCCTGGTAATGTTGTGAAAGTTCTGATGGTGCTGTAGATTTTGGAGGTGCTGTAGAGGTCCTGGTGATGCTGTAGAAGTCTGGTGATATGGTCAGAGTGTGTGTGAGGCTGTAGATTACTTTGTTGTTCTGTAGAAATGAAAAATATTTACATTTGAAATACTGTGAATTTTTAAAAAATTAAGTTTGAAATGAATGTTCTAATGCAACTAAATTAATTGGACTCACCTAAAATACAGTAGAAGTCCTGTTGATGCAGTAGAAGTCCTGTAAAAGATGTGAAAGTCTATGTGGTGCTGTTGCTGATAAAGAAGAAATTCGTGAAGGTGAAGAAGTCCTGGTGATGTGAAGAAGTCCTGGTGATGCGGTAAAAGTCCTGGTGATGCAGTAGAAGTCCTGGTCAGGCGGTAGAAGTCCTGGTCAGGCGTAGAAGTCCTGGTCATGCGGTAGAAGTCCTGGTCATGCGGTAGAAGTCCTGATGATTGTGTAGAATTCCTGGTGATGATGTAGAATTCCTGGTAAGTGCTGTAATAGTCCTGGTGGTGCTGAAGAAGTCCTGGTGGATTTGTAAAAGTTTGGTGGGGCTGTAAAACTTTTAGTGATGCTTGGGAACACCTGGTTGTGCTTTAGAAGCCCTGGTTGTGCTTTAGAAGCCCTGGTTGTGCTTTAGAAGTCCTGTTGTATGTGTAGTAGTTTGTTGGTGCTGTAAAATATTTGGTGGTGCTGTAGATGTCCTGATAGTGCTTTAGAAGTCTTGGTGGTATGGTAAAAGTGTTTGTGGTGCTATTGAAGTCTTAGAAGTGCTGTGGATGTCCTGGTGGATCTGTAGATGTCCTGGTGGAGCTGTGGAATAGCAAGTGGTGCTGTAGAGGTCCTGGTGGTGCTGTAGAAGTCCTGGTGGTGCTGTAGATATCCTTGGTGATCTGTAGATGTCCTGGTGGAGCTGAAGAAGAAGTACTGGTGGTGCTGTAGATGTTGGTGGTGTTTTAGAAGTCCTCATGGAGCTCTAGTTGTCATGTTGGTGTTGTAGAAGTCATGGTTGGATTTGTAAAAGTCTTCAGGTTTTTTTTTAGATGTTGGTGATGCTGTAGATGTTGGCGGTACTGTAGAAGTTCTGTTGATGCTGTAGATGAATTGGTGGTGCTGTAGATGATGATCCTGTAGAAGTCCTGGTACTGTTGTGAAAGTTCTGGTGGTGCTGTAGATTTTGGAGGTGCTGTAGAGGTCCTGGTGATGATGTAGTAGTTGGGTGATGTGGTCAGAGTGTGTGTGATGCTGTAGATTTCTTGGTTGTTCTGTGGAAAGGAATAATATTTACATTTGAAATAGTGTGAATTATTTAAAATTAAGTTAGAAATGAATGTTATAATGCAACTAACTTAATTGTGCTCACCTAAAATGAAGAACCTGAAAACAAGGGTATTTACATTATAAAAAACTGGAAATATTTTTAACATTTTGATTAAACTGAATGTTGAAATATAACTAAATTTATTGTGCTCACCTAAAATGAAGAACCTGAAAAGGGTACTGTCAAAAAATCTTTATATTGCTTTAAAAGTCTTGGTGGTGCTGTACATGTCTTGGTAGTGCTGTAGATGTTGATGATGCTTTAGAAGTTCTGGTAATGTTGTGAAAGTCCTAGTTGTGCTGTAGAAATCCTGGTGGTGTGGTCCGAGTCAGTGTGGTGCTTTAGAAGTCCTGTTTATGCAGTAGACGTCCTGTTGATGCATTAGTAGTCCGAGAAGAGTTGTGAAAGTCTATGTGGTGCTGTAGGTGTTGTTGCTGATAAATAAGTATTGGTGAAGCTGAAGAAGTCCTGGTGATGCGGTAGAAGTCCTGGTGATGCGGTAGAAGTCCTGGTGATGCGGTAGAATTCCTGGTGATTCGGTATAAGCCCTGGTGATGCTGTAGAAGTCCTGGTGATGATGTCTAATTTCTAGATGCTGTAGAAGTCCTGGAGGTGCTGTAGAAATAAATAAAAATTGCAT
This sequence comes from Ampullaceana balthica, assembly GCA_944989445.1. NCBI lineage: Eukaryota > Metazoa > Mollusca > Gastropoda > Lymnaeidae > Ampullaceana > Ampullaceana balthica. Next base: position 1,686,447 of record CALYLW010000042.1, on the reverse strand, counting down.
TTAAAATACTGGAAGTAATTTGTTTAATATGTTTAAATTTAAAATGAATGCTCAAATATAATTAAATTAATTGTGTTCATCTAAAATAAGGGTACTGTCAAAAACTCTTGATGTGTCAGTTTCGAATTACTGGTGATGCTGTAGAAGTCCTGGTGATGCTGTAGAAGACCTGTTGGTAATGTGAAAGTTGAAGATGCGCTGTAGATGTTGTTGGTGCTGTTGATGTCCTGCTGGTGTTATAAAAGTCTTGACAATGCTGGAATCTGGGTGGTGCTTCACAAGTCCTTTTGATGTGGTAGAAGAACTGGTGGCACTATAGAAGTCATGATGGTGCTGTAGAAGAACTGGTTTTGCTTTAAAAGTAAATAATAATTACATTTAAAATACAGATAGTAGTTCTTTTTAAATATGATTGAAATGAAGGCTCCCTTGTAATTAGATTAATTGTGCACACCTAAAATAAGGAACCTGAAAGGGTTCTATCTAAAAATCTTGATGGTGTCAGTTGAGAAAAACTGGTGATGCTGTAGAAGTCTTGGTAGTGCTGTAGAAGTCCTGGTGGTGTTGTAGAAGTCCCGGTTGTGCTGTAGAAGTCCTGATGGTGCTGTAGAAGTCCTGGTGGTGTTGAAGAAGTCCCGGTTGTGCTTTAGATATCCTTAGTGATCTGTAGATGTACTAGTGGAGCTGTAGAAGTTCTGTTGATGCTGTAGATGTCTTGTTGGTGCTGTAGATGATGATCCTGTAGAAGTCCTGGTAATGTTGTGAAAGTTCTGATGGTGCTGTAGATTTTGGAGGTGCTGTAGAGGTCCTGGTGATGCTGTAGAAGTCTGGTGATATGGTCAGAGTGTGTGTGAGGCTGTAGATTACTTTGTTGTTCTGTAGAAATGAAAAATATTTACATTTGAAATACTGTGAATTTTTAAAAAATTAAGTTTGAAATGAATGTTCTAATGCAACTAAATTAATTGGACTCACCTAAAATACAGTAGAAGTCCTGTTGATGCAGTAGAAGTCCTGTAAAAGATGTGAAAGTCTATGTGGTGCTGTTGCTGATAAAGAAGAAATTCGTGAAGGTGAAGAAGTCCTGGTGATGTGAAGAAGTCCTGGTGATGCGGTAGAAGTCCTGGTGATGCAGTAGAAGTCCTGGTCAGGCGGTAGAAGTCCTGGTCATGCGGTAGAAGTCCTGGTCATGCGGTAGAAGTCCTGATGATTGTGTAGAATTCCTGGTGATGATGTAGAATTCCTGGTAAGTGCTGTAATAGTCCTGGTGGTGCTGAAGAAGTCCTGGTGGATGTGTAAAAGTTTGGTGGGGCTGTAAAACTTTTAGTGATGCTTGAGAACACCTGGTTGTGCTTTAGAAGCCCTGGTTGTGCTTTAGAAGCCCTGGTTGTGCTTTAGAAGTCCTGTTGTATGTGTAGTAGTTTGTTGGTGCTGTAAAATATTTGGTGGTGCTGTAGATGTCCTGATAGTGCTTTAGAAGTCTTGGTGGTATGGTAAAAGTGTTTGTGGTGCTATTGAAGTCTTAGAAGTGCTGTGGATGTCCTGGTGGATCTGTAGATGTCCTGGTGGAGCTGTGGAATAGCAAGTGGTGCTGTAGAGGTCCTGGTGGTGCTGTAGAAGTCCTGGTGGTGCTGTAGATATCCTTGGTGATCTGTAGATGTCCTGGTGGAGCTGAAGAAGAAGTACTGGTGGTGCTGTAGATGTTGGTGGTGTTTTAGAAGTCCTCATGGAGCTCTAGTTGTCATGTTGGTGTTGTAGAAGTCATGGTTGGATTTGTAAAAGTCTTCAGGTTTTTTTTTAGATGTTGGTGATGCTGTAGATGTTGGCGGTACTGTAGAAGTTCTGTTGATGCTGTAGATGAATTGGTGGTGCTGTAGATGATGATGCTGTAGAAGTCCTGGTACTGTTGTGAAAGTTCTGGTGGTGCTGTAGATTTTGGAGGTGCTGTAGAGGTCCTGGTGATGATGTAGTAGTTGGGTGATGTGGTCAGAGTGTGTGTGATGCTGTAGATTTCTTGGTTGTTCTGTGGAAAGGAATAATATTTACATTTGAAATAGTGTGAATTATTTAAAATTAAGTTAGAAATGAATGTTATAATGCAACTAACTTAATTGTGCTCACCTAAAATGAAGAACCTGAAAACAAGGGTATTTACATTATAAAAAACTGGAAATATTTTTAACATTTTGATTAAAATGAATGTTGAAATATAACTAAATTTATTGTGCTCACCTAAAATGAAGAACCTGAAAAGGGTACTGTCAAAAAATCTTTATATTGCTTTAAAAGTCTTGGTGGTGCTGTACATGTCTTGGTAGTGCTGTAGATGTTGATGATGCTTTAGAAGTTCTGGTAATGTTGTGAAATTCCTAGTTGTGCTGTAGAAATCCTGGTGGTGTGGTCCGAGTCAGTGTGGTGCTTTAGAAGTCCTGTTTATGCAGTAGACGTCCTGTTGATGCATTAGTAGTCCGAGAAGAGTTGTGAAAGTCTATGTGGTGCTGTAGGTGTTGTTGCTGATAAATAAGTATTGGTGAAGCTGAAGAAGTCCTGGTGATGCGGTAGAAGTCCTGGTGATGCGGTAGAAGTCCTGGTGATGCGGTAGAATTCCTGGTGATTCGGTATAAGCCCTGGTGATGCTGTAGAAGTCCTGGTGATGATGTCTAATTTCTAGATGCTGTAGAAGTCCTGGAGGTGCTGTAGAAATAAATAAAAATTGCATTTAAAATACTGGAAGTAATTTGTTTAATATGTTTAAATTTAAAATGAATGCTCAAATATAATTAAATTAATTGTGTTCATCTAAAATAAGGGTACTGTCAAAAACTCTTGATGTGTCAGTTTCGAATTACTGGTGATGCTGTAGAAGTCCTGGTGATGCTGTAGAAGACCTGTTGGTAATGTGAAAGTTGAAGATGCGCTGTAGATGTTGTTGGTGCTGTTGATGTCCTGCTGGTGTTATAAAAGTCTTGACAATGCTGGAATCTGGGTGGTGCTTCACAAGTCCTTTTGATGTGGTAGAAGAACTGGTGGCACTATAGAAGTCATGATGGTGCTGTAGAAGAACTGGTTTTGCTTTAAAAGTAAATAATAATTACATTTAAAATACAGATAGTAGTTCTTTTTAAATATGATTGAAATGAAGGCTCCCTTGTAATTAGATTAATTGTGCACACCTAAAATAAGGAACCTGAAAGGGTTCTATCTAAAAATCTTGATGGTGTCAGTTGAGAAAAACTGGTGATGCTGTAGAAGTCTTGGTAGTGCTGTAGAAGTCCTGGTGGTGTTGTAGAAGTCCCGGTTGTGCTGTAGAAGTCCTGATGGTGCTGTAGAAGTCCTGGTGGTGTTGAAGAAGTCCCGGTTGTGCTTTAGATATCCTTAGTGATCTGTAGATGTCCTAGTGGAGCTGTAGAAGTTCTGTTGATGCTGTAGATGTCTTGTTGGTGCTGTAGATGATGATCCTGTAGAAGTCCTGGTAATGTTGTGAAAGTTCTGATGGTGCTGTAGATTTTGGAGGTGCTGTAGAGGTCCTGGTGATGCTGTAGAAGTCTGGTGATATGGTCAGAGTGTGTGTGAGGCTGTAGATTACTTTGTTGTTCTGTAGAAATGAAAAATATTTACATTTGAAATACTGTGAATTTTAAAAAATTAAGTTTGAAATGAATGTTCTAATGCAACTAAATTAATTGGACTCACCTAAAATACAGTAGAAGTCCTGTTGATGCAGTAGAAGTCCTGTAAAAGATGTGAAAGTCTATGTGGTGCTGTTGCTGATAAAGAAGAAATTCGTGAAGGTGAAGAAGTCCTGGTGATGTGAAGAAGTCCTGGTGATGCGGTAGAAGTCCTGGTGATGCAGTAGAAGTCCTGGTCAGGCGGTAGAAGTCCTGGTCATGCGGTAGAAGTCCTGGTCATGCGGTAGAAGTCCTGATGATTGTGTAGAATTCCTGGTGATGATGTAGAATTCCTGGTAAGTGCTGTAATAGTCCTGGTGGTGCTGAAGAAGTCCTGGTGGATGTGTAAAAGTTTGGTGGGGCTGTAAAACTTTTAGTGATGCTTGAGAACACCTGCTTGTGCTTTAGAAGCCCTGGTTGTGCTTTAGAAGTCCTGGTTGTGCTTTAGAAGTCCTGTTGTATGTGTAGTAGTTTGTTGGTGCTGTAAAATATTTGGTGGTGCTGTAGATGTCCTGATGGTGCTTTAGAAGTCTTGGTGGTATGGTAAAAGTGTTTGTGGTGCTATTGAAGTCTTAGAAGTGCTGTGGATGTCCTGGTGGATCTGTAGATGTCCTGGTGGAGCTGTGGAATAGCAAGTGGTGCTGTAGAGGTCCTGGTGGTGCTGTAGAAGTCCTGTTGGTGCTGTAGAAGTCTCGTGATGTGGTCAGAGTGTGTGTTATGCTGTATATTTCTTGGTTGTTCTGTAGAAATGAATAATATTTACATTTGAAATACTGTGAATTTTTTAAAAATTAAGTTTGAAATTAATGTTCTAATGCAACTAAGTTAATTGTGCTCACGTAAAAGAAAGAACCTGAAAGCAAGGCATTTACATTTAAAAAACCTAGAAACATTTTTAACATTTTTATTAAAATGAATGTTCCAATATAATTATAATTAAATTTATTGCGCTCACCTAATATAAAGTTCCTGAAAAGGGTACTATCAAAAGATCTTTATGTTGCTGCAAAGGTCTTGGTGGTGCTGTACTTGTCTTGGTGGTGCTGTAGATGTCTTAGTGGTGCTGTTGAAAAAAATAATATTAACATTTTAAATACTGGAAATATTTTTAACATTTTGATTAAAATGAATGTTCCAATTTATAATTATATTAATTGCCCTCACATAAAATGAAGAACCTAAAATAAGAGTACTGTCAAAAAATCTTTATGTTGCTTTAAAAGTCTTGGTGGTGCTGTACATGTCTTGGTGGTGCTGTAGATGTCTTAGTGGTGCTGTTGAAAAATACATTTTGATTAAAATTAGGGCTGCGGAAATTAACTATTAATTTTTCGATTAATCGTAAAAAAAAGTTTATTGTTTAAAACTATTTTAATCGATAAAAATTCGATTAAAAGTAAAGAGAATATTTATAATATTTCAAAAAACATTTATTAATAATTAATTAATTATTAATCATTAATGATAATTTATATTTTTTATTACGTAAAAACTTCTCCTGGGTAATATTATAATTTATTTTATTACTTTATGTGGACCGGCAGACGTCAACTAAAAATTGACAGCATCAGCGCAGTTAAATGTAAACATATAACTAGAAAGTTGAGCAAAAAGTTTGTTTTTAAGCTAATTGCTGATGGCAAAGTCGAAGATGGTGAAAAATTTTACTGTGTTCACTGCCATAAACAATTCTCTTTTAAAGGATCAAATACATCGCTGACTTACCACCTTCAGCACAAACATCCAATCAAGTATCAACACATCGTCATAAAATTTATTTCAAAATATTCTTAATTTTCAATGTCCGTGAGAAATGTTCAGTTTAATGACTACATAAATTTTTATTTTTGGCTTTAATCGAAATTATCGATTAATTAATCGATAATTTTTCAAAAGTTACTATTAAATTTAAATTAATCGATAACAGCCCTAATTAAAATGAATGTTCCAATTTATAATTAAATTAATTGCGCTCACCTAAAATGAAGAACCTAAAATATGGGTACTGTCCAAAAATCTTTATGTTGCTGTAAAAGTCTTGGTAGTGCTGTAGATGTTTATGATGCTTTAGAAGTTCTGGTAATGTTGTGAAAGTCCTAGTTGTGCTCTTGAAATCCTAGTGGTGTGGTCAGAACCATTGGGGTGCAGTAGAAGTCCTGATGATGCAGTAGAAGTCCTGTTGATGCAGTAGAAGTCCTGTTGATGCAGTAGAAGTCCTGGAAGAGTTGTGAAAATCAATGTGGTGCTGATGGGGTTGTTGTTGATGAAGTATTGGTGAAGCTAAAGAAGTCCTGGTGATGCGGCAGGCGTCCTGGTGATGCGGCAGAAGTCCTGGTGATTCGGTAGAAGTCCTGGTGATGCTGTAGAAGTCCTGGTGATGCTGTAGAAGTACTGGTGATGCTGTAGAATTCCTGGTGATGCTATAGAAGAACTGGTGGTGTTGTAGAAGACCTGGTGGTGTTGTAGAAGTCCTGATGGTGCTTTACAAGTCATGGTGGTGCTGCAGAAGTCCTGACGGTGCTGTAGATGTTGGTGGTGTTGTAGAAGTCCTTATGGTGCTGTAGTTGTCATGTTGGTGTTGTAGAAGTCATGGTTGGATTTCTGAAAGTTTTGGGTGTTTTTTTTTAGATGTTGGTGGTGCTGTAGATAATGGTGATGCTGTAGATAATGGTGGTGCTGAAGATGATGGTGGTGCTGAAGATGTTGGTGGTGCTGTAGAAGTTCTGTTGATGCTGTAGATGTTGGTGGTGCTGAATATGTTGGTGGTGATGAAGATGCTGGTGGTGCTGTAGAAGTTCTGTTGATGATGTAGGTGTCCTGGTGGTGCTGTAGATGTTTGTGGTGCTGTAGATTTCCTGGTGGTGATGTAGATGTTGGCGGTGCTGTATAAGTTTTTGTTGATGCTGTCGATGTCCTGTTGATGTCTTGGTGGTGCTGTAGATATCCTGGTGGTGCTGTAGATGTCCTGGTGGTGCTGTAGATGTCCTGGTGGTGCTGTAGATGTCCTGGTGGTGCTGTAGATGTCTTGGTGGTGCTGTAGATGTCTTGTTGGTGCGTTAGATGTCTTGGTGGTGCTGTAGATGTTGGTGGTGCTGTAAATGTTGGTGGAGCCGTAGATGTTGGTGGTGCTGTAGAAGTTGTGTTAATTCTGTTGAAGTCCGGGTGGTGCTGTAGATGTTGGTGCACTGGAAAAGAAATGATGGTGCTGTATAAGTCCTGGTGGTTCTGTAAATGTCTTGTTGGTGCTGTAGACGATGATGATGTAGAAGTCCTGGTAATGTTGTGAAAGTTCTGGTGGTGCTGTAGAGGTCCTGTTGATGCAGTAGAAGTCCTGGAAGGGATGTGAAAGTCTATGTGGTGCTGTATGTGTTGTTGCTGATAAAGAAGTATTGGTGAAGCTGAAGAAGTCCTGGTGATGTGGTAGAAGACCTGGTGATGCTGTAGAAGTCCTGGTGATGCTGTCTAATTCCTTGATGCTGTTGAAGTCCTGGTGGTGCTGTAGAAATAAATAAAAATTGCATTTAAATGGCTCGAAATATTTTTTTTATATGTTTAAATTTAAAATGAATGCTCCCATTTAAATAAATTAATTGTGCTCACCTAAAATAAGGGTATTGTCAAAAAATCTTGAAATTTCAATTTGGAAATACTGGTGATGCTGTAGAAGTCCCGGTGATGCTGTAGAAGACCTGTTGGTAATGTGAAAGTTGAAGGGGCGTGGTAGATGTTGTTGGGGCTGTTGAAGTCCTGCTGGTGTTATAAAAGTCTTGATAGTGCTGGAATCTCGGTGGTGCTTCACAAGTCCTTTTGATGTGATAGAAGTCCTGGTGGCACTATAGAACTCATGATGGAGCTGTAGAAGAACTGGTGGTGCTTTAAAAGTAAATAATAATTACATTTAAAATACAGAAAATAGTTCTTTTTAAATATGATTGAAATGAAGGCTCCCTTGTAATTAGATTAATTGTGCTCAACTAAAATAAGGAACCTGAATGGGTTCTATCTAATTCATGAAAATAAAACTTTACCTGAATATATTAATTACCATACACAATCCTTTCTTTGACCTACATTATGAGCATGTATGGATCTGTAACTTCATTGAAATGCAAGTCTGGAGGCTCAAATCTTTTAATCTTCTGCAGGTGTGTTCAAGAATGCTTATAGGTTGAAATCCCTGGAGAGATTTTCTTTCCTAGAACATACAACCAATTATCTATAACATAATATTCCAATATTTTTAAAGAATATTAAAATAATTACTAAACAATATCTAATATCGAAATATTAATAAGTGTTAAACAATTGTTAATAAATTAAGTAGAATTTAAAAGTAGCTTAATCCATTGAAACTGAAACTTTACCTGAATATGTTATTTACCACTCATAAGCACTTCTTTGAACTACATTGTGAGCTTGTATGGATCTGTAACTGCATTGAAATGCAAGTCTGTAGGCACGAATCTCCTTAATCTTCTGAAGATGTGTTCAAAGCTAATCTAGGGGTTTAAATCCATGTGGAGATCTTTCCTGGAACATTAAACTAATTATCTGTGACATAAAATTCCAATATTTTTTAAGAATATAAATAAGTTTACTAAAGAATATTTCATATCAAATATCAATTAGAGTTGAACAATTGTTAGTATATTAGTTAGAAGAGAATAAAAAAGCTAAATTCTTTAAACAAAAAATGTACCTGAATATTTCATTTATCACACACTTTCCCTTTTTTGACCTACACTATAAGTAGAATTTAAAAGTAGCTTAATCTTACGTAAATTTAATTACATAACTTTTAAAATAACTACATCCATAACTTGAATAGCTATAGAGCACTTGAATGGATCTGTAAATGTGTTGAAATGTAAGTCATTGGCCTGGAATCTCCTTAAGCTTTTTCAAATGAGTTCAAGGCTGGTGTATTGGTCTGAGATCTTTTTTCTGGATCATATAACTATCTATAAAATTATGATAAATATCATTCAGTAAAATTTATGTGAAGGCTAACATAAAAGAACAACAGATGTTTACAATGCAAGCTGTTAAGGAAATAATGATCTACTGATCTACAACAATCCCAACACATACATTTCCCCGCCAGAATCCAACCCACATTCAATTTGGCATTTGGTGAGCTTCTGAGTTGGTGTCTCCAATCAGCACACGGATTGAATGATTTCGGGGATTCGCGCTGTTTTTAAAGCGCAAAAACCGAGGGGGGGGGTGTAGATTGTATTTATTATTTTTAAAATCCTTTTGCGCAAACTTATCAGAAGACATAAATTAAAATGTTGAAAAATTTTTAAAAGCTATTAAATTATTTTTAAGGACCAGTTTTAAAGCAATGAAATGACACATTTTTACAATTAAATTTCTCTATATACCGGCAAGACAACAGTTTACACGACCTTTCAACTCCATTGTGTGACTTCCAAAAACGCTCGTGAGATAACTTCACGCTGAACTCTCCACCCAGCGCACTCCCACAAGTTGTATTATAGAAAACCTTGCGTGTTATTAGAGGGACGTAAATCTTAACACATCTCGTCAAAACTGTGTGCAATCAGCTTTCATAACGCTACCTTGATCAGTTTGTCTACCATTGGCTGAGTGGGGGAGGGCTGGAGTCTTTTCACAGAGTCTCACGTTTAATGCGATTTTTTTAAAAATGTGGGCCAATATTGACAGGTTTTTCACGTGTTTACAACATTAAGAGCTAAGTACATCGACTCCCTGAGATGCCGCTTTAAATAAAGTCTGTGAAGTTACAGAAATTCAACCCATCCATTTTGTCCTTGTCATTATTTGTGTCACTCGCTGGAGAAGTATTTTGTGTTGCGCGGGGACTGGAGGAGGGGAGGGGGTTTGTAAGACTAAGAAAAAAAAACCCTTTTATATTTACACTCCAAACACATGTAATAATGGTGTATTAAAGCCTTTCAGTTCATTGGTTGTCAATAAATTAGTTTACCTAATATGGGATTTCGTATAGAACCAGGGTCGGCAACCGCATGTGACTCTTTCTATGTCAAGATGCGGCTCTCCAGTTCCATGCGCAAATAGTAATAATTATAGTATTTTATTTTTCAAAACTCATGTTAGCGGATCTTTCAAAAACTGGTAATAACTGTTGTAAATTGTAACTCTTGGCTCTTCCTCCTAAAAAAAGGTTTCCGACCCCTGGTATAGAAGATGAAATGACACGGTCAACGTGGGCTCGGCCAATGCAGCGGAGGTGATGGAGGGAGGGGCAACAATGGTACTTGCGTTCACTTGCGTTGTTCCTTCACAGAATAACATGTGGTTCGTACTGTAGTGGTTATCGCCTCCGCCTTACACGCGGAAGGTCCTGGGTTCAAGCCCCAGCGAAAACATAATTTTGAAATTTTTTAAAAACGTGTGTTTGTGCCCGTTCTTTTCCCCCTTTTTTGCGAACATGGCTGACCCTCGCTAGGGGCGGCCAATCACAGTTTATGGTTGACAAGCTGGGGTGGTGAAGGGTGGTGGGCAGGTAGATAACCTTAGTGCGAATATCTGGAGACCAACAATGCGTCGGTGATTCCTCCCCACCGACGTTCACTCGCGTTGTTTTGATTTCTTCGTGCTGTAGTTTGTGTCCGTTCTTTCCTCCCTTTCTATGCACTATCCATGAGCAAGTCTGCGGCGTATGCTACGCCGCGGAGCGTATCTAGTCATTCATATTCCTATAAATCGGCGGGTGATATCGGATTTATTTAATTCATCTTGTATTCATGTGTTGTTTTTTAATGTAGAAAATTAAATGGATTTTATTTATTAACTATTTTAATTTTAAAATAACGTCCTTTTGTTGGAATCCAAAAGGGATAAAAATAATTTTTGAGATTTGAAAAATTCAACAATATTGATTGGTCATTAAGAAGATCTCAATGTTAACACCTAAGAAGTAAATAAAGGTCCACTTTCTTAAAGGTGTTCCGGTAAAGGATATTTTACTTTCTCTCCCAAAAATAATCCCCCCCCCCGCCTGATCAAACACATTTAAAATAGTATATCAAATGGACGTCCTCAGTAGCAAACAAGTCCCCAATTGAAAATCTCGTAATTCCAAGATAGTTAAATCATTAAACCTGGAAACTTTAGAGGATTGAAGAACAAAGCGCAAAGTGGTAATAATACTTAAAGCAATTAATTCTAACTTGGAAATATAACACAAAGATAATCTAATACAACCCTGAGATAGACATAGAGATATAAACACTTTTCTTATTCCTTATGCAAGAACAAACACATACAAATTATCGTTCTTCCGGTGACCATCAGTTGAAATTAAGTATCAGACTGATAATAGCCCATTCCCCTACACATACACATGACCTATAACTGATTTAGTAGTGATCATGAGCTCCAAGTCACTAGCAGACGGACTCACGTTCTAGTGTAGATGGTGATGTCATTGTTGAGGCAAGCTGGTGTAGAGGGCGCTTAGCGGGTGAGAATATCGGGCTGGAATATAAATGCTAAACCTGCACGAGTCAAAGTAACTTCACGTGAGAGGAAAGACATTGGCATTTTGCCCGAAAGGAACAAGTTGGACATATTTCCCCAAGAGGAACAACAAGGACTTGTGCTCCAAGAAAAACATTTCTGTTGCATGTCAATAATTCAATTTAATTGGTAATTATTTAAGTCCCCGAATTAAAAATTATTAAAGGGTGCAGCAGCATTCCAGTAAAATTGTGTTCTAGTGTTAGGGGCCGTCCATAAATTAAGTCACGCAATTTTGGCCAATTTGTACACCCCCCCTCCCCTTTCGTCACAAAAACTTAGACCCCCCCCCTACAAAATGACAAAAGCTTGCCCCCCCCCCATTAAAGCTGCATTTTCTATTTGAAAATGAGCATTTTTCAAATCACTATTTTGTCATTAATGTATGTATTCAGTGTAAGGCTGTAGTCTAATATAGTAACACGTGTGAACCCATGTAAAACTTCATTAAATAAATTGTAAGCAATCAAATATTTAAGTGGAACTTTTTTTTAAGTTGCGCGCTTTTTTTATGTGACGTCACATTTCTTAAACACCCCCTCGTAACAAATGTGTGACCTACCCCCCCCCCTTTTTTTAATAGGTGCGTGACGTCATTTATAGACGGCCCCTTATCCGTCTGCTAGCGGAGACACTCACAGTTTTAGGTAACTAGTAGAAGGGGGCGTAAATGCATAAAATAAAATAAGGTAAATGCATAAAATAAATGATCTCTACTGGACTACTTGGATTTCACCGCAGCTAAGTGTTTTTTTCTATTATTTCGTTTTATTCGTTTCATTTGTGTACTATTTGTCCGTTGAAGAAGGCTCTTTGCCGAAACGTTCGCTGTTGTGTTATGTCCTGTCAGGCCTACTAATACCCTGTTTTTATTTTATGCATTTACCTTTTTAAAAGCCTGATTGCAGTCTCACCCCCATTACTTTAGAAGGGGGCGACATTGCGAGTTTCAACTCTTTATATGGCCATACGGGTGTTTCTTTTAATCAGTTCACTGGACAGACACGAATCTAGGTATTTCAACTCTTTATATGGCCATACGGGTGTTTCTTTTAATCAGTTCACTGGACAGACACGAATCTAGGTATTTCAACTCTTTATATGGCCATACGGGTGTTTCTTTTAATCAGTCCACTGGGCAGACACGAATCTAGGTATTTCAACTCTTTATATGGCCATACGGGTGTTTCTTTTAATCAGTCCACTGGGCAGACACGAATCTAGGTATTTCAACTCTTTATATGGCCATACGGGTGTTTCTTTTAATCAGTCCACTGGGCAGACACGAATCTAGGTATTTCAACTCTTTATATGGCCATACGGGTGTTTCTTTTAATCAGTCCACTGGGCAGACACGAATCTAGGTATTTCAGAGCGATATTTGTTTTCCGTAGTTGTGGTCTTTTGGGTTTCGTTTTCTGGACCCCAAAAAGTATGTGTCCTTCTCCTGTTGGTCTGAGGGGCACTACTTAACATTCATACATCAAGAATTTCCACCTCAAAAAGATACATTATTTACCTCCACAAATGTGGTATGTAAACGGGACTAACTGAACAGCCAATCACAATTCACAAAACATTCAAAATTAAAATATTAGCATATGAATTGCGCTGGTTTTCAAATGTGTGTTTAATTATAATTTTAATAAATGCACTGGTTCTTATACTTAAAGCATCCTGAAAGTATTTTTCGGTTTCTTTTAGAAGGCCATTGAAAACAGTCTAGATGTCCCCCAAAAAGTGTATTGAAAAGGTTGCAGTGCACTGGTCCCGTTTGTTAAATTAAACACTGATGTTATAATATGCTGTGTTGTGAAAGGTTTCAGAGCACTATTCAGTGGAATACTAAGGCAAAAGGTTGTAGTGCACTGTTCTATAAGTTCTATTGGCTACTGATATGATGCAGTGCTGATGGATGTTATAGGTTGCCTAGCTCTGATCTATGGCCGCTATTGGGTACTAATGTAGTGAAATGTATCTGATGACATATTCCTGTTGCCAGTGTTCACTAGAGGACTGTAATCATTATAACTATGGAATCTCTCGTTAAGTCATTGGAAAATAGTATTTAAGAAAATATTTTAAATAAAAAAAATAAAAAAGAGCAACACATTTTTTAATTGCATTGTACTTTTAAAAAAAAAGGAATTTTATTGCTACAAAAAAAGATGTGAATACAAAGCAAAAATTAAAAAATATCTAACCAAAATCAAAGTGTTAGTTTTTATTAAAAACATAATAGGATGGTAATGATAGGTGATTTTAGGAACACTACATACATCATTTTTTGGACAATTATGTACATACATTTCATACTAAACTGTATCTGGTGATGTGTGAGCAAAGAGTTAGAATTATTCAAATCATGTGAGCAATGAACATTTGACAACCTCGATTCTAGCAGAGTAAATAAAACCGAATAATCTGTTCACAAACAGGGAGGGAAAGAAGATATAATGAATACATGAATAATGGCAGAGTGAAATTATGAGAGTCTTAATGAGAATTTTGTTAGGCTTATGAGCCATGTAGGGGGTGTGACCAGAATGAGCCATCAAACATTTATAGTAACAATTAGCCAGCTTTGGGTTTGTTGCCAAATATGTGATAAAAGGAGAGGGACAAAATAGTTAATTTTGTAACTAATCAGTTAATCAGTGAAGTAGTTCTTTTCAATAGAGTAAAATGGATTATAGTGCCAGGGGTATGAAAAGTTTAAATGAAATACTTTTCATTTTAATGAAGTATTGTTTTGACAACAAAACAAATGTACTTTTACTAATTGACTGAATGTCTTTTAATTAGACAATGTGTATACATTTATATTGGCAACAGCATGAGACAGAGCTTTCAACAACAAGTTTTAATAGATTTTCTTGAGATCTTTTTTAAATGGTTAAAATATATAATTTTTTTTGTCAAATTGTAAAATTAAAATAAAAAAATTAAATTATGATGTACGACAGGGGAAGTTATTACACAATTAAACAAATACTGAGTTACCTTTGTATAAAAAATAATTAAAATATGGAATAAACAAATTGCAAATAATTAAATTAGCAGCTAATATTCATCTTATTGATTAGTACGATTGGCATATGGATTTAATTGTCAAACTTATGGAGAAATATTGTTTTGAAAACCAAGTATGTGAGCATGATACAAGACAGATCATAATAATTTAATCTTTTTTATAAATACATAGTGAGAAATTTTCCAGATTATATACACATAGTTGTACAGAAGTCCATTGTGGGAGTGGTGAGGTCCAGCTATCACATGAAACATGTGGTTGTATGAGGTGAATATCACATGAAACGTGTGGCTGAATGAGGTGAATTCTGAACGTGATCAGCTTTTCTGTTGTGTTAACATTATTGGATTATTAAATAACATTATGTGGGCACCATTAACAAATATATAAAGAAATCATATCAATGTCATCTATTTCATTTTGTTATGGCTGTTCAGCAAATACCTATGTCAAAAGTGCATTATTAATTTTTAAAAAACCACTTTATTTTGTATAAAAACAAAAGCTTTAAACTTTTAAACCATTTTTAAAACCAATGGAAATCATTGTTTAAAAAATGTAACATTTTTTGTGCAAAATTAAATTTCAGTTGGAATTTAAAAAATAGAAAATGTGTAGTATATTTCCTAATAAAGATGAAACCAACAACGAGTTGAAACATAATTACTTTCACTTTCAGAGTTAGGCAACAGAAAGGTAACTGCAAAATAAAAACATAAATATTTGTATCGTTTGTATTTTTACTTTAATACTAAAAAACATAGAGTATCTGCCCAAAGACCCTTTGCTTTGATGTACATTATTACCCTTATTTGAAGTCATAACATTGCACAAAAATATTGATAGATGTATTGAATGTATAGAAACATTATTTAAGTCCAAGCAAGTATTTAAAATGTCCCAGCTAGCCCTAGTATCAAAATGATGCAGTTTATTAAATATCCCATTTTAATGACTGTAAGATTCATATTTTTCTTTGAAAAATTGCTTCGAAAATTCAAGTGTGTTTTAATCTTGAAATTAATGTTAAAAATTAAAATCTTAATTTTTTTTTAAAGTTGCTAAAAAATTAAGGTAAATCTTATAGTCCATAAAATACATGATTCAAAAACAAATTTAAATTTCCTAAAAATTAAATATTGAAATATTTAAAAGCAGTATTATTTTTTAAGTATTAAAATATTCAAAAACAAAAAATTATTATGTTTTGTGCTGTACATGGGATTATACGATTTTGAAGACAGTTTGGTACAACTCAGCTATTGTGGATAAATTAGTACTATTGCTTTTATTTTACAACTTTAAAAAAATTTTATTAATGGAATAGTTTGTTGTATAAAATTTCTCAGAGTTGTTGGAATATTAGATCAGTTGATCCTTATTTTTAAGGCCAGGCTTTCAATAATTTTTATGTGAACCATCTCAGGTTTAGGATCTTTAATGTTCACTTATAATTACTCACTGCACTGTTAATTCTAAATTCTGAGCAAAATAATTTAATTACATAACTTTTAAAATAACTACATCCATAACTTGAATAGCTATAGAGCACTTTTTAAGTCAAAACTTTTTACATAAAGAGACCAAAACTTTTTCTGAATGGCTCTAGCATCTACACAGAGATTATGGGGCCGACACCTACATGAAATTATAGGAGCTTTGACATGTGATTTTATGTGCTGGAAGATGTTTATCTAAATAAAAGCAAAAGAAGTGTTTTGTTGAAACACTGCATTAATTGCTTAATTCGGTAACAAGGAAATTTACAAAAGATGAAATTGTTCAAAAACATTGATAGAAGATCTTTCAAAACCTTTAAAAAATTTCTACAATCTTAAAAAGACACCAACAGTATAATCAATAAAAAATCTTCAGTTTAATGAAAGCTAAGCTAAGTTAGTCATGTATTTTTTTTCCCCACAGGATTATATATTCTTAAAACTGTAGTACATTTATTAATAAGTATTAACGCAATGTCAAACATTTACTAAAATGAAACTTGGCATTAGATTAGCATCAATATTCTTGCTCCAATCCAGTAATGTATACATCAATTTATTTATTTTTAAATTCAAGTTTTCTAAAATATACAAGATTATTTGTTTGTATGAATAAATACTGAAATAGGTTTATACACAATATTTAGTGTACAAATTTGTTATGTTTTTAAAATTTTTTTTTACATAAAATCCAGAATTTTTAAAACAAAATCTGGCAGGAACCCCTCCTCCCCTTAAAAAACAAAAAACAAACAAACACAAACTGAAATGCTGGTAAAAATAAAACAGCTCCACAAATGTTATCAGAAAACAGAGATCCGGCATCAGGAAATGTTTGGTTAGTCTTACAACAATTGAATTGCTCAGTGCTTGATTAACTTGACAAAGTTTAATATTAATATCACAATAACTTTGAACAGTGTGATCATCTTGTTAACCACAGTAACAAAATACCATCAAAATGTGTGTGACAAACATACAATAATAAACTTCATAATGAAAATCAAAAGGAAATTTTAAAAAACATTTACAATTTGACATGCTTAACTTGATTGAATATTTCATCTTATAAGGTTTATTGTTTTTAATTTTCGTGCCAGCTGAAAGAAGCAGCCATGAATATACACCAATTAGATTTTACACTCTTAACTGAAGGTAACTAAGGCAAAACATCATTGAAATGAAGAGTATCAGATTCTTAACAAACTATAGATGTGATGATGGGTGTGGTTATATAGAGCATATAGGAAATTTGGTAAGTTAAGAATATTGGTAATGTTAAAGTTAAATTTGAATATTTGTGGTGCTGATACATTCAACATATGCTGGTGAGGGTGTGTTGAAAACTTTCAAGGGAAAAACAAATTCTTATTTTCACATCAGTTAAGATTTTGTTTACACCAACCAACATTCTTTGTTATTATGACAAAACAAAATATCAGAGATTATAGATACAAATGTAACGGATGTATACTTGAAAATTATTGTTGCACAAGAAATTCTTCAAATAAAATCTTTCTATGGCGAAAATAAAATTAAGGATCATTTCAAATGGTGTTTAATCCTTGTGCATAAACTATCATTAATTAAACAGTGTTGAGATTTCTTTGGGGTGATAAGCTTTCTATACATTTATCAAAAAGTTTTCCTGTACTTGAAATTGTTTTCTCTTCCTGGTTTTTTTAACTAATGTAAATCCACAAGAGATATATAAAGATGATTAAAACAATTGTAAAAAAATTAGTAACAGAAGACATATTTCAACAGTTTTTAAAATTGGTATTGCTTTAGAAAAAAAAGAAAGAAACAAATAATCAGCTAAAACATTACTGAGCAAAACAATCATAATCAGCAATATTACACTATTTTAATACCATTTTTTTAAAATGGAAATTTTTATTTTAATTGAAAGCCACAAAGAGTGAGCAAATGTTGATAGCAAAATTGCTTAGAATCGTGCAGGATAAAAAGAATTTCTTTTGAATGGTAAGCCACTACAACTGACCAAGTCAGAATTTTTCACCTTAAGACACATGAGAACCATAAATACTGCGTTATCTAAGAGTACATAATAAATAAATAAAATTTTATTTAAAGATCACCAATTTTGAAATCTGAGGAGTATTGATTTTTAAAAATAAATCCTTACATTTCACCTACGGTAATATTTATACATTTTGTTAACAAGTGCACTTGAATCAAGTGTTAAATATTTAAAAATATTAACTCACTATTTGCAATTTTGGCAGTTAAATCTTATAATTATTACATATTAGATACAAATTTGGAGCCTTGGAAGCATATGATTAATATTTATCAAAATAAGAACAAGATTAATAAATGCTATAATTTTCTCTCTTTTCCCACAACAATCAAGTTCACAATTTGAAATGTTACTATATTAATTTAATTAAGGTTGTTAAATGTATTTATTGTTTAACATCTACTGCCCGTAAATTGCTTTCAATATTTGTTTTGTTTTTTCTCATTCACTGGAATTTATCAAGTCCCAAGGTAGACACACAAAAAATAAAGTAATCCAAAAGTTAGTTAATTACATATTTTGTTAGATCCATCATGTTTTCTAGATTACCTTCCTAAAGTTTATAAATTGCTTTGACAAATTGGTTTATTGTGAATCACAGTTAATAAGATATAACAGCATAGTGATGCAACAATCTCATAGCACATCAAAGTTGGCCAACTTAATATCTAGATAAAATTTGTTTCAGGCTATACAAAGAGTATTGTATAAACATAGGATATAATTTCAGAGAATATTTGACAGTTGGTGCATTTGTTCCTAGTGCATTGACCCGCAGACCTATCAATCGGCACAGACAGCACTTGAACTCATTCCATTATCTCTGAACTCTTTGATCCTGTCTTCTTTGTAACGACTGACTGTTTCGTACTTGCCTTGAGTTTTAGTCTTTCCATCTTCATATTGGACTTAAAATTTATTGGAAATAAAACAAACTTGGTCCCCGATGTTTTTCACACCAAGATCACAGAAAAACCCCTTGCTCTCTCTCTCTCTCTCTCCTGGAGACACCCATTAATATTCCACACAAAAATTTAAATCAGATGTCATTTCATTGTCATCCTATGAATCATCAAATCCGGTCACTGAACTTATATCCCAAACATGCCACTGAAATACCGCACCAACTGTTGGATATTAATCAAGATGGTTCATCCGGACCCACTGTTACTGTCGGTGTGCTGTTGCCGTCGTCAGGTAGTTCAGTCGTCACAGGTATGCTGTTACCATCCTTTGCTAATCCTGTTGTTATGGCTGCCTCTTTTATCTGATGAAAATAAAACATGACGTTTTAAAAATAAATGATATCTAAATTAAAAAAAACAACAACCCTAAATTCAATTTTTTGGTAAATAAAAGTCCGTTTTATGTTAAAATAAAGTATAAAGGATTTTTTAAAAGTTGAATTTAGAAAAAAAAATCATTTTTATTTTTGATGTTTTCAATGCATCAGATTTTGAATTGCAATCTGATAACATTCAACACATGTTTTCAAATGATTTTGGTCCATCTGATTGAATGGATTAAATGTAGCTGCTTGGTAAAGGAGTAAATGACAGCTTAAAGGGGCATCATTAGGAATTATGTGTTAGTGAATTAGTCCCCCTTATAGATAAAATGACAAACCTAATTAACAAAAGTCTTTGTATCATAAAATGAGCTCATTAACCCAATAAGTACATGTAACTTAAGGGTAAACTAATTTCACATATGTCTATATTTTTTTTAATGAAGAATGAATGACATTTTCAAATACAAGATACACAAAGGAATTGTGTGATCAAAATAATAAACTAAAGCTGTATTAATGGACGAATACAAACAGTATTTAATTTTAAAGCTTTATCGCAATCCAATCCTGTATGACATATTGTGTCATTATGTAGACAATATATAACATAGATTACATATTGTGTCATTATGAAGATGACATATACGTAGATGACATATATACATAGATGACATATACGACATATCTAATATTTACCATATCACAAAATGCCAAAAATATTCCCTGATCACAATCAATAATCTCCCCTAACTAACAAACAGGTTTGATGACATTGATCCAGTCACTTACTTGACGAATGTATTCATGGCAATCTTTCTTAGCTTGGGCCAGAAGGTCAGCCTGACCTTTTAATACTCGTATGTTCCAGGCAAAGTTTTCTGTGGCCTGCAACACACACAAAAAAGTTAATTTTAATCACTTGATCTATATTAACTTTACTAGCTGGTACGCTGGTGTTTTGATTAGACTGATCATATAGATCAGTTTATAATTACACATTTATTAAAGGCCATTAATACTGAAAATTAACTTCAGAGAAAATTTGCACTTTATATACTTATTCTATTTTCTCACTGATTTTTTAAATGTTCTTGTGTACACTCAGGTATTTTCTTTATTAAATTAATAAAAGGAGTAATATTTTGCTATTGCAAAGCTAAATTTTCTTGCTTATCTTATATATTACAGACACTCCATTACCGAAGATTATTGCGTTCTACGCTCACCAAACAATTTTTTAAATATATCATATTTCAGATCTGAATGATGCACAGTGACTGAATATTCCATCCATTTTGTTTATCTGGTCCCATTCCAGTCTGATTTTTTCCATATATTTCCGTGGCATGCATAACGAAATTTGTAAGGCACAAATAAAAACCAAGAAACCTATCTATCATTCAGAGTTGCTAATAAAGCTCTACAAATATCAATAAAAAAGGAAGATGAAAGGCTGAAATAGCTCAAAATTACTTCTTAAACATAATGTAATAAAGAAACTGTCTGAGGTTACTTGAGAATATAACACTTGCACCAATATTAGTACCAAGCCAAGGGAAAACTCAGATTCTACTATTAACATACATACTTAAAATGAATTATTAACAATAAATCTCTTATACGGTAATAAATGCATGATGGTTTTAAAGAGAAGGTGAAGTTAGGACATGTACACCTAAAATTCTTTAATTTCAGCTAAACGCAACATGTTAGACTAACCAGATTAGACTAGTTAGATCTATCACAAGGTTGAAATTTTCAGATCCTTCAGGAATATTCAATAATTGAACTTATTCAATATGAACATTAACTTTTTTGCACTACCAAATTATTCACATATTTCTGCATGCAATATAATCTTGACTATACAAACAGTAATGTAATTGTGCATTGCCATTAACCTAGTCAACAAGAAACTATTCTCTTAAATCATAAGAAGTATTTAAGAACAGAGTCTTTGTAACTTCTTTATTGTTACATTTGATTTTCTGTGTGTAACATTGAAGGTGTATAGTTTATGGCTGCATTTTACCACAACTCAACTGAGGGCAATGTAGAAATAGAGTCACAGCAGAGGAAAGCAAAAATAAAATCAGTCCACGAAATCATAGACATCTCACCTTGGACAGTTTCTTTCCCTTTAGTCCAGCTTGTTGACACACATTCTCCAAGTCCTCGTGCCATTCAAGTCCAGCTTTCTGGCAGTTCACAAGCTGATACAGGTTAGAAGAGAAAATAAACTTATACACAGTGTGTACAGAAAAAAAGAACTAGGATACCATAAATAAAAAATAAAGGTTTGTAAGAAATTCAAGTTAATACTGATTATAACAATATCTATAGTTTACAAAGCAACATTTAAACATAGACATATCAGTGTAAAATAAGAAAGAATTTTTACTTACTTTTTCATAGATAATGTCTGCATTCTGTATCACAGTTTTGCATTGATTAATTAACTGGGGGTAAAAAAAGAAGAATGGATGCAGTTGACAATGACCTATTTACCAATCGAACTCACATAAAGCTAAGTCTGGTCACAGGCAATGTTTCCCCCTAATTTTCTTTGTGTAAAAATATACATTCGTGTGCAAATTATCTATTTTTTGTGTGCAAAATTTTACATCCCACAAACACACATATATTATCTTTATCAAAATTTGCTGCGCAATATCTGTAAGAATGTGAGCAAGTGGAACTAGGGGGGAAAAAAGGGAAAAATTTGTTTCTGATTGATCAGACCATCACCCTGAACAAGCTCACTAGGGATCAGTGTCAAAGTAAAGAATACAACAATCTGATCAGTATCAAAGTAAAGAATACAAAAATCTGATCAGTATCAAAGTAAAGAATACAACAATCTGATCAGTATCAAAGTAAAGAATACAAAAATCTGATCAGTATCAAAGTAAAGAATGCAACAATCTGATCAGTATCAAAGTAAAGAATGCAACAATCTGATCAGTATCAAAGTAAAGAATGCAACAATCTGATCAGTATCAAAGTAAAGAATACAACAATCTGATCAGTATCAAAGTAAAGAATACAAAAATCTGATCAGTATCAAAGTAAAGAATGCAACAATCTGATCAGTATCAAAGTAAAGAATACAACAATCTGCACCAAGCTGACAACAATTAAAACTTTTCCCTAATGGGAATAAAGTGAAAAGAAATTAGGAAGCCCCATTGTGTCGCCTCAAGGAAAAAAATTATCTTCAAAACCATTTAGTTTCTAATCCTATTAGTGTCAAGATGGACAACTCACCTCTTCAAAAGAAGAAAGGGATCTCTTAAAGATTTCTGGCAGTGTTCCTTGAGCTTCTAGATTTGGGTACTGAAAGAAATGACATTAAAATGTATAAGAAACAACCCTAAAAATGGTTACCATTAGTTCTAGAAACAATACAAATATTGCATTATCTTTACAACAACAAAGACATTTCCAATACGTCATCACATTTAAGTACTTACTTCCCCTTTCATGCTGTATGCTAACGAGACGCTCTCCCCAGAATTGGCTATCCTAGAGGAAAGTAGACGTATGCATTGCTTCAGGTTGGCAATAGGAGCCAGGCAGCAGGAGTCTTTGAATGTCCCCAGTGCAAGGTGAAGGTTGTCCCTGAGGTCAGTGCCATCTCTCAATGGTTGAACAGCAACCTGTGTGGAAGTCAGACAAATATGTTATCATGGAGCAGAGTAAATTAAAATAAAACAATGTAGAATCAATGGGAGTGTGCTATAAAAAACCAAATGCAGATTCTATGATTTAAGCCACAAAATATTAATCCTTTTAATTGTATGACATATGTAAAGTATGATCAGACATGACAAAATAAAGTTGACATTGTTTGCAAGTTACCTTGAAAGTTTCATCAATACTCTTGACACCAACTGTCTTCATATTGGTATAGTCCTTGGATCTCTTAGTTTTCTTCACTGAAAGCCCTCTTTTATTTACTTTCTGTTTTAAAAAACAAAAACAAAAAAAAACAACAGTTCATAACAATATTTTGCACATGAAATGTTGATGTTATACTTATCACATTTTTTATTAAATGTAAAATCAATTTTTAAACCATAATTAATCCAAGTAAATAATAGGCCAATCCCAATGACAAAATTAAAAAAAAATCACAGAATGTATTGAAAAAATAGGTTGTAACTACAACATTTATGTTGTGATAGTATGTTTGTGACAGTTGATGTATAGGGACATGGCTGTTTAAGTGTTTGAATGATCTTTGACATAAGATGTCAATATTTATCTTATCTTATCTTATCTGTTACAGACGCTCCTTCTATACAGAAGATTATTGCGCTCTACATTTATCTATGGTTTGTGTTTAGTCCTGCATTTTTATTAGAGATATAAATGTTGATAAAGTGTTGGTTTTCCTGGTTTCTTCAGGCAAAGGATTTGAACAAAGATCTTTGGTAGATGTGTTCTAGAATTGTGTAGAGTGGAAGATATGAATTCTGGGACATGGCAAGTGCCTGGATCTGGAAACATGTCATCAAGGGTGAACTAACAAACCATTAATGTTTTAAATAGGCATGTTTTTAAGGCATGTTTGGGGTGTACTTTTGAAGATGTTTTTGGGTAGGAAAGGTAGGCGTACATGTTGTTAATGACGACATAGACCATAGAAGTAAATAATCCCGACGTTGATGTCTCGTCAATTTCAAATATATTCAAGCCATTGTACTCACCCCACCTCCTCTCTTGTTTGTTATGGCCACATGAATGAAGAGTGTACAGTTTTCCATGGGGTTACCAGTGTTGGACAACAGCTGAATGTGTCTGAAGCCTGTACAAGAAATGAGAGATATGAAATAAGTCTTTCTTACTCTAGCATTCCTAGTACTAGACAAGTTTTGTCTTTCTTACTCTAGCATTGCTAGTACTAGACAAGTTTGGTCTTTCTTACTCTAGCATTGCTAGTACTAGACAAGTTTGGTCTTTCTTACTCTAGCATTCCTAGTACTAGACAAGTTTGGTCTTTCTTACTCTAGCATTGCTAGTACTAGACAAGTTTGGTCTTTCTTACTCTAGCATTCCTAGTACTAGACAAGTTTGGTCTTTCTTACTCTAGCATTGCTAGTACTAGACAAGTTTGGTCTTTCTTACTCTGGCATTCCTAGTACTAGACAAGTTTGGTCTTTCTTACTCTGGCATTCCTAGCACTAGACAAGTAATTCATGATGAAATAAGTCTTTCTTACTCTGGCATTCCTAGTACTAGACACGTAATTCATGATGAAATAAGTCTTTCTTACTCTAGCATTCCTAGTACTAAACAAGTAATTCATGATGACATAAGTCTTAACTTACTCTAGCATTCCTAGTACTAGACAAGTAATTAATGATGAAATAAGTCTTAACTTAATCTAGCATTCCTAGTACTAGACACGTAATTCATGATGAAATAAGTCTTTCTTACTCTGGCATTCCTAGTACTAGACACGTAATTCATGATGAAATAAGTCTTTGATATTCTTACAAATTCAGTCTTTGAGCACATTTTAAAAGCTATGTATGTCTTGTTTTAATTTCTGAAAACTATGAATTTCTCTGCATCAACTCTTATACATAGCAGAGGTCTCTGACCCTGATGTCAACTGAGTGGAGATACAAACAACACTTTTGTTAAGAAATAAACTAAGCCTCAGTCTTTCATGGAAATCCAATTATGCTAAAGTGGGGAATATTGACATGATAACTTCCTTAAGAATATTATTTGAAACTGAAGATTCCATAGTCAGTATAAGAAGCTGACTCATAAAGCTGCCCCAGCACGCACCTGTTTGCATGCATTCAAATGGTATCGTGTACTGCCCAATGAACTCATCCCCGATGTAGTCGTCATCCAGCACAGCAAACCTGACCAAGGCCAACTCAGGCAGGTTGATCTGAAACTCAAAACTCTCATCAAATATTGGGTTGTAACCTGTGGACGAAACAAACAATGTGCTATGAAAACAGCCAGCATTTGGTACAGTCGAACCCACTTACCTCGAGCTCGGTTAGCTCGACCACCCCACTAACTCGACGTTTTTTATTGGAACCGCCAAATTCTCTCTTTGTCTTAGCATTTTCTCATCGGCTAATTCGATTTTTCTAAGTCGCCGAAACCTAATACCTCGAGCACAAAAGAGGGCCAAATTTGCAACTTAACGTTGGTTAGCTCGAGCCTAGCAATGCACTCTGGCATTTTTAGTTCAAAACAGTGTTGACATCTCGCTTTCTTCGAGACTTCCGGCTATTGTGTGATTCTACGAGATTTCAATAAAAATTACCGGATGTTATTATCTTCTTTCACTTTCGATCCATGCGTGAATTAGATGTATTCACCCGAGGTCCGAGGTGCCCGTAAATCGGCGTTAGCGGTCTTTAATCCGTCATTATTTCGCAGTGCATGTTATATTATTATTAAACTTAATTCATTTTCTGATGCATTAATCATTTTATTTTTTAAGATAAACGAATATCTTTAGAAATGAAAATAAAGGTTTGTATCGAGAATCCACGGTGGTTTTTATTTAATTAAATAAAAAATTATTATTCTTTTAAAATTTTGTTGTTGCTTTGTTACCAGTAAGATACGTGACTGTGACACTAACATGCGCATGACAATGAAATCAAATCATTTTCTTAATATTCCAGTACATGTATATAATATTATTAATATACACGTCATCACTTTTGTAGGTCGAATTCTGATAAGGAATGATTTTTAAAAAAATTTGCTTAGACTAAGACTAAGCCATAAAACATAGCCCACAGCGTGCTGTGATCAACG
The DNA here is from genome assembly GCA_944989445.1 of Ampullaceana balthica. Taxonomy (NCBI): domain Eukaryota; kingdom Metazoa; phylum Mollusca; class Gastropoda; family Lymnaeidae; genus Ampullaceana; species Ampullaceana balthica. The sequence continues at coordinate 1,660,580 of CALYLW010000042.1, read as the reverse complement.
GTCAAGGCCGCAATAGTTTTATTTATATTACAAGTTTGATTGACTGAGGAAATTCTAGAGCATTCTGATAGTAACAGATATCCTGCACGTCAAAAGCATTAAACTTAAAATTGCTATATTAATATGTTTATTTATTATTTTTTTTATTCGCTGATTCGACGGGCATTACAAACGCTTGACACTCGCCATGGGGCGACGCGAGGCGAAAACTTTGACCTTTTAACGCATGCGCAGACAATTATAAACTGGTAACTTTTTTTTTATTACCGTAAATGGAATCGAAACATGACAGAGACGTAATGAAAGTCCTTTACTTCGGCATAAATATATATATATATATATATATAAATTCCCGATTGGTCATAACTTTTCCCGACTTTCAAGGCCGATAATTTTTTTAAAAAGAATTCCTGACTTTTTCCCGTTTTCCTGACTGGGAACCATGGTTATATTTAAATTTTAAACTGTCCTTAAAAACGAACGGTCATTACAACCTTAGGAAAGAGTGAAGAAATACTAGGGTTCCGATACGATTCCGATTAATCGTCCCATCACTAATTAACGCTAACTAATTAATCATGTACAGTCGAACCCACTTAACTCGAGCTCGGTTAACTCGCCCACCCCATTATGTCGACGTTTTTCATTGGAACCGCCAAATTCTCTCTTTGTCTTAGCATTTTCTCATCGTTTAATTCAATTTTTCTAAGTCGCCGAAACCTCATAACACGAGCACAAAAAAGGGCCAAATTTGCCACTTAACGTTGGTTATCTCGATCCCCATGACCAATCGCCAGCTTTTGAAAATGTTAGTTATGATTTTTTTATAACCAAGGGAAGGGACCAATTTTCTGCCTCACCGGGGTCTGCTGGTGACATCACAGCTCGCTTGCTCAGTGCTGTTACTTCTGGTACTATGCTTCGTAAACTAAGCGAATACATTTTTTTTTAAAATCGGTCACTAGCGAACTCCACAAACAGTGATGACGTGTATTTTTATATTTATAGACCAGAATATTATTATTATTAAGAAAACGCTTTGATTTTGATGTCACTTTCGCTCGCGTGTTGGCTCTAGTATTCTGCCGTAACACAACAAAAAATTAACTCCGGGTAATAAGCTAATATACCGACTAAGTCCTGATAAAACGGAGTAAACAGTCAAAATAAGATGGAATTTATTTAAATATTTATGTTTCACTCGTCAACTTGCCAGAATTATTGAATTTTGCTGAGCACACGACGATCCCCCCCCCCACCCAATAGGGTGGGGTTTAGGTGTGGTTGAGCTACACTGGCCATTTACCAAGGCTTGCTCTGACTCAATTTAAAAAGAAAAATGTTCCTTCCCCCATCCCACTGTAGATGTATAACAGTGGGGGAGGAGAGGGAAGGTGTCTCTTCTCGCGGTCTTGTATTGGTATGTCAAAGCAAGAGGCTTCCTTTTATATAAACATCAAAGACCTTTCAAGACTTCTAGCCTTCCCCCCACCACCCTCATCCCTAACTAGAAAACTCCGTAACTTGTCCCCCCCCTCCCTTTGAGTTCACTTAGAGCGGTCTGACGTATAATAGCCGTGACCTTTGACCGTGGTTGACATCAAGCTCTCGTACAGTGCCTCGACAACAAAGCAAATTAAAATTATTTTAAAAAAAAGCATTCCATAGCCGTAGCCGAAGTAGACTAATAGTGATGACGTGTATATTATTTAGATACCGGAATAGGGAGAAAGCGATTTGAAGTCACCGTCGCTCAACACAACAAAAACGAACTCCGGGGTAAAAAGCTATTACGGGCTTATTGAAGTTGCAGCTGAATAAATTATTTAAACTCCGAAGACTTAAAACTTAAATAAATATATAAAGAAATTTCAAGCGCATGTTAATATTTTGCCGCCATATTGGTTTTCGTTTTAACTCGATCATCGGTTATCTCGATGCCATTTTTCATACCCCAACGCCGTCGACATAACCGGTTTCGACTGTACATAAAGAAATTTCAAGCACATGTTAATATTTTGCCGCCATATTGGTTTTCGTTTTAACTCGATCATCGGTTATCTCGACGCCATTTTTCATACCCCAACGCCGTCGACATAACCGGTTTTGACTGTATATCAATAGATGGAGGTTGGTATTTGAAAGGGTTAAAAAGATCAATTATTTCAAGGCCTATGTTTGTCATTACCTGTAGAGACGTGTGTTCTTACCATTGTGAGGGACAGTTTTTGTTCTCTCCTCAGCACAATCTGCAGGTATTCCAAATGCTTCAATCGTAACATAAGGATCAGTGACATCACCTTTGGCTGCTGAACCTTTGGGCTTGGGAAAATTCTGACCGCTTATAATCTGGATACAGACAAAATACATTGTAAAAATTGGTGTGGTGTTAAATGATTTTTACATTGGTCGTAAGTAAGCTACGTGGGCTACTTACAATGAGACAAAACATACGATGGTTAGTTTCAGTCTATGATATTCATAAGTGCTCTGTCTGCTGGCCATCAATTTAGCACATGTATTATATTGTGTGAAGTCACTTCAAGCCCCTGCCATGTTGATTTTCCCATCAAGTCCTTGTTGTATTTGCCAGACTGATATGTTAACAATGTATGAGATTGGAGAGTGAAGTTGTAAACAGTACCAAATGCCATGTTCTGGTGACATTGACATCATAGGTATAAATTCCATGTTCTGATGACATTGACATCACATGTATGAATGCCATATTCTGAAAACTTTTGGTGACATGTGGCATCCCTTTGTAATAATACTGTTGTGTACTGGGTTCTGGATAATTAAAACTCTTGTTCAAATGATATTCAAATACTACTGAACCAGAGTGGTGGCCAGTTATAAGACAATAAAGTCCAAGTCACATATACCAAGGATATCCAACAATTTTATTAAACCCGAACACAGAATAAACAGTCATTAAGTTGCTTCTCTCTCTCTCTTTTACTTCATTTTGCTGTTTGTGCGTCTCGCTGCGACGAACAATAGTCCGGTGCGCATTACAAGCTACACTATTATGTAAAATGTCATTACATTTAAGACCAGTTATTCTCATACCTTGACAAATACCATATTCTCCTTGTTGTACCATGCTGAACGTGTCCACTGTAAATAATCTTCTAAACATACCTACTGTTTACAAGCAAGAAAAATAGATTATAAACTAATTCGATATTAAAATCTGTTTTGTTGAAACTAATACTGGCACTTGCTATAAGGTGGGCTCAACAATGACAATAGTCCAGTGGCCTACCTTGATGTGTAGAATCTGGGGTGACACGCCAGGTATGACGTCCCGTGTGTTGGCGCTGAAGTAGGCAATCTCCTCCCTCATTATGGCTGGCTTGAGGATGTAGCCACACCCACCATTCTTCTGAAACCACCCGTGGTAGAGGTCCATCATTAGACCAGCTGTTTGATAGTTCAGGGCGACTACAGGAAAGGGAACAGATTATATGGGATTGAAACATAACAACAGAAAGGTCAATCTGGGTCATTAAAATCAAATTCCCACCAAGAACACACACACACACAAACCAAATGACAATACAGTCTGATTAAGACTTTTTAAATGACATTGAGACAAATTGATCTAATACTTAATCATAATGACATCCACTGCCAAAACATTGTGACAAGCTGCTCTAACACTTAACTATAATGACATCCACTGCCAAAACATTGTGACAAGCTGATCTAACACTTAATCATAATGACATCCACTGCCAAAACATTGTGACAAGCTGATCTAACACTTAATCATAATGACATCCACTGCCAAAACATTTTGACAAGCTGATCTAACACTTAATCATAATGACATCCACTGCCAAAACATTGTGACAAGCTGATCTAACACTTAATCATAATGACATCCACTGCTAAAACATTGTGACAAGCTGATCTAACACTTATTCATAATGACATCCACTGCAAAAACATCGTGACAAGCTGATCTAACACTTAATCATAATGACGTCCATTGCCATTGTGACAAGCTCATCTAACACTTAATCATAATGACATCCACTGCCAAAACATTGTGACAAGCTGATCTAACACTTAATCATAATGACATCCACTGCCAATGTGACCAACTGATCTAACACTTATTCATAATGACATCCACTGCAAAAACATTGTGACAAGCTGATCTAACACTTAATCATAATGACGTCCACTGCCATTGTGACAAGCTGATCTAACACTTAATCATAATGACATCCACTGCAAAAACATTGTGACAAGCTGATCTAACACTTAATCACAATGACGTCCACTGCCAAAACATTGTGACAAGCTGATCTAATACTTAATCATAATGACATCCACTGCCATTTTGACAAGCTGATCTAACACTTAATCATAATGACATCCACTGCCAAAACATTGTGACAAGCTGATCTAACACTTAATCATAATGACATCCACTGCCAATGTGACCAACTGATCTAACACTTATTCATAATGACATCCACTGCAAAAACATTGTGACAAGCTGATCTAACACTTAATCACAATGACGTCCACTGCCAAAACATTGTGACAAGCTGATCTAATACTTAATCATAATGACATCCACTGCCATTTTGACAAGCTGATCTAACACTTAATCATAATGACATCCACTGCCAATGTGACCAACTGATCTAACACTTATTCATAATGACATCCACTGCAAAAACATTGTGACAAGCTGATCTAACACTTATTCATAATGACATCCACTGCCATTGTGACAAGCTGATCTAACACTTAATCATGACGTCCACTGCCATTGTGACAAGCTGATCTAACACTTAATCATAATGACATCCACTGCAAAAACATTGTGACAAGCTGATCTAACACTTAATCACAATGACGTCCACTGCCAAAACATTGTGACAAGCTGATCTAACACTTATTCATAATGACATCCACTGCAAAAACATTGTGACAAGCTGATCTAACACTTAATCACAATGACGTCCACTGCCAAAACATTGTGACAAGCTGATCTAATACTTAATCATAATGACATCCACTGCCATTTTGACAAGCTGATCTAACACTTAATCATAATGACATCCACTGCCAATGTGACCAACTGATCTAACACTTATTCATAATGACATCCACTGCAAAAACATTGTGACAAGCTGATCTAACACTTATTCATAATGACATCCACTGCCATTGTGACAAGCTGATCTAACACTTAATCATAATGACGTCCACTGCCATTGTGACAAGCTGATCTAACACTTAATCATAATGACATCCACTGCAAAAACATTGTGACAAGCTGATCTAACACTTAATCACAATGACGTCCACTGCCAAAACATTGTGACAAGCTGATCTAACACTTAATCATAATGACATCCACTGCTAAAACATTGTGACAAGCTGATCTAACACTTATTCATAATGACATCCACTGCAAAAACATCGTGACAAGCTGATCTAACACTTAATCATAATGACGTCCATTGCCATTGTGACAAGCTCATCTAACACTTAATCATAATGACATCCACTGCCAAAACATTGTGACAAGCTGATCTAACACTTAATCATAATGACATCCACTGCCAATGTGACCAACTGATCTAACACTTATTCATAATGACATCCACTGCAAAAACATCGTGACAAGCTGATCTAACACTTAATCACAATGACGTCCACTGCCAAAACATTGTGACAAGCTGATCTAATACTTAATCATAATGACATCCACTGCCATTTTGACAAGCTGATCTAACACTTAATCATAATGACATCCACTGCCAAAACATTGTGACAAGCTGATCTAACACTTAATCATAATGACGTCCATTGCCATTGTGACAAGCTCATCTAACACTTAATCATAATGACATCCACTGCCAAAACATTGTGACAAGCTGATCTAACACTTAATCATAATGACATCCACTGCCAATGTGACCAACTGATCTAACACTTAATCATAATGACATCCACTGCCAAAACATTGTGACAAGCTGATCTAACACTTAATCATAATGACATCCACTGCCAATGTGACCAACTGATCTAATACTTAATCATAATGACATCCACTGCAAAAACATTGTGACAAGCTGATCTAACACTTAATCATAATGACGTCCACTGCCATTGTGACAAGCTGATCTAACACTTAATCATAATGACATCCACTGCCAAAACATTGTGACAAGCTGATCTAACACTTAATCATAATGACATCCACTGCTAAAACATTGTGACAAGCTGATCTAACACTTATTCATAATGACATCCACTGCAAAAACATTGTGACAAGCTGATCTAACACTTAATCATAATGTCGTCCACAGCCAAAACATTGTGACAAGCTGATCTAATACTTAATCATAATGACATCCACTGCCATTGTGACCAACTGATTCAACACTTACCTATATGACATCCACTGCCATTGTGACCAACTGATCCAACATTTACCTATATGACGTCCACTGCCATTGTGACCAACTGATCCAACATTTACCTATATGACGTCCACTGCCATTGTGACCAACTGATCCAACATTTACCTATATGACGTCCACTGCCATTGTGACCAACTGATCAAACACTTACCCATATGACATCCACAGTTCCAGAGATCCTGAGGGTTGTAGTTACTTGAGTCCACTCTCATCCCATTGGGGTAAATCCTGGCCAGGAACTTCTTGTTGTGGTTGACAAACTCCTCGGGGCAGGACATGGCCAGCTTGAGCGCGTGAGACTCACTGAAAGAATTCATCTCCCAGTATTTCTCTGTAGTAAACAAGACAGTTTTGTTAGGTCCAGTCACTAATGAACAATGACATGGCCAACTGCCAAATAGGCTTGTGGTAATTTCATGAATATTTTTTAGAACAAATATAAGTGATCTAATCTTTTTTAAAAAAATATTCTTACTTACAGACTGATAAATGAATTGTTGATATTGCAAAGGTGGTAGGTAATTAGTCATCATCAGATTTTATGCCCAGGAAAAAAATGAACAAATGTCACATTACCCCTCTGCACCCCAGGGTCTTTTTAGGTATAAAAAGCATAATATAATTTAATGTGTTAAAATGTCTTTCACTCAAGAGGCTATACATAATTTCAATTTTTACTTTTAATACGATTATTAAAAAAAATATCTGACTATTGGGTGGGTGTGGTTTTTTCAGGCTGCAATAAAATGTTTTGTATTCCAACATACTATGGCAGATTTGATTGTTTACTTGTTCCCATTTTGGTTCTCATTGCATCTCCACAAATTTGATAAAAGAATTTCCATTGAATTCAATCAAGTTTAATTTTAGGACAAGCTGTATGGAAAATGTATAAATAATTTTTTTTTAAACGTAAAAAACCAAGTTTTTGACTATAAATCCTTTATGTACGAGATGTAACTAAAAGAATGTTCATTATAATACGCAGCGCAAGACCATCCAAAAATACAAAATTGCAGTTGTGTCGTAAAACATGTTTAATATAATGCACACCGATCAGGAATATGTTTATAAAAAGTGTGTCAATAAAATACGCACCTTATTAAGCGACAGAAAGGTTGTTCAATATAATACGCACCGCGAATCTCTATTTAAAAAAATAACATGATACATAGGAATAAATAAAATAATCTAAAAATTCAATAATTTAATGACAGTACATGCGAACGATCTGAAATTTGGATACATTGTTTTTATCATCGGTACGAAACCGCCTGCAAAATTTGAGCTCGCTAGCTTACGAGGAAGTGGGTTAAAAATCGATCCAAAGTTTTGGCGACAAGGGCGCAACCAGACACCACGAGTTAATATAAAGGATTTAAAAATATTTGGTATGTTGGCTCTATAGGGTTTGAACAAAGCTCTAAAATCTTTCTCCAGTTCAAGTAAGTATTTTAACTGTAACCTTCGAAACACCCACTTTTTCTATCCTGCATTTTGTTAACCACTTGTGCCCATCTTTCTTCATTTGTTTCTCTTTTATCTCTCTACAATCTATTACAAACGCTTCTTCTATACAGAAGATTATTGCATCTTACGCTTATCCTTTACGTTCTATGCTTAATTAGCTTTCCATGGTATGGCAGGTAATATGTAATGTAAATTTAATTTAAATACTTGTGTTTATTTAGTTGTACTGATGAAGGGATTTTGCTGAAAAGTTTACATTTACATTTGTCCATTAATAAAGCTTAAGATTTTTAGTTTTAATCACACAAATTGTTAGTGAATCCTTCATTTTCTATGAAAGCTTTAATGCAGTCCAATTCTGTATGTCATATTAATTTTTTGTTTTAGGTATTATGAGCAATCATTATGAAAGAAATATGCATCTCCTTCATGTTTAGTATCGTTAAAATTATGTATTTTGATGCCTAGATATCTGCCTTGCAGAAACCTATGGTATTTAAATTTGAGCACCATCATTTTGTGCATTTTTTATCCTTGAAAATAGAAACAGGATTGTAGATCGGCTAATTGGGTGTAAAATAAAAGTGAAAACAAAAAGAAATAGCCTTTCAGCCGTCTATTTCTTACTAAGTAGCTTATTTGCAACTATTGAAAAAATATTGTAACTTTTGATTTTAAACGACTTTTGTTCATCCCTAACAATGACCTCAGACGTAAAATTAAAAAAACATGCAGATAGCAAAGTTTGACTTACGATGTTGTTGAGAGTTCTGAAAGTCTTCAAATCTCCGAGACACGCAATAGGAGACAAGGTCAGATAATTCTTTGGCCAGTTTATGCTTTTTAATTGAACCTTCCTGAAGAAGAGAGATAACTCAATCTTAAAATTTCAGTTAGAGTTTTTCAGTTTTCTAGTAAATGTACACACTTTTTATTAAACTTGCTCTCCTTTTTTGATTACATATCAATTTTCAATACATGAATCAATCATCAATACATCATAATCAAGTAATAGTTATCAATTAATTAGTTAATTTTAAACTGAAATTATATTGTTATAGGTTTTCTGCCATATACTTAACAAGAGCATGGTGTCAAAGAGTGCTAGCCATCTGACATAGAGATCCAAGTTTGATCTCACTAATTTGCCATGAGTAAAATTTAATTTTCTGTCATATACTAATAAGTTTTTTTGAATAAAAGTTAATTATAGTTAGAAAAAATATTTAAAATTCTTCCTATTATAAACTTTCTACTATTCTCCTATAATTTGTTTGAAGCTGTGATAGCTCAGGGACAAAGCCTTGACACTAAGATCCAAAAAGTTGCAGGGTTAAAACTGATTACGATATTTTACAAATACTAAAAAAGAATATATATACCTATTTAAAGCACAGTGGTTTTTTAAAGGCAAATAAAGAAGAAAGTAAGAATTTTCCTACTGGTACCTGGGAAATTTTTAAGACTTAATGGGAAAGTATTGAAGCTCATGATACAGATGAAATAAGCCCATTCTTTATATCGCAGTACATTTTCATTTCTTTTACAACAAATTCTAAAAAAATTAACTACCATTTTACCATCATAAGCACTTCTTGATTATAATGATTATGTGATCATTAACTTCACATTGAAGCAAGCATAAGGAGTCTTAAAGGTCCTTGAATAGATTTAAATAAATACCATGAGCACCCAGCCCTTTAATTGTAAGTCTCAGCAAATTTCAATTAGCCTGGAAGGCAGGAACAAATTATTTATTTTTTGTCCTGATAACAAAAGCATGGGCCTTTAAAAGTCTTTATATTTTTATTTTACCAACAGCAGTAAAATGTTTTCTTAGTCTGGGAATATTGGCATGTGTCAAATCATGACATTTTAAAGGGGGCATTACTGTAATTAACAAGTCAAATCATTTACCCTTTTGCTGTTCTTCTTTTTCTCTGGTTCGGCCCCTTCATCTTCATCAGTGACGTAGCCTTCATTAGATTCTGAGTTCAGGGGGAGTTTTTTACCCTGCAGGGAGACCAGTAAAAATAAAGAAATAATAATTAATATGTACTGGCATGCATTCAACCTTAACATAAAAAGATTAAAAAGGGAAATTGACTGCTTATATAGTTCTTCCCAAACTTGGCTTCAAGTGTTGATAGCTGCTAAGCAAACGTAAAGGAAGTTGGACGTGAAATCAACGCACCTTACTGGTGATAGAAACTCTTTCCATAGGTTTTTTTGAGAATGTAAAAATACAATGTTCAGAGTTATCTACTTTCTGGGGCAATAGTTACCCCACAAGCCTCAAATTTCTTCATTTTTCACAGACATTTTTTTAATAGCAAATAAAGCAATAATTTAAGCACATAAAAAAACAACACATGAATACAAAGTTCTTAAATAAAATGAGTCAAGTTTTGCTATTCAGTGCTTAGTCAATGTAATACACTAATGACTGAAGTTTAAAAAAAAACATTACATTTCATATTTTTTGTTAGTTTATAACATTTTTAATAGGTACATTTTTCACTCTCCTTGACTCAACAAATAGTTGATATGATAAAATTATGTTAATAAACATATTGAGCAATTGAATAATTCTTTGTGCGCTCCTAAAAAGCGAGAACTAGACCAAATAAGTGACTACAGTTTGATATCTAACCATTTCCCAGCTGGTTACCAAGCCAATGAAAGACCCAAAGTTTTTAGATGAACAGAGCTTTCTACCACTAAATAAGCTATTAAGCAACTAGTAATGAATCTACTGAGCTGAGTTACTGTCAATCTACAGACCTGAGCTATTGCTGATTTTCAAATGAGTTGAGCAAAGGCTATAAATTAATCAAGTGATTTTAGATGGGCTACAATTAATTCATCATTTTGAGTTGAGTTAGTTAATAAAATTGAGTTGATCTACTGGTAAGTTATGTACAGTGTTCATCTACTGGTAAGTTATCTACAGTGTTGATCTACTGGTAAGTTATCTACAGTGTTCATCTACTGGTAAGTTATGTACAGTGTTCATCTACTGGTAAGTTATGTACAGTGTTCATCTACTGGTAAGTTATGTACAGTGTTCATCTACTGGTAAGTTATGTACAGTGTTCATCTACTGGTAAGTTATATACAGTGTTCATCTACTGGTAAGTTATGTACAGTGTTGATCTACTGGTAAGTTATCTACAGTGTTGATCTACTGGTAAGTTATCTACAGTGTTCATCTACTGGTAAGTTATCTACAGTGTTCATCTACTGGTAAGTTATCTACAGTGTTCATCTACTGGTAATTAATCAACTACTTGTCTAAGGAGATAGAATGAATCCTAACAGTTTCCAGATGTACTTTTATCAGAATTTTCCCCTTGAAAAACTCAGGAGATGGAAGCGTTGTCCGGCCCAGATCAACATTGTCAGTGAAAAGTTTGTCCCCAAAAACTGTTTTCATGAAATGTGCCATGGCCTGCTGTTGTTTAACATTACAATGGTTCTCAATAGACAATATCACGGGGTATCTGTGGATTCAGAGAAAGGCAAAATCTAATGTTTCAAAGACAAAAATACTATTGGAACAAGAATTTAAATTCAGGTGTCGAAGACTAAGATTTAAAAAAAATATCCTAATAATATAAAATGCAACTAATGTTTAGCTCATAAATACGAAGACATCAATGGATAAACAGCTATGCCACATTTTAGTAGTTTTGAGATGTTCAAGTGTTAAAGTTCAAAACTCTACAGATTAGTCATTTATCAACCAAATACATTTTAAATTTTCATAGGGTCAGAGACCTCATTAAGAATATTATAACTAAGGTGTATAACTAAAAAAATTTAAAAATGTAACAATGTAGTTTCTTGTCAGCTGGGACAATATAAAAATATTAATTTAACATGAGTATTCCCTATTAAATATTCTATTTTTTAAAGTATATTCATTTGACTTAAGCAATCACTAATTAACATTTTATTGGTCGATGTAATTATAATACAATGTTATAAAAACAAAATGTGAAATTATATAGCTTCATATCTGAGCCTGGGGTTGGGCTCACCATGGCTCATTTAAAAGAGACGAGAAGAACAAAAATTGCACCAGTCTAATATGCTATAGAACTATTTCTAGCATCCTCTAGTATTGGACATCTCTGACCAAACCTATTGACACATTCAGGGCAATGGAATTATCTCGGATGCCCAGATAACCAAACAGATTTGCCAAAGCAATGTTTCCGGAGCATGATGATGTGTAATTATTCCTCCAACAGTGCAATGTATTGAGATAACAGCTGACAGAGAAAGGGATGCTTGCCCTTTATCTCCTACTAGTTAATTAGTCTCATCTATGCAGCCATAGCAACTGTTTGTTTTCTGAGGGATTAAAAGTCTAGTCCTGTGCTGTCGTTACAACACTAGTTTTTAAATTGATTATTTTTAAAAAAATCAAAAGCAATTATGAACTGGGATTCGTTTTTCTTTTTCTGGAAATTTTTTATGCTGAGATCTAACTGAAAATTGTTATTTAATATAATAATTGAATAGTTTTTAGCATACAGCTCTAATGATAGATTTCTATGAATTGAGCTCTATGAATTTAATCTATTTATAGAGTTATATGAATTAAAAACACTAAAAGAAAAAATTCATTTAAAGTGTATAAAATTGGTCTTAAACAAATAGTTAAAGCTAAATAATGTGTATTTACTAATAAAAACTTTAATATCACTAAGCATCACATAGACACACACAACATCGGCAGACCTCAAGGGAGCCCTAGTGGTGACATGTGACAAAAACACAACTCCAGAAAACCCCATGGTTCCAGTGGTGGATTTTTGTATGTGGAACATCAGATTCAAGACTTTCTCCAGCAGCTTACTATTTTCAACTGCAAAAACTTCTATACCTTTAGAGTTGACCTCATCCATCATGAGACAAATGTTGCCATTATGAATACAGTTTAAAATGCCTCCCAGCTTTTCCTATGCTCTTTGATGGGTTTAGGACAACATCACTAAAAAAAATAAAAGGACAGAACTTACTCTGAGGTGGTGAAGGCGTGTTCATTGATGGCATCTATGACTGACTTGAAGGAGATCTTGGATGTGAGGGTGTGTCCATGATAGATGATTGGTTCATCATTAGGACCATCCCAGCAGTCCACTAAAAATGGGATATAAGTCAAAGTCAGAGCTCTGTTACATTCATGGCCTCTCTAAACTATCACTTTTTTAAGGAGGCGTTAGGAGCTACTACTTGAATTTGTTGTTAGTTGGATGTTGAAGTGGGTACAAATGAATTTGTTGTTTGTTGTATGAAGAAGTGGGTACAATTTAAATTTTTGTTTGTTGTATGAAGAAGTGGGTACAATTTTAAATTTGTTGTTTGTTGTATGAAGAAATGGGTACAATTTAAATTTGTTGTTAGTTGGATGTTGAAGTGGGTAAACATAAATTTGTTGCACATATGAGAAGGGATAACAAAATATAACATGAGCAAATAGATGTCTTCCAAGGAATGTATTGGTAGCTTGCTTAACTAAAAATGAATTTTAAAAGACTTATGTACAAAAAATAATGTCTACTTCTGAACATTGGATATTCAATTCAATATGAATTGTGGGCCACCGTTAAAATATCGAGCTTACTCAACGGGTGTTAGGAATTTCGGTCGATCATCATATAATCCGATATATTTTAAAATGCTTTTCAATAATTTGTTAAAACTTTAAACTGAAGTTAAAAATATGAAGTGTAAATAAACGTGCATTTTTATCTTTAAATATATTTATATTCGATTTAATATAATAACTGCTTCCTGAAAACTATTTTCTCATGTAAAAAACGTATAGTGTTGTATGTCTAGAGTTGTATGTCTAGAGTTCCTAGGAATACTTTGTCCATAAATGAGACAAAAAACACCAGCAAAGCTCACATTCAAGACAGCGGCATCCTTTCTTGAGAGCCCTGATATAACCATCTACACTAGACGGGCCTTTAAGTTGGTCCTCTAAAAGATATCTGCAATGAAACAGATGTGCTTTTTTTAAAATTTAAACAGATGATTATTTATTGAAATAGATGTTTATTTTATTGGAATTTTAAAAACAAAATTTTTTGTGAGAAACAAAACTGTGAAGGCTACAGATTGAAACTTAAAATAAAAAAATGTTTGTTTGTACAGAAGGAATGTTTGTTTGTACAGAAGGAATGTTTGTTTGTAAAGAAGGAATGTTTGTTTGTACAGAAGGAATGTTTGTTTGTACAGAAGGAATGTTTGTTTGTACAGAAGGAATGTTTATTTGTACAGAAGGAATGTTTGTTTGTACAGAAGGAATGTTTGTTTGTACAGAAAGAATGTCTGTTTGTACAGAAGGAATGTTTGTTTGTACAGAAGGAATGTTTGTTTGTACAGAAGGAATGTTTGTTTGTACAGAAGGAATGTTTGTTTGTACAGAAGGAATGTTTGTTTGTACAGAAGGAATGTTTGTACAGAAGGAATGTTGATAATTATAATTATTGTGTGTGTGTGAGAAAGAGAGGGGAAGCAATTGAGGCCAGTAATAATGACAGGCAAAAGTGGGAATGGGATAATAATGTTTGTTAAGACACTTAAAAAAGACAACTGATGTTCGTTGTTATGACATGGAAATACATTTTACACTTCTCCATTAAATCTATTGTCTATTTAACCCATATATCAATACTTAAAATACATTTTATTACCAACTAAAACCATTTTTGATATCAACTGAAACAAGATATTATTACCCACTGGAAACACATATTAATACCCAGTGAAACAAGATATTATTACCCACTGGAAACACATATTAATACCCAGTGAAACAAGATATTATTACCCACTGGAAACACATATTAATACCCAGTGAAACAAGATAGTATTACCCACTGGAAACACATATTAATACCCAGTGAAACAAGATATTATTACCCACTGGAAACACATATTAATACCCAGTGAAACAAGATAGTATTACCCATTGGAAACACATATTAATACCCAGTGAAACAAGATATTATTACCCACTGGAAACACATATTAATACCCAGTGAAACACGATTTATTTGTTTTGAAACTCTACCTACGTGTTGTGAGAGCTGGCAATAAAATAATGGCTGAGTGGGTGTGTCATATCCTGACACACAGTCACGTGCTCTGGGTCAAATAAATCACATTCGTCTGACAGGAGGTAGGCAGTGAAACCTGAAACAATAGACAACAAACTCTGGTCAAAATTCTTGACAATCAAGATCTTAAATGATGGCGTTGTCTGTAGTTGTCTGTCAGTCGTTGACTGTCTGTCGGTTTGAGCCTTTGATGTGACATTTGGGTGTGGATGGTCCCCAGGGACGTTATTAGATTGATAGATGACGTGCACCATTTAATACATTACACAATCATACATGCTGTTATACATGGATAGATGACGTGCACCATTTAATACATTACACAATCATACGTGCTGTTATACATGGATAGATGACATGCATCATTTAATGTTACACAATCATACATGCTGTTATACATGGATGGATGACATGCATCATTTAATGTTACACAATCATACATGCTGTTATACATGGATAGATGACGTGCACCATTTAATATGTGACACAATCATACATGCTGTTATACATGGATGGATGAGGTGCACCATTTAATATGTTACACAATCATTCGTGATGTTATACATGGATAGATGACGTGCACCATATATATTATATATTTACGCTCAATTTTCGCTGATACCTAACGCTGAGGGACATCACCCTGCTTTTTTTTTAAATTTTGCGTTGTAAGCAGTGCTGATTGACTCAAATAGTTATTTTTTGGTGCAGTAATTTGGTGCGCTGCTTTCTAAAATTAGTTTAAAAATGGTGTGGTGATTAGCACTGTAAAAATTATTATATAAATGTTTTGTTTAATTTTCAGGATCATTTCGTATTTATCATACAAGGATAAGTTACTTGGGCTTTTGACCAAAAAAAAAGTGGGCGCCGCAGTATTTATCATACAAGGGAGCAAACTGTAATAATTAATGGATCTAAATCTGCACCAATAAAGGTTAACTCAGGAGTTCCACAAGGAACTGTGCTAGGTCCCTTGCTCTTTTTAATTTATATAAATGATTTACCCAACAACATCTCAACAGGTACAAAAGTTAGGTTATTTGCTTATGATTGTATAATCTATAGAACAATTAAATCAGAGGATAGAAGAACCAAGAGCAAAGTAGTAATCATACATAAAGCAATTAATTCTAATTTATAAATACAACACAAAGATAACTTAATACAACCCTCAGATAGACATAAGGATAAAAACACCTTTCTTATTCCGTATGCAAGAACAAACACATACAAATTTTCCTTCTTCCCGTCTGGAATTCGGGCATGGAATGGGTTGCCTGAAGAATCCAGGAAAACCAACACTTTATCAACATTTAAATCTCTAATAAAAATGCAGGACTAAACACAAACCATAGATAAGCGTAGGACGCAATAATCTTCTGTATAGAAGGAGCGTCTGTAAACAGATAAGATAAGATAAGGATAAGTTACTCATACAAGGATAAGTTACTTGGGCTTTTGACCAAAAAAAAAGCCTATTATAAAATACTTTGTGTACATTTAAGAAAGTTTAATATTACGTATTTATCATACAAGGACAAATTAGTTGGGCTTTTGAAAAAGGTGGGCGCCGTCGGTGCCCTTAAAAAAGGGGGCGCAGCAGCACAAACTAGTCATATATAGATTTACCCTCAATTATCTAGCCTAACGCTAAGGGACATCACTCTGCTTTTTTTAAAAATCGAAAATATAGACTTAAAAATCATAATCATTTTGGTTTCTAGATTAACATTAACCAAACAACGCACGAACCTTTGACGTCAGCATTTGTGTTGTAAACAGTGCTGACTGACTCAAAGAGTTATCTTTTGGTGCAGTAATTTGGTGCGCTGCTTTCTAAAATTACTTTAAAAATCGTGTGGTTATTAGCACTGTAAAAAAATAGTATATACATACTTTATGTACATTTCAGGAATATTTCTTATTTATCATACGATAAGTTACTTTGGCTTTTGACCAAAAAAAAGTGGGCGCCGTAGTATATTATAAAATACTTTGTGTACATTTAAGGAAGTTTAATATTACGTATCTATCATACAAGGACAAGTTAGTTGGGCTTTTGAAAAAAAGTGGGCGCCATAGGCGCCCTAAATAAAAGTGGACGCCGCAGGCGCCACGGCGCTACAGCACAACCTAGTTTAATATGTTACACAATCATACATGCTGTTCGAAGTGTTCCGTTTCTGTTTACAACCACTATAAGAGTCTAGAAACACATGGAACACTGCATGGAGTATTGAACAACTTGACTTTCGTATTGATCGCCCCACGACGAGACGACGTCACAGACCTATCTAAAAGCTCACACTCTATATGTAAATGTTGGGACTTGGCTGGAAGTACAGTGATAAAGCAACTACAAGTGTGTGTGAGCGTCCCCCGGGGGATGGCTTGGGGAAGGCGGCGACTTTAAGTGAGTTATAATAATAACTGCAGCGGCGTAGCTGGAAGCTGGTGACGACGGCAGTTTGTGCCGACAAGAAAATTTCCACCCCTCTTTTGAAAATTATACTGCAATTTACTTGTAGTTTTCAAACTGCAATACACGTAGTATGACAATGCTCCCCATATAAATAAAAAGGGGTCGGGGATGATTCGGCCATATCCGCTACATGCTGTTTCCCCGTTCAAAGATCTACGAGTTTTTTTAAATAGAAGTGATCGTAGTTTTACAAGTTTTTAACATTTTTAAAATCCAAGTTCGTTTTTTTGATCGTCTATTTTTAGGAGAATTCATTATTCGAATAATCGGATTCGAAAACCGAACTACTGTGTCTTTTATTTGTATCAGTACCTTTCTTATGCACTGAGAATATTACGGACCATTTGTGAGTAACAAGCACAGCTAAGAAATTGGGAACCCCGTCATACAGTTCATCCTCTCATATACATCAATGAGTACACATTATATACATGTCATTGTGTATACATTATATCAATGCGCATAAATTATATCAACGTGTATACATTATATCAATGCGAATACATTGGGACACCCATATAGGGTAGGCTATGTAAAACATGTACGTCTCTGAGTTCCAAGCGTGATATTGTTCTCATCAACTGACCACATTTGATGATTGAGCCCAATGCTGTGACTTAAACCTGTTGTATGTGGTGCAAATGTTCTCAATAGAGCTTCATTAATATCAGCGAATCTCCGTTTTAAAAAAATAAATAATCTGGTAGCCTGGTAGCGTTTATTTTGGGTAACGTTAATGACAAGGTATAATATGTTCCGTGCCAATAGCCTTGGGATTATAAAAATGTTAATAGCTATGAATGGTTTAGGTTGAGCGAGTTTAATTAAATGTGTGATGGTGTGGTAAGGAATAGACGGTAGACAAATAACTGTATTTTTTTAGGGTGTACTATAAAACAAAGATTGCCAGTGAATATGCGATACTTTTAAAGCCATGTTGTCGCGACGAGGTTTCACCATAGTTCACGTCACAGGAAGGCTCCTAAAACCATCGCTCCTTACAGTACTGGTTGTCATTGTGTGGCTGGTTATTGTGGTGCTGGTCAGTGAGTGGCTTGTGATTGTGTGGCTTGTCATTGTGTGGCTGGTCAGTGTGAGGCTTGACATTTTGTGGCTGGTTGTTGTGTGGCTGGTCAGTGTGGCTGGTGATTGTGTGGCTTGCTATTGTGTGGCTGGTCAGTGTGGCTTGTCATTGTGTGGCTTGTCATTGTGTGGCTTGTCATTGTGTGGCTTGTCATTGTGTGGCTGGTCAGTGTGTGGCTTGTGATTGTCTCTCTTGTCATTGTGTGCCTTGGCATTGTGTGGCTTGTCAGTGTGTGGCTGGTGATTGTGTGGCTTGCTATTGTGTGGCTGGTCAGTGTGGCTTGTCATTATGTGGCTTGTTGTTGTGTGGCTGGTGATTGTGTGGCTTGCTATTGTGTAACCGGTCAGTGTGGCTGGTCAGTGTGTGGCTTTACATTGTGTGGCTGGTCAGTGTGTGACTGGTCAGTGTGTGGCTTGTGATTGTGTGGCTTGCTATTGTGTGGCTGGGCATTGTGTGGCTGGGCATTGTGTGGCTGGTCAGTGTGTGGCTTGTCATTGTGTGGATTGACATTGTGTGGCTGGTCAGTGTGTGGCTTAACATTGTGTGGATGTCAGTGTGTGGCTGGTCAATGTATGGCTGGTCAATGTGTGGCTTGTGATTGTGTGGCTTGCTATTGTGTGGCTGGTCAGTGTGTGGCTTATCATTGTGTGTCTGGTCAGTGTGTGGCTTGTCATTGTGTGGCTTGTCATTGTACGGCTTGACATTGTGTGGCTTGTCAGTGTGTGGCTGGTCAGTGTGTGGTTGGTCAGTGTGTGGCTGGTCAGTGTGTGGCTTGCTATTGTGTGGCTGGTCAGCGTTGCTTGTGATTGTGTGGCTGGTCAGTGTGTGGCTTGAAATTTTGTGGCTTGTCAGTGTGTGGCTGGTCAGTGTATGGCTGGTCAATGTCTGGCTGGTCAGTGTGTGGCTTGCAATTGTGTGGCTTGCAATTGTGTGGCTTACTATTGTGAGGCTGGTCAGTGTGTGGCTTATCATTGTGTGTCTGGTCAGTGTGTGGCTTGACATTGTGTGGTTTGTCATTGTGTGGCTTGACATTGCGTGGCTTGTCAGTGTGTGGCTTGCTATTGTGTGGCTGGTCAGCGTGGCTTGAGATTGTGTGGCTTATCATTGTGTGGCTGGTCAGTGTGTGGCTTGACATTGTGTGGCTTGTCATTGTGTGGCTTGACATAGTGTGGCTTATCATTGTGTGGCTTGTCAGTGTGTGGCTGGTCAGTGTGTGGTTGGTCAGTGTGTGGCTTGTCAGTGTGTGGCTGGTCAGTCTGTGGCTGGTCAATGTGTGGCTGGTCAGTGTGTGGCTTGTCCTTGTGTGGCTGGTCAGTGTGTGGCGTGACATTGTGTGCTGGTCAGTGTGTGGCTGGTCAATGTGTGGCTGGTCAGTGTGTGGCTTGTCATTGTGTGGCTTGTCAGTGTGTGGCGTGACATTGTGTGCTGGTCAGTGTGAGGCTTTTCATTGTGTGGCTCGCTTGTGTTTATGTGTAATCCTACGCCTCTGTATCCCAGGCCTGAATCTTTTAATGAGAGCCCAGACAGCGATAGCAGGTGCCATCACTGGTCACGTGCCACTGGTCGCGTGCCATTGGCACACACCAGAGAATCGCCGACTGATGAGATTAGTGCACAGGGGAGGGAAGCCGTGGCGTTGAAACAATTAAGTCCGGGGGTGACCTTATCATTGTTTAATGACAAGAGTACACAGACAAATAGATTTCACTAAATGCTGCATTCAGAGTGAATGATCTACTCCTATCCAATATCATTCTTGTCCAGATCAATATCATTCTTGTCCAGATCAATATCATTCTTGTCCAGATCAATATCATTCTTGTCCAGATCAATATCATTCTTGTCCAGATCAATATCATTCTTGTCCAGATCAATATCATTCTTGTCCAGATCAATATCATTCTTGTCCAGATCAATATCATTCTTGTCCAGATCAATATCATTCTTGTCCAGATCAATATCATTCTTGTCCAGATCAATATCATTCTTGTCCAGATCAATATCATTCTTGTCCAGATCAATATCATTCTTGTCCAGATCAATATCATTCTTGTCCAGATCAATATCATTCTTGTCCAGATCAATATCATTCTTGTCCAGATCAATATCATTCTTGTCCAGATCAATATCATTCTTGTCCAGGCCCGCTGAAACCCAACATCAATATCATTCTTGTCCAGGCCCGCTGAAACCCAACATCAATATCATTCTTGTCCAGGCCGCTGAAACCCAACATCAATATCATTCTTGTCCAGGCCGCTGAAACCCAACATCAATATCATTCTTGTCCAGGCCGCTGAAACCCAACATCAATATCATTCTTGTCCAGGCCGCTGAAACCCAACATCAATATCATTCTTGTCCAGGCCCGCTGAAACCCAACATCAATATCATTCTTGTCCAGGCCGCTGAAACCCAACATCAATATCATTCTTGTCCAGGCCCGCTGAAACCCAACATCAATATCATTCTTGTCCAGGCCGCTGAAACCCAACATCAATATCATTCTTGTCCTGGCCCGCTGAAACCCAACATCAATATCATTCTTGTCCAGGCCGCTGAAACCCAACATCAATATCATTCTTGTCCAGGCCCGCTGAAACCCAACATCAATATCATTCTTGTCCAGGCCCGCTGAAACCCAACATCAATATCATTCTTGTCCAGGCCCGCTGAAACCCAACATCAATATCATCCTTGTCCAGGCCCGCTGAAACCCAACATCAATATCATTCTTGTCCAGGCCCGCTGAAACCCAACATCAATATCATTCTTGTCCAGGCCCGCTGAAACCCAACATCAATATCATTCTTGTCCAGGCCCGCTGAAACCCAACATCAATATCATTCTTGTCCAGGCCCGCTGAAACCCAACATCAATATCATTCTTGTCCAGGCCCGCTGAAACCCAACATCAATATCATTCTTGTCCAGGCCGCTGAAACCCAACATCAATATCATTCTTGTCCAGGCCGCTGAAACCCAACATCAATATCATTCTTGTCCAGGCCGCTGAAACCCAACATCAATATCATTCTTGCCCAGGCCCGCTGAAACCCAACATCAATATCATTCTTGTCCAGGCCCGCTGAAACCCAACATCAATATCATTCTTGTCCAGGCCCGCTGAAACCCAACATCAATATCATTCTTGTCCAGGCCGCTGAAACCCAACATCAATATCATTCTTGTCCAGGCCGCTGAAACCCAACATCAATATCATTCTTGTCCAGGCCCGCTGAAACCCAACATCAATATCATGTCTGGCAACACTAATGATAGCTCTTAAATAAAGGAAGTATCTCTGGCAGGCAATGAAATATAAAAAAAAACTTGCAGGATACAGAAACAAAAGACATTCAAATCACTGAAACAGCGGATATTCGATAACTAAAACAACAGGCATTCAATAAACTAGTAACTAGAACATCCTTCCTATATAATAAAAGGCAATTTTCTGTCCGTTCTGTCCGGTTATCTATAGTGATTGGTCCCTAAAACACATATGAATTCTACAGACAATCATATTGAACACGCTTACGCGGACATTCAAAACAAGTTATTTTTGGTGCAGTATTTCTTCCAAGACTTTATTTTGAGTTATGCGCGTTGGGATTTATAGTCAAAAGCTCTGTTTTTACGAGTTATTTATTGTAACTATAATGAATAGTATTTTTGACGTGATGCACATGTATGCCGGTCGAGACGGCTGTTGGAGGGGAGTTACAACATGCCACCGAACGGTGGCGGAACGTCCTCGGGCGGGCTTTGTTGCTCGTAGGACATAAAATATACTAAAACAAGGGACATTCAATAAACTAAAGCAACGGATATTCAGTAAACTAATACAACGGATATTTCAAGACACTAAAACGAACATTCAGTATACTAAAAAAACGGACATTCAATAAACTAAACTAAAACAACGGACATTCAATAAACTTAAACAAAGGACATTCAGTATACTAAAACAGACAGTCAAGGCACCTACCGTCAATGCCAAGCTGACCTTTCCGCCTGCCTTCCTTCGTGGGTTCGTACTTGTCTATAATTTCTAAACACTTGTCTTTCGTTACTCTCTGCATCTGTGGAAATCATGTACATCGTTTATCATCAATCTCATTAAAGACTAAGACCTTCACTTGGGGCAGTTAACACAATAGAGGCAGACTTTGCACTTTCTTCTAATTACAGTGGTATCTGGAGATACGAATGCTACAAGTTACGAAAAATCAAAGATACGAAAGGCCACTCGAAGAATAATTCGTTCCCAGATAAAAAAAACAAAAAAACAAACAAACCGCGCAGCTGACAACACTGGGTACCACGATGACGTGATTGAAAAGGTTTAAACAGGTCGTGTTGTTGCGCAGTTCAATGACATTT
Source organism: Ampullaceana balthica (assembly GCA_944989445.1). Taxonomy (NCBI): domain Eukaryota; kingdom Metazoa; phylum Mollusca; class Gastropoda; family Lymnaeidae; genus Ampullaceana; species Ampullaceana balthica. The sequence continues at coordinate 1,637,562 of CALYLW010000042.1, read as the reverse complement.
GCCAGACTCATTTCAGAAACATTGTAAAAAGCAGGCAAAAACAAGCTTCCTTGGATCAAGATTTTCCTAAGAGACCATTAGTAAGCGAATATGTTGGTGGAAGTGAGGCTAAGAAAATGAATAGTGAAACAGAAAATTAAAAGATGCAAAAAATAAAATAAAATTTAAAAAAAAATATATAAATTAATTTTATTTATAATTAATTCATGCAACGTTTGAACATAATTTCATAATGTTTTATTTTCATAAAGTTAAGTAAGCGTTTCACACGTAGTGCAATGTTTTCTGCCATCCGTTCTCCCCCCCCCCACCACCTTCTCCGACACTTCGCCTCACTCGAAAGGTAAGGTATTTGTGTGCATATTTATAAATGCTGTTTTCATTGTTTTATTATTATTTATTACATTTATAATGTGTAATTTTAAGGATTGAAGAATACGCCTTTGTTTTTTTAAAAATGGTTTTCGATGATATTTTCAATTTTGTTTCAGTGTGGCTTGGAACCGATTAGGCATTTTACATGTAATAGTTCAACGTACGAACAATCCAAGATACGAAAGCCACAACGAAGCGGATAAATTTCCTATCTGGAGGTACCACTGTACTGCACTGTCAGCAAGGGCAACTATCCAGTTAACCCGATCGTTATAAAAATAAACAATAAAAAACAATAAAGGTACAGGTAACTTTTAAAAAACTAAGCTGAAGCTAGTTTCATGTAATAGTAAAATGAGCTCCTCCATCTGTGCGATGTATCAGGCTGCACTTTAATACAATCCCGAACTCTTTCAATTTTGTTACACCTGTCAGCACTATCCAAACCCGTAGATCATTTTGTAGGCTGACGTTTCAAATAAGTCATTCACTAGACACGAGATAGAAAGCAAAACAGCTTCCTGACACTAACTATATAAATATATCTTAATTCCCTAGAATTGAACCATCGAGACATTTTATGCCCTAGAACTTTAGAATCAAAACATTTACTTCCCGGATATTATCCGGCTCAAATAACCATGCAGCCCTTGATTCTCTAGACACTAACCACCAAGATACTAGTCACCAAGACACTAGCCACCAAGACACTAACCGCCAAGATACTAGCCACCAAGACACTAACCACCAAAAAACTAGCCACCAAGACAGTAACCACCAAGATACTAGCCACCAAGACACTAACCACCAAGACACTAGCCACCAAGACAGTAACCACCAAGACACTAGCCACCAAGACACTAGCCACCAAGACACTAACCACCAAGACACTAGCCACCAAGACAGTAACCACCAAGATACTAGTCACCAAGACACTAGCCACCAAGACACTAACCACCAAGACACTAGCCACCAAGACACTAACCACCAAGATACTAGTCACCAAGACACTAGCCACCAAGACACTAACCACCAAGACACTAGCCACCAAGACAGTAACCACCAAGATACTAGCCACCAAGACAGTAACCACCAAGATACTAGCCACCAAGACAGTAACCACCAAGATACTAGTCACCAAGACACTAGCCACCAAGACACTAACCACCAAGACACTAGCCACCAAGACACTAACCACCAAGATACTAGTCACCAAGACACTAGCCACCAAGACACTAACCACCAAGACACTAGCCACCAAGACAGTAACCACCAAGACACTAGCCACCAAGACACTAACCACCAAGATACTAGTCACCAAGACACTAGCCACCAAGACACTAACCACCAAGACACTAGCCACCAAGACAGTAACCACCAAGATACTAGCCACCAAGACAGTAACCACCAAGATACTAGCCACCAAGACAGTAACCACCAAGATACTAGCCACCAAGACAGTAACCACCAAGATACTAGCCACCAAGACAGTAACCACCCAGATGATGGCGACCCACACAACAACCACCACACCAAGTATAAACACTAATCACCACATTAAGTAACCACATCAACTACTACAGTCGACAGTACACCAAGGATCCCCCCACCGGCTTGAACAACACGGCCTCCTCTGAACAGATCCATCAAACACAACACCGACCTAGAGAAGATCACTAAGTAATCTTTATATACATTAAACAAGGGCAGATACCGGTGGACGTTTCAAACAAATGTTAGATCCAAGTACAGACAGACATCTATGACGCCAAACCCTGGAGCAAGAGCAACAAGACATCCACCACTTCCATCAAATAATTTTTTTTAAAAAGAGCATTTTTAAAACTTCTCCAAAGAGACAGAAATTGCGTGATGGTACGCTGCAATGTATTTTAAATCATCAAAGGCCAAACGAAGAGTTAAAAACAAAAAAAAACAAAAAGTTCAAAGTTTATGAGCACTATCAAAAAGTCGGCTAAAATCTGTGACCGTGAAGGTGAAGTTGCAAGTCTGTTGAGCACTGATTAAGTGGGTGGATGGGTGAGCCACTAAGGAATTCAGTTTAAAAAAAAACAACAAAATAAAAAAACACCAGTACTGTAGCTGAAACAGGAACTAAGAAACATTGAACAACTCAGGTTCGTTGCCCAAGAGTGATTCTATAAACTAAATATGTGAGTCCGGTTCTATAAAACATCAAACCACCAAAGCTCGCTGCGCTAGAATGATTATATAAACTAAATATTTTTAAGGAATAGATTTTACCCGACATGATACAGAAGCGAATCTCAGACGCGTCGGTCCGTGGGCAAACTTTAGGTCCTGCTTATATCCAAGTTGACCCGATATAGGACGACACGTTACATGGCCATTTTTGTCCATTTGGCGTGAACTGATGAGTACAATTTGAAGGGGTTTCATTTTTAAATCCCTTATATTAACATCACCGTCTTGCCTCTCTCTCTCTCTTTTTAAATCCCTTATATTAACATCACCGTCTTGCCTCTCTCTCTCTCTTTTTAAATCCCTTATATTAACATCACCGTCTTGCCTCTCTCTCTCTCTTTTTAAATCCCTTATATTAACATCACCGTCTTGCCTCTCTCTCTCTCTTTTTAAATCCCTTATATTAATTAAATTAATGCATTTTTAGTTTATCCTTATATAACGTATGTAATTCAAATTCACTGTTTGTTATTGTTTTTTTCCACGTGATTGTTCAGTCACGCGTTGACGCGACCCATCGAAGTACCGGCGTGCTTTTGTTTACATTTTACGTGTCACGCTGAGCTCGGTCCAGCGATTGGTGACCAGACTCAGGGTTATGAAGCAAAGTTGAGTTAAGACAGATTCAGTCTGTAAATGTTTGTAAATACTTTTAGTTATGTCTCATATATAAGAGATTTATAGTCAAAAACTTTGTTTTTAAATCCCTTATATTAACTTCACCGCCGTCTCTGTCGTTATGTCGTCATCTCTCTATGTCTGTCTTGGGCGGGCGGAAAAACAAAAGTAAAAAATGACCCACTTCCCGTGAAGGCATCGAGCTGAAATTTGGCACACGGACGCGTGTCACCTAACAATGCATCGTATCAAAAATTCAGATCGATCGAACGTACAGTTATTAAATAATGCATTTTTAGTTTATCTATATAAACTATATGTAGCGGTCGCTATTGTTTACATTTTACGTGTCACGCTGAGCTCGGTCCAGGGATCGGTGACCAGACCTTTCCCATCTCCCACCCGCCCCCAGGGGTTATAAAGCAAAGGGAAGTTAAGACGGATTCAGTCTGTAAATGTTTGTCACGTTTGAAGATAATCAATACTTTTTGTTATATACAACGAAATGCCGCGACCGCGCAAGCGAGATCCCTGGTGGGAGCTGCCTCGTAGCTGCCAGTCCCTCATTACGCAAATGCGGACTGGACACTGCCCAACAAACAGCTACCTTCATAGGCTCGACAGGAACAGGGAACCCGGCTGCCGTTTATGTGGTATGACCGAGGAGACAGTGGCACATCTGCTGACCGAATGCTCTGTGGCGATTGGGGACACGGACAGATCAGACAGCCTACACACTGTGGAAGAATATCTCCATGGCGATGCCCTTATGTTGAGGCTCGCCGTTGGTATTGTAGGCCAGGCTATAAGAGTCTGAGTGACTCAGCTCTTCAATGAGAGTGTCACATATTTAGTTATGTCTCATATATAAGAGATTTATAGTCAAAAACTTTGTTTTTAAATCCCTTATATTAACTTCACCGCCGGTCATCTCTCTCTGTCTTGGGCGGGCGGAAAAAGAAAAGTCAAAAATGACCCACTTCCCATGATCCGATCGAACTGAAATTTGGCACACGGACCCGTCTGACCTAACAATGCATCGTATCAAAATTTCAGATCGATCGAACGTACCGTAATTAAATTAATGCATTTTTAGTTTATCCTTATATGAGGTATGTAATTTAAATTCACGGTTTGTTATTGTTTTTTTCCCCACGTGAAATTTTGAGCTGACGCATTGAGGCGACCCAACGAAGCGACGGGCGCTTTTGTTTACATTTTACGTGTCACTCTGAGCTCGGTCAAGCGAATAGGTGACCAGACTTTTCCCCTCTCCCCCCCACCCACCCCTCCCCCCACCCACCCCTCCCCCCACCCACCCCTCCCCCCCACTAGGGTTATGATGCAAAGTTGAGTTAAGACAGATTCAGTCTGTAAATGTTTGAAAATAATCAATACTGTTAGTTATGTCTCATATATAAGGGATTTATAGTCAAAAACTTTGTTTTTACGGGTTTGTTTTATTACGGGCTTGTTTTATTGTCTGTCGTGGTCCCGCCCGTCCGCGGAAAAACAAAAGTAAAAAAATGACCCTCTTCCCGTGATCCTATCGAGCTGAAATTTTGCACATAGACTTGTGTCACCTAACAATGCATTGTATCAAAATTTCAGATCGATCGAATGTACGGTAATTAAATGAATGAATGTTTAGTTTATCTATATATAGCATTTGTAGTCCTCTGCTATAGTTGATCTCCACGGGTCACTGGAGTTTCACTCCATCCCTCGATGTCACGTGGGTCTGTCACGGTCTGTCGCACGGTACGTATTATATTAAACATAATCAATACTGTTAGTTATGTCTCATGTACAAGGGATTTATATATAGTCGAAAACTTTGTTTTTACGAGTTTTTAAAGAAAAAAATAAGTTTGCTGTCTGATAGAGTTACGCTTGTACAGAGGTGACGAATCACTGGTGAGTGTAAGCAGCCTGTGAATGGCGGCCCATTTATATTATCCAAACAAATCGATAATGGCGGTAAACTTCAGAAAGTTAATTTAGTGTTTAATTATTTTGTATGCCCTTTTATGGTTAAATATATATTTACAGATATTGCTTTAAAAGGCAATACATTTAAACAAAATATTTTTTGAATAAAATTTATAATGAGACGTATGATGTTAGTAAGAATTTTTTTTAAAAGTTGATTTCTTCAGTTTCATCTCCCTATGGACTTATTGCAAAGGTTGTTTATATATTTGTTTCTGTTTCGAATGATTTAGAAAAATAAAATACAATATTAGCCAATGGATCAATCTCCTAATTATTTTATTTATTTATTTATTATTATTTTAAAAAATTGTTTAAGGGTTGTGTGGTGGAAAGGAGTAAAGGGGGAGGGGCAAACACAAATGAAAACTCTATTCACGGAATACGGGAGTAAAACAAGATTCCAAACTAGGAGAGCAGCGAACATTACGCAGGTCTGAACCATAACAAAAATACTCTGACCATAAAATGTCTTAATGTCGTCATAACAGACATCATAAGAGATAGATGGAGGTGATGGGGGATATTCTTCGTAACACTCCTGATCCCCTTACCACAAAAAAACACTAACATAGAATCCTACAAGACAAAGAGAGGAGAGAAGGCTAATATTTTTATATATATATAAATTAGGGCTGTTATCGATTAATTTAAATTTAATCGTTAACTTTTGAAAAATTATCGATTAATTAATCGATAATTTCGATTAAATCCAAAAATATAAATTTATGACGTCATTAAGCTGAACATTTCTCACGGACATTGAAAATTAAGAATATTTTGAACTAAATTTTATGACAATGTGTTGATACTTGATCGGATGTTTGTGCTGAAGGTGGTACGTCAGCGATGTATTTGATCCTTTAAAAGAGAATTGTTTATGGCAGTGAACACAGTAAACTTTTTCACCATCTTCGAAATTGCCATCCGCAGTTAGCTTAAAAACAAAATTTTTGCTAGTTATATGTTTAAATTTAACTGCGCTGATGCTGTCAGCCATTTTCTAGTTGACGTCTGCCGGTCCACATACAGTAATAAAATAAATTATAATATTACGCGGGAGAAGTTTGTACGTAAAAAAATATATAAATTATTATTAATAATTAATTATTTATTAATAAAATTTTTAAAAAAAGATTATAAATATTTTCTTTAATTTTAATCGAATTTTTAACGTTTAATCGAGAAATTAATCGTTAATTTCCGCAGACCTAATATAAATACATACATATATAAATATTATATATACATGGCAGCGCACACCAGTAAAATAATTATTACTGCCACACAGCTCAGACCATCAAAAACATTACTTACTCTATCAATTAGTAACATGTTAGAAATCCACATAAGCATTACTTTCAATTTCGTAAGAGTCCCCAATGGGGGCTTTTTAGTACTCTAGGGATCTGAAAGGTCAAAGCACCAAGAACGTTTAAAATGGTCGAACTGATCGCAATTATATAATATATCTTTAGGTTAGAGGTCGGAATTTTTCATAGGACGATGCGCTATATTTTATATACCATTAAAGTAAAACTATGTCAGATAATCTTCTAATCTAAGAGATTCTAGATTCTCAAAATCCCGTTTCAGTAAATGGGTAAAAATAAAAGTGTCGTCAAATCCTTCAAAGAGTTGCATGCACTTCGTGGGCCCGAAAGTTGCCGACCTTGTTTTAGGTCATTCGGTGTCGTCTGACGGGAACCTTAAGTGTCCAGTCTAGACGGGAAAGGTGCGGGCATAATGCGTGAATTGTGTCCCTTGGTGTGCTGCTGGACTTTCTCGGGGAAATGTGAGGTGAGGGGGGGGGGAACTATCAATAAAAGGGAAGCAAAACAATCTGTCCTAGGAGCAAACAATTGTCTTGTCCTGCTGCAAGCATGTCAACTTGTGTGCCTATTTCCAGATCCCGTGGGTCACACAAGCGATGACGGGCAAATCACATTGCTAAGATGCACATTTGTGGCAATACCGCGTCAGATTCAAGGGGCGTAACTAGATTAGTGAGACAGGGGACAATTTTAATGCCTGGTACTTAAGTGCAGTCCATTTGACAGAAAATGATGGTGATTTTTTATATATTTTTTTTGTAATAAATAATTTTTAATTATTTTATTTTAAAGGCTGTCTATTTAAAAACTCATAAAGCAGTAGAAAAAAGGTTGAATGTTTGTGTTTGTTTTTTAAAATTGTAATATGTATGTTTTGTATTGAACGTACGTTTTTTAATTTTTTTTAATGAGCTCAGCCCCAGACTGAGGTAAGTCCCCATATATTATTATTATTATTAAAAATCTCCCGCAGTCAGCCAGATTTAAGCCGTCCTAAACTCTATTACCCATCATCACTCGCAACTTCTAACGGGAGGTGTCAGCCACAAGAATTAGTGAGCGGTCCACATGGAACTCTTCAAACGGGAGCTGTCAGCCACAAGAATTAGTGAGCGGTCCACATGGAACTCTTCAAACGGGAGCTGTCAGCCACAAGAATTAGTGAGCGGTCCACATGGAACTCTTCAAACGGGAGCTGTCAGCCACAAGAATTAGTGAGCGGTCCACATGGAACTCTTCAAACGGGAGCTGTCAGCCACAAGAATTAGTGAGCGGTCCACATGGAACTATTTAAACAAAAAAATTCAACCAAAAGTAAAACGAAGACCTGAAAAACTGACAAATAAACTAGAAATGTAGCAGACGGAAAGTCTTTACAAGTACAGGGAGAGTGAGGTAAGGTGAGATAAGTGCTTTGAAAACTTAACTTTTCTTATAAACTATAAATGATTGCGTTTGCTTCAAGTCAGTCTCTGTTTATATTGTTGCTCTTCATTTACAAAGTTAAAACGTTTCCGAACAGATTCATAGACTTTATCCCCTACCCCGGGCTTAAAGTTTAGAACGAGAAACGTTACAATTTTTAAAAATCCTTTATATTAACTCGTAGTGTCTGCTTGCTTGATTGAGGCAGGCGGGCGGTGCCGAAAAAAACGTTGGGTCGATTTTAATCCACTCCCTCGCAAGCTAGCGAGCTGAAATTTTGCAGGCAGACTCATGCCGATGATAAAAATCATGTATCGAAATTTCAGATAAATCGAATGTACCGTAATTAAATTAATGAATTTTTAGATTATCTTTATTTATCCCTATGTAATATGTTAACTTTTGTTGCTATAGTGTCGTGGTGCGTATTATATTGATCAACCTTTCCTGTCGCGCAATAAGGTGCGTATTTTATTAACAACACTTTTTATAAACATATTCCTGATCGGTGCGCATTATATTAAACATGTTTTACGACACATAACTACAATTTTGTGTTTTTGGATTGTCTTGTATTGTAATGAACATTCTTTTAGTTATGTCTCGTAAATAAAGGATTTATAGTTTATAGTCAAAAACGTTGTTTTTTTTACGTTTTTTAAAAATTAAAGCCTATTTCAAGTTAAGAACAAAACGTGAAACTATTTTTGCATTCATCCATCCAACACAATATCGTAGGCGTAGGGTTCTTTTATATGATGCTACATTGCCATGTCAGCTTGAGCCATTTTGAAAGCCCATTTGAAGCTCGTCTCATTGATTCCTCCATCTGACGTCGCTGAAATAAAGTGTGGCCATCTCACAGATTCGGTTATTTAATTGTTAAAAAATAAATGGCCATTCCCTTAAGGGTTTGTCGAGGCCCATTCAATCCCCTGTGGCCTGACACCACGAGGTCACGGCGACATTACTGACCCATGGACGACAGGGACTCTTTGTCAGCAAACTACCATCAGACTTTGTGTGTTGAAGTGATTCTGGTGAAAAACTACTATCATGCAACGAGTTACCACGTGCTAGTAGTGTGAAACTACTATCATGCATGAAGTTACCATGTGCTAGTAGTGTAAATCTATTAAAAATGATGTGATGATCATGGTTAACGCTCGTTATATTTTCAAATCACACTGAGATTTTATAAATTCTTGTATTTTTGTCATATAGGCGAAAATCCGGGTAGGGTTTCTGTTAAGGTTATATTTCATGTTACCAATACATCAACATCCATGAGTGATACATATCCCTCCATCGCTACAGGATCTATTTGTGTCTATAATCGTGTGCTCTCCCTTTTCATTGGTCACACTGAGTAAACTGAACATGCAACCACTTTACTTGGGAGTCCACATGAACACGCGGTATTTGTACATGACCCTGAGCCCAAGACAACTATCAAGATCAACCTCGTTTTTTTTATAAAATACCATTGAAGTGTTGGGGCACTCGAGCAAGAACACTCCAAGATTTAAATACATGCACGTTTTCTTGGAATGTAAGCCTTGGTGTTATTTATTTATTCTGAGCAGTTTTAGATAGGTAACACACTACCTATGTCCCTTTCTAATCATTGGCGAGCACAACAAAAAAATATGGGTTTGTAATCCAGGATCAGGCACTGAAAGTCATCTGTGGCCCATTTAGGATCACCTGCGTAATAGGCACTAAACATGAAAATGGGCAAGACAATAATTATAATCAAGGAATGGTTCCAAAGATAGAACCAGACGACCACCATCCTTTTTTTTCAACCCCGTTTCATGGATCCGAAGGTTTTAATACTTAACAAGATTCTGCCTCCAATCTTATAGAAGCTTCCACTACGGGGCCAGAAGACGGCCCGCTGGGAACACTCCTACAGGGGACAACCTCTCCCGCTGCTTCATCTCCGACTGAATGGATGGAAATATTTCAAACAGAAGTGCTCAGTCGGTCAGGTGATGGTGGCAAGAATCTCTACCACGAAGCCCTCGACTGCTCTACCTTGAAGATGTGTGGAAGCAGTTAACTGCGGACTGCCTCTAATGATGTTTTAAGGTGTCTATTTTGCAACTAGCTCACAAGTAGATGGGACGAATGGTTGCCTGGGAACAGCTTTCTAACAGCCATACAATAGAATCGAGAGCTGAGGTTGCCACAATCCCGGAAAATACCGAAGCAGTATTGGAAATAATGATTCCTACAACCTTTCACGCGCATATTGTTGACAACTGTCGATGTTACATGAATTACCGTGCTAAAATTTGATAGATGACCATTCAAGTCCCTTGTCGGCCCACAGGGTCACGCATTGAGGTGTTGTTGCCCCAGCAACGAGGTGTCATTACCAGCATCCAAACAATGATAGGAAACTAATGACACCCCAGACCAGTTAACCCGGGGCATGCTAAAACACTGATTTTGATTGGCCTCTGACTGACACTTCAGTGATGAAACGCAGATCTCCACATGTGCTGATGTTGAAAAACATAGTGAAGGGTTTCACGGCGGTATGGTGCACTCGTCCCATATGAAGGGTTTCACGGAGGTATGGTGCACTCGTCCCATATGAAGGGTTTCATGGCGGTATGGTGCACTCGTCCTATATGAAGGAGGGGACCGCACTGTTATCTTTCATTAAAATTTGGGGGACTATTCTCACATTTCATGGACATTTGGGGCGCCTAATCTCAAATTTCACTAAAATTTGGGGCACTAGTCTCACATTTCAATAAAATTTGGGGCACTAGTCTCACATTTCAATAAAAAGCTTGAAGCAATACACGGGGCACTGGTAATTGCGAGATACACAGCAGACGTGGAAACTCTCGGATCCTGATAGGCTCTTCAGCTTCGACTCAATGTTTGCCCTATTTTAAGTAATGAAGCACGAAGCACCCACTTGGTTGACGCTATCTCAAATGACACTGTCAAATCTGAAACCAGCCCGAATCAGAAACTCCAGTCATTTCGTCCGCGGCCCCATTCAAGAACCCTTGTCATTTCTTGCACAGTCACAGTCAGAAACCTCGGTCACTTGCTTTGGGGTTGATGATTAGTTTTAGGACAACTTTAGGTATAAGTGATAAAAGCAGTTGGCAGAAAACACGGAGGCCAGTGGTGTGCACGAATAAGTGATAAAAGCAATTGGCAGAAACACGGAGGCCAGTGGTGTGCACCAATAAGGGATAAGGGCAGTTGGCAGAAAACACGGAGGCCAGTGGTTTGCACCAATAAGTGATAAGGGCAGTTGGGAGAAAACACGGAGGCCAGTGGTGTGCACCAATAAGGGATAAGGGCAGTTGGCAGAAAACACGGAGGCCAGTGGTTTGCACCAATAAGTGATAAGGGCAGTTGGGAGAAAACACGGAGGCCAGTGGTGTGCACGAATAAGAAGAAAAAAACAACAACACTATCCACCGAGAATGACATCAGGTGGAAGATGGGGTGTTGATATCAGATTCTCATGACCCGACTTGAGAACGTTTGCTGACCAGTGCATCTGATGCTCAGTTCTGGTCAGAATCTATAAGTTAATTATTACAATGAGCAAAAGGTGGTCCAGGATGGTGTTTGTTTTTCTACAGTATTGTATTCATAGTCTACCCATTAGGTGAACACATAGAGGACAGACTACTGATACAAATAGTCTAGTTCAGGGGTCGGGAAACTTTTTGTCTGAGAGAGCCATAAACACCACATATTTCGAAAAGTAATTATGTGAGAGCCATACATATGTTTAAAAATAAAAATTCAATTAAATGTGTGCATTTTGTGTAATTTCAACACTAAAAGTACAATAATTATGTCTCTGAATTTCTTTTTAATAACACTGTCATGCTGTTGTTAAACTAATCAATGAGTATTACTTACCATTAATGCGACTTATGGTGCTGTATTGGATTTGATAATGGCTTTGTTGTCTGGTTGATACGTGGTGAGGTTAAGCTTCATGCAGGCGATGAGACTTCCATCCGTTAAATGTGATCTTTGTTTTGCTTTGATGTTCTTTAGATGTGAGAAAGACTGCTCACATACATACGTAGAGCCTAACATTGTCAGTACAGCAATACTCACACGCTGCAATGTGTGGTATGTGACGGGTAGCGCGTTCCAAATTTTGACAATCAGCTGGTTTGCGTGTTGAAGTTTCTTCATTTCTGCCCACTTGTTTTGGCTCGCCAACTCTGCTTGCTGTCGTGCAAATCTTTCCAAATCTTCATTCCTTGACTTGAACTTATTCACTCACATGTTTGAGGCCTTCAGGTCAGCAGATTGGAGCTCAAAATCTCTGACGGAGACATCGGGGATGCAATTTAGGTCAGTGCTGTCCACTGCACAATCGTGTGGATGCGGGGGTGAATGACTTAAAAAGACGGTTGTGCTCGCGTAATTCTCCAAAACGCGCTTTAAATGAATGCAGGAGATTGGGCGTGAAGCCTGCTAGCTGCTGAATATTAAGATGCTGATCAGCTTGCACTCTTGATATTAATTCTTAACATGCTTTCTTCCTGCTGTCTCCCGCAGGATATTTCAATGCAAATGTAGAATGGCGTGTCTCGAAGTGTCTCTTTAAATTTGACCGTTTCATAGTTGTAATTTTATCACTGCATATTAAAAACACAGCAGGACCCATTCTCTCTATAAAGGCAAATTCCTCTGTCCATTTCTGCTGAAAAGTACGATACTTATCGTCTTTCTTTCTTTTAGCCATGTTGTCAAAATGTTTCTAAAATAAGTTAACTTAGAGCGCAATCAAAACGAAAGTATACTTTCTGATTCGACGACAACATGTTGTGAGGACCCTTTTACACATGCACACATCGTCGGCTATTTTCGAAAGTAATATACACCAACCCACCTTGAACAATATGTTGTTGCTTTTCCACAGAAATCACTTCGATCACTTTGATTCCGAATTCAAAATATATCTCTCTTAAATAGCGATCTCAGTCCTAAAGTTAATAACCCTTAACCTTGATTATTTCATGTATTCTATCATGTATGGCTCTCCTCATTACTATTCGGATAAATTGATTGGTAAACAAAAATGTGACCTCCAAAAATTTTCCCGCTTCTAAACTTTCAAGAATGTTTGACATCATGTAAGCCATCAAAAAATATAAAATAATTAATTAGGTTATTGACTTATGGCGAGTATTTTTGTTTGTTTTTTTAAATTAAAAAAAATATATAAATTTTTCCCCCCAATAATTATATCAATCAAAGGAGATTTAAGATTTTTTTTTAAATGAACATTTTTCTGCGAGCCAGATGCAGCCATCAAAAGAGCCATATATGGCTCGCGAGCCATGGTTTCCCGACACCTGGTCTAGTTGGAAAGACCCCTTGCATACCACGTTGAGTCGTGTGGGGGTCACATGCTAGATAACAGCACAAAATTATTTTATTTTTTGCATTGAGAAAGATTTTTTTAAATGTTGAATCGAAGAACTGATATACAGTGCTAACACGTTACTGTAATGTACCGGTATTGTTCACGATATGTTGCATTAAGCGCAATAAGAAAGAAAACATTTTAATTATAGTTACTTTTATGTCCTGTGTGTCGCGACATTCAGCCAGAGACCTAAAGATTAATGACTAATGATATAAGAGAAGGCTATTAAGTCAACATATATGAAGCAAGCAGGAGACACAATTCAGCGCTGAAAATGATCTGCCATATGAGCAACGTAACGGAATATTTTGTTCATATCAAGGACTCACATTGAATCGGTTGATACTCATAGTTCTGGAGGGGAAAAAAACTGCACAAAGAAATGATGTCAACATTCTGAGCCAAATATGTGTACTGTGTACTCATTACAACGGAAGACGAGTTTGTGTACAGAGGGAGATTCGTGCACACACGCCTGCTTGTCAGGGGCCCGTGATCCTATTACAGACGGCTTGCTTCCCCCCTCCCCTTTGTCTTGTGGATATGACCGAGACCCAAAGTTCTGTCGACACAAAGCGATCGGGCCCTTGTTGGAGTTTGTTTGCCAACGCCGAGAACGTTTTGACAGATGTATCCAGGCGGTAGTAACCAAAGGATTCATCGATAAGGACAGTAGCAACAGAAGGATTCGCCGATGGGGGCGTTTTACTCGGTGCTCAGCTTGTGACGGAGTAGCACAATTTGTTTACCGTGTCTTCCTGAATGTAAAAATAAGTGAATAAATAACGACACCTTGACGTACAGATAGAGTCGACCTCACAAAATCCACTTCTCCATCAACTGTTCACGGATAGATGACACTGACAAAAATGACCTCCCCATGCCTTGACCATGCAATATCGTGGTCTTAATATATAACCTAGAAATAGCTGTCTAGGTTCCTAAGCTTGGATAATTCAATGGATAATTGATAATAGCATAAGCAAAACCGCTCTGAGCATTAAACTCGTTGTATTCACTTTAACTACGGATTGGTCACATAAGTGTTTTTTCAAAAAGATCAGCTTGCCCGTAGTTGGCTTTCAAAATCATTCGTTTTGTTAGTTAACTCAAAGTCGCCAATGATGGTTTATTTCGTTTAATATTTACTTTTAATCCGAAACAATCAATAAAGCTATCGTTATTCAATCACAGCCTACTTGGTAAAACATTGACACATGCTATGAAGGTGGATATGATACGAGCGTATCAATGCGCTCTCTCTCCGAAAATAAATGTTTCTTTTTTTACTTAGTTGTAACCCATAACCCCTCGCGTGAGCATAGCGTAATGTGCGTCTCTGATATCAGTCTATTTTCAGTGCCGGTGTCTGAACCTTGCTTGGTCTTAACGTAAGCCGAAAACCTATTTTCAGGAGTGTTGTCTGTCTGAGCTAAAGCCAACCTAACATTTTATTTTTCATGAGTTTATTTGTTACTCCGAATCCAGAACAAATATATATACCCACAAGCTGAGTGTTGAGTTCATTCTTTTCAGGTCACCAATGTCAAATAATTTCTGTAACACATGTCTTAAATCAACGATTACCTAATGTGCATGGACTGAAAATGACGTGAATATTTTTCTTTCCTCGATGTTACATCAGAATTAATACCAGTTTTCATATCAGCTTTAATCGCCTCAAATGTCCCATATGGACTGAGCCGTGGAGTCGGTTTTAAAATGTAGACATCTATAATTAATTTATAGGCTTGAAAGAGGCCAAGGTAATAGCTGATTGCCATCTAACTAAAATTGTATATATTTGATAGTCAATGAGATAATGGAAAACAACAGACACACATGGATCGAGGAATCTATCACACATCGTCAATTTGACGCAGAGTCTCTCTAAAAAGTCTAGGTTCAGTTTAACCTGACAGGCGATATATCACAGAGCGCTAGGTCCTCAAGTCTAAGTAAGTTACCACGTAACATGACGCTGACGTAGAGTCAAAGCTCGCTTTTGACATCTTGCTGGATTATAAAATCCCACAATCAATTAACACCCACACCCACCCCCCAACCTATAAAAAAAATTCATTATCCCCCACGACATACTTACCAAACCCCACCCATACAACTACCTCTACCCCAAACAATCCCAACACAAAAAAAACAAATACCCCTCACAAACCCCCCAATAAAAACCCAAAAAACATAAAAACCAAAAAAACAAAAAAAAAAAAACCCCAAACCCCCCCCCCCCCCCCCCCCCCCCCCCCCAAAACCCAAAATAACCCCCCCTCCAAAAATAAACCAACCCCCTTATTATACCCCCACCACCACCACCCCCCCCTATATATTATATATACCACCCCCCCCCCCCCCCCCCCCCCCCTCCCACCCCCCCCATATATTTCCCCCCCCCCCCACCCCCCCCCCCCCCCCCCCACCCCAAATATTTTTATTCCCCCCCCCCCCCCCCCCCTTTTTTTTTTCCCCCCCCTCCCCCCCACCCCCCCCCCACCCCCCCCACACCCCCTTTCTCGGTCGAACTTTTGTCATTTTTTGTTATCGTTTTAAAGTAAAATAGCTATGATAAGTAAAAAGGGTTAAAATTAGGGCTGTTATCGATTAATTTAAATTTAATCGTTAACTTTTGAAAAATTATCGATTAATTAATCGATAATTTCGATTAAAGCCAAAAATATAAATTTATGACGTCATTAAACTGAAAATTTCTCATGGACATTGAAATTTAAGAATATTTTGAACTAAATTTTATGACAATGTGTTGATACTTGATCGGATGTTTGTGCTGAAGGTGGTACGTCAGCGATGTATTTGATCCTTTAAAAGAGAATTGTTTATGGCAGTGAACACAGTAAGCTTTTTCACCATCTTCGACTTTGCCATCCGCAGTTAGCTTAAAAACAAAATTTTTGCTCAAATTTCTAGTTATATGTTTAAATTTAACTGCGCTGATGCTGTCAGCCATTTTTTAGTTGACGTCTGCCGGTCCACATAAAGTAATAAAATAAATTATAATATTATGCGGGGGAATTTTGTACGTAAAAAATATATAAATTATTATTAATTATTAATAAATAATTATTTATTAATAAAAAAATTTTTAAAATATAAATATTTTCTTTAATTTTAATCGAATCTTTATCGATTAAAATAATTTTAATCTATAACAATTTTTAACGATTAATCGAGAAATTAATCGTTAATTTCTGCAGCCCTAGTTAAAATGTAAAAAAATAATTTGGATTCACCAAGATAGACTTTATAGTTTACTGTTGAAGAATATGTTAGTCAAAACGACTTAATTAAATTGGTTTATTAACAAGCAAATATTTTTTTAAAATTGAAAAGTAAAGCAACGCTTAAATCTAATAATTTTACGAAGACTTATCGTTTTATCCCCACAAAAGCTTTGCCAGGGTCAAATAAACTTTTGCTTACTTATGCTCCTTCCAAAATTTTTACAATAACGTCATGACGTATCTACTACTTGTTGAAACGGAATCATGAGAAGGAAATACAATGTCTGCGAGGATTTTTTTTTAAAGTCGAGGAAGATAGGAGAGAAAAAAAAACCCTAATCGCCAAATGTTGAAATTTCAGCATAGAAAATCCATTTGTTTAAACATATAAAGTAGGTCAAATCATAGATTTGTTAAAAAAAAATAATTAAAAAAAAATTAAAAAAGAAAAAAAGAGAAAAAAAAGCGACCACTGTAATTGACTGTAATTGTATTGCGGATCAGAGATTCGACCTGATTGCTTTTGCAGTTTTTGTCTTGCCAACACATTTCTTACGAGTACATATGTACTTTGCTTTTAGAGTAAAGTTTGAATTTAATAACAATAATTTTTTAAATTAAAGTTACAGTAAAGAGGTGGAGGATATGGTGGTCGGAGAAGAGAAAGCAGCAGAAACAAAAGTTTTAAGTACGCACACACCCGGGTTTTGTAAACAACGATAACAACAACAAAAAATAGACAACTGAGGTTAAAAGTCTCATTAAAGTTTGTAATTAAAAACGGTTACGCAAACAAACACAAAATTGTGATCAATGATAACTTTTGAGAACATGCACATCGTTAAAACTACAAACGAGGGGTGGGAAAGGGTACGTACGACATACCCAGATAAACAAATCAGACGCTGGACATACAACCAAAAAAAAACAAGAATGTATACCAAACGGGACATCAGAAATTTAAAAAAATATAAATTAGACAGGGAAACAATAGTTTCCCCACACAACTCCGCGGGTATCGCTCTGTCGCTATCCATGTTCCACTCAAAATCACACCCTCATCATTGCTATTTTTTTATAAACGAATATGTATGTATTTAAATTGATTCGTTAATTTCGTCGTTATATGTTGTTGCAGGAATATCTTATTTCCTATTATAAAGATGAACGTTTTACATAATCTATACAGGTCGGCGTGACCCGTCGCCTAACAAAATAACATCTGACCCGACGCAATCAATCCATGGGAGAAAAATCTCCAAGGAAAGAATCCGCCACTTGACACGTTCTAATCTCCATCTATGGATCATTTCCTATGCGTCGTCATATTTTTGTTATTGCACTAGGTGCTGGAGGAAATAGGCTATGTGTATACAGGAAGTCGGCTAAAGGCAGGGTAGTGGGCAATGTCATAAAATGAAGACATTTGGACGTATCGAGTGGTCGCTCTTAAAAGGTCGTGCAATTAAAATAAATGTAAAGAAATGTATTGGGGTGGGGGGGGGGTTATCACGGAGGGTGGCAAGCGGAAATTGGCACCGGTGATGATTTTTGTTGGTGAGTAGGGTTGAAGAACTGGTGGGTGTGGTTGGTGAGCTGGTGTGTGTGGTTGGTGAGCTTCTGGTGAGCGTGGTTGGTGAGCTGGTGGGTGTGGTTGATGAGCTTCTGGTGAGCGTGGTTGGTGAGCTGGTGGGTGTGGTTGGTGAGCTGGTGGGTGTGGTTGGTGAGCTTCTGGTGAGCGTGGTTGGTGAGCTGGTGGGTGTGGTTGGTGAGCTTCTGGTGAGCGTGGTTGGTTAGCTGGTGTGTGTGGTTGGTGAGCTTCTGGTGAGCGTGGTTGGTGAGCAGGTGGGTGTGGTTGGTGAGCTTCTGGTGAGCGTTGTTGGTGAGCTGGTGTGTGTGGTTGGTGAGCTTCTGGTGAGCGTGGTTGGTGAGCTTCTGGTGTGTTTGGTTGGTGAGCTGGTGGGTGTGGTTGGTGAGCTTCTGGTGTGCGTGGTTGGTGAGCTGGTGAGCGTGGTTGGTGAGCTGGTGGGTGTGGTTGGTGAGCCGGTGTGTGTGGTTGGTGAGCTTCTGGTGAGCGTGGTTGGTGAGCTGGTGTGTGTGGTTGGTGAGCTTCTGGTGAGCGTGGTTGGTGAGCTTCTGGTGTGTTTGGTTGGTGAGCTGGTGGGTGTGGTTGGTGAGCTTCTGGTGTGCGTGGTTGGTGAGCTGGTGTGTGTGGTTGGTGAGCCGGTGTGTGTGGTTGGTGAGCTGGTGGGTGTGGTTGGTGAGCTTCTGGTGAGCGTGGTTGGTGAGCTGGTGGGTGTGGTTGGTGAGCTTCTGGTGAGCGTGGTTGGTGAGCTGGTGGGTGTGGTTGGTGAGCTGGTGGGTGTGGTTGGTGAGCTGGTGGGTGTGGTTGGTGAGCTTCTGGTGTGCGTGGTTGGTGAGCAGGTGTGTGTGGTTGGTGAGCTTCTGGTGAGCGTGGTTGGTGAGCTGGTGTGTGTGGTTGGTGAGCTTCTGGTGAGCGTGGTTGGTGAGCTGGTGGGTGTGGTTGGTGAGCTTCTGGTGAGCGTGGTTGGTGAGCTGGTGGGTGTGGTTGGTGAGCTGGTGGGTGTGGTTGGTGAGCTTCTGGTGAGGGTGGTTGGTTAGCTGGTGTGTGTGGTTGGTGAGCTTCTGGTGAGCGTTGTTGGTGAGCTGGTGTGTGTGGTTGGTGAGCTTCTGGTGAGCTGGCGGGTGTGGTTGGTGAGCTTCTGGTGTGTTTGGTTGGTGAGCTGGTGGGTGTGGTTGGTGAGCTGGTGGGTGTGGTTGGTGAGCTTCTGGTGAGCGTGGTTGGTGAGCTGGTGGGTGTGGTTGGTGAGCTTCTGGTGAGCGTGGTTGGTGAGCTGGTGGGTGTGGTTGGTGAGCTTCTGGTGAGCGTTGTTGGTGAGCTGGTGTGTGTGGTTGGTGAGCTTCTGGTGAGCTGGTGTGTGTGGTTGGTGAACTTCTTGTGAGCGTGGTTGGTGAGCTGGTGGGTGTGGTTGGTGAGCTTCTGGTGAGCGTGGTTGGTGAGCTTCTGGTGTGTTTGGTTGGTGAGCTGGTGGGTGTGGTTGGTGAGCTTCTGGTGTGCGTGGTTGGTGAGCTGGTGAGCGTGGTTGGTGAGCTGGTGGGTGTGGTTGGTGAGCCGGTGTGTGTGGTTGGTGAGCTGGTGGGTGTGGTTGGTGAGCTTCTGGTGAGCGTGGTTGGTGAGCTGGTGGGTGTGGTTGGTGAGCTGGTGGGTGTGGTTGGTGAGCTTCTGGTGTGCGTGGTTGGTGAGCAGGTGTGTGTGGTTGGTGAGCTTCTGGTGAGCGTTGTTGGTGAGCTGGTGTGTGTGGTTGGTGAGCTTCTTGTGAGCGTGGTTGGTGAGCTGGTGGGTGTGGTTGGTGAGCTTCTGGTGATCGTGGTTGGTGAGCTGGTGGGTGTGGTTGATGAGCTTCTGGTGAGCGTGGTTGGTGAGCTGGTGGGTGTGGTTGGTGAGCTGGTGGGTGTGGTTGGTGAGCTTCTGGTGAGCGTGGTTGGTTAGCTGGTGTGTGTGGTTGGTGAGCTTCTGGTGAGCGTTGTTGGTGAGCTGGTGTGTGTGGTTGGTGAGCTTCTTGTGAGCGTGGTTGGTCAGCTGGTGGGTGTGGTTGGTGATCTTCTGGTGAGCGTGGTTGGTGAGCTTCTGGTGTGTTTGGTTGGTGAGCTGGTGGGTGTGGTTGGTGAGCTTCTGGTGAGCGTGGTTGGTGAGCTTCTGGTGTGTTTGGTTGGTGAGCTGGTGGGTGTGGTTGGTGAGCTTCTGGTGTGCGTGGTTGGTGAGCTGGTGAGCGTGGTTGGTGAGCTGGTGGGTGTGGTTGGTGAGCCGGTGTGTGTGGTTGGTGAGCTGGTGGGTGTGGTTGGTGAGCTTCTGGTGAGCGTGGTTGGTGAGCTGGTGGGTGTGGTTGGTGAGCTGGTGGGTGTGGTTGGTGAGCTTCTGGTGTGCGTGGTTGGTGAGCAGGTGTGTGTGGTTGGTGAGCTTCTGGTGAGCGTTGTTGGTGAGCTGGTGTGTGTGGTTGGTGAGCTTCTTGTGAGCGTGGTTGGTGAGCTGGTGGGTGTGGTTGGTGAGCTTCTGGTGATCGTGGTTGGTGAGCTGGTGGGTGTGGTTGATGAGCTTCTGGTGAGCGTGGTTGGTGAGCTGGTGGGTGTGGTTGGTGAGCTGGTGGGTGTGGTTGGTGAGCTTCTGGTGAGCGTGGTTGGTTAGCTGGTGTGTGTGGTTGGTGAGCTTCTGGTGAGCGTTGTTGGTGAGCTGGTGTGTGTGGTTGGTGAGCTTCTTGTGAGCGTGGTTGGTCAGCTGGTGGGTGTGGTTGGTGATCTTCTGGTGAGCGTGGTTGGTGAGCTTCTGGTGTGTTTGGTTGGTGAGATGTTGGGTGTGGTTGGTGAGCTTCTGGTGTGCGTGGTTGGTGAGCTGGTGAGCGTGGTTGGTGAGCTGGTGGGTGTGGTTGGTGAGCTGGTGGGCGTGGTTGCTGCGTTTGTGGTGAGCGTGGGTGGTGAGCTAGTGGGCGTTGGTTTTTGGTTGCGACATGTTGGGCGTGGTGGCTGGGTTAGGATGGTGAGTGATACTAACGTTTACAGTAGTTAGTAGGTAATATTCCGTTTTACAGCGTTTCTTTTAAAATCCACATTCATCCTGTGGGTAGTTGCGGCGTTAACTTTTTTTTCGACATTCCGTTCCGTCCGTTGTCATTTCCACGTGTTGTGTTCATCTTAATGTTGAAAATATTGGACTTACAGTGCGTTCTTAATTAAAGTTTATTGAAAGACAAGATTATAATGATTTAAAAAAAAATATATCGTTTCATTTGTGCATATATATATATATATATATATATATATATATATATATATATATATAATATATATATATATATATATATATATATATATATATATATATATATGATATTATTAAGAAAACGATGAAGTAGAGATGAGGATATTTTCTAAACTCGAGAAGAACCAATAACTGACTCCTCTCCACTTCATTCACCAAATCTTTTATTTACTAAATGTTAAGAAAAAAGATGTTCTCTTTAAGTCCTTGCAGAATAACTGCATGGTTTTAAGGAAGGAATACTTTTGTATGGTTGCAAATAAACCAGACATTATATTTATTTAATGTCTATTTATAAAGTATAGGAAGTAAAAATGATATTTATTGTTAATTTGGAAGTTCAAAGCGTTGCAGTGCAGGTTGGTGTAAAAGGGTTCAATATGCTTAACATAATGTAAACACAGTCCAAAGGTATTCCTCAAAGGCAACAGTTAGGAGGATCAATGCTTCGACTAGAATGCTCTCAATTTTCTTTTATGCTTCGGTTGCTTGAATGTATTTCCTTCAATACTGTCCAATGTATCTCTTTGATTGATTCAAATTGAGGCGTTCTGTCTCATTTGTTCAGCCAGGTTTCAACATCACCCCATCCCCTACCCCCTCCACGTTATTTGGAATCTGGGTAGAACTTGGAGGCCGTCCCACGAGGAGCTAGCATCATAATAAATGGGAATGGGGCAGTGGGGGTAATTACGTGACGCCTATGCCGACCTGCGTCCCACGACTGGAGTTGTTTGTATGGCATGCAGGCCAGTGGATTTGGTTCATAGCTCTCGGTGGAGGGTTGACAGTGGAGAGATCAGATCAGAGATGTGGACAACTAGTGTACACCTGACGGTGGAGGGTTGACAGTGGAGGGTTGACGGTGGAGAGATCAGATCAGAGATGTGGACAACTAGTGTACACCTGACGGTGGAGGGTTGACAGTGGAGAGATCAGATCAGAGATGTGGACAACTAGTGTACACCTGACGGTGGAGGGTTGACAGTGGAGGGTTGACAGTGGAGAGATCAGATCAGAGATGTGGACAACTAGTGTACACCTGACGGTGGAGGGTTGACAGTGGAGAGATCAGATCAGAGATGTGGACAACTAGTGTACACCTGACGGTGGAGGGTTGACAGTGGAGGGTTGACGGTGGAGAGATCAGATCAGAGATGTGGACAACTAGTGTACACCTGACGGTGGAGGGTTGACAGTGGAGGGTTGACGGTGGAGAGATCAGATCAGAGATGTGGACAACTAGTGTACACCTGACAGTGGAGGGTTGACAGTGGAGGGTTGACGGTGGAGAGATCAGATCAGAGATGTGGACAACTAGTGTACACCTGACAGTGGAGGGTTGACGGTGGATAGATCAGATCAGAGATGTGGACAACTAGTGTACACCTGACGGTGGAGGGTTGACGATGGAAGGTTGACGGTGGAGGGTTGACAGTGGAGAGATCAGATCAGAGATGTGGACAACTAGTGTACACCTGACGGTGGAGGGTTGACGATGGAAGGTTGACGGTGGAGGGTTGACAGTGGAGAGATCAGATCAGAGATGTGGACAACTAGTGTACACCTGACAGTGGAGGGTTGACAGTGGAGAGATCAGATCACAGATGTGGACAACTAGTGTACACCTGACAGTGGAGGGTTGACAGTGGAGAGATCAGATCAGAGATACGGACAACTAGTGTACACCTGACGGTGGAGGGTTGACAGAGGAGAGATCAGATCAGAGATATGGACAACTAGTGTACACCTGACGGTGGAGGGTTGACAGTGGAGAGATCAGATCAGAGATGTGGACAACTAGTGTACACCTGACGGTGGAGAGATCAGATCAGAGATATGGACAACTAGTGTACACCTGACGGTGGAGGGTTGACAGTGGAGAGATCAGATCAGAGATGTGGACAACTAGTGTACACCTGACAGTGGAGAGATCAGATCAGAGATGTGGACAACTAGTGTACACCTGACGGTGGAGGGTTGAAGGTGGGGGGTTGACGGTGGAGGGTTGACAGTGGAGAGATCAGTGATGTGGACAACTCGTGTACACCTGACGGTGGAGGGTTGACGGTGGGGGGGGTTGACAGTGGGGGGGGGGTTGACAGTGGATAGTTCACATGTGATGCTAAATTGAAAAACAGACCCAAGACTCGTGTTCAGACGCGGGGAACATTTCAACCTTCACATACGTTGAAGACGTTACTAACATCATTTACATGCATACATCAGGTTTTACCAAATTCACCAAGTTATTTTTCGAGGAAGTTAACCATTCAACTGACTGGATCAAACTTAAGTAGCTATCATAGGAACACGTATCTCCAGAGGGGCTGCGATATTCTCTATACGCAGTCCCTTCTAAAAGTTCGCGCGCTCTCCATTGAATCGGCGGGACCAAAATAGTGGAACAGTCTTCCGAAATTTTTGAAAGAGTGTGAAATCAAAGATAAATTTAATAATAATTTGAAGACTTTTTATTTTATTTGATGGAATATTTGAACTTGAGTTTGAGATCAAAACGAGCATGCTAGTCTTACATGGACAGTGTTAGCTCTATAGAAGAAACCATTCATTCATTTATTCAATAACCACTGCGAGAACATGATTCAGTATCTGTGGTTGCACGCGAATTTAAAAAAAATAATTTTTTAATCATGTAGGATTTTTGTCAAACTTTCCGTATTTGTCATACATTGTTTGAGAGAGAGAAAATTGCATCTAGCTTTCAAAACATATCTGACAGTTTTAGAGGAATGATGACGTTTAATCACACAAGTATGTGTAAACGAGCACTAATTGTAGTGAAAGTGACAGAATATAGAAGAGTTGGGTGAATTGTATTTTCAAATATATTTGCACACTGTTTCTTTTCTTAATGCATTTTAAAGCAATTTTAATAATTATTATTAAAAACTTTTAAAAAATGGAAGTTTTATGTTCGAAATTTAATTTAAAATCACAGCTTAATTGTTTTTAAAGTGCATGTATTGACTAAATCGACAACAGAAGTAAAATAATTTACTTAGAGCATTTAACACTCCTGTTACCTGGGCAATCAAACAGTAGATCCGAGCTCCACTACCCACCCCTTCACTCCGGATTAATTTGAGTTCCATCTAGCTAACAACACGATGGAAAGTAGGTAGAAAGAAAGTCTATAAAATGAATATTACTATTCGGTAAAGTAGAGGGGATGGTGTGACCAATGACATGATTGCATTGAAAGTCCCGAAATTTTCACAATATAAAGGTTTTATATGAAGTCGGCTTGGAGGCAACTATTGCTTCAGATCTTCTGATAACCCCCCCCCAAAAAAAAACTCCGATTTCGGCACTCCCTCCATGTCTTTGTGTGGGTATTTTATTTAAACCATGTCTTGGGGGCGTTGTTCGGTCATTATTTTTTATTGATTAATTATTCTATGTTCAAGGAAAATTTCAATGGTCATGATATACTAAGTAAAGAGAAGGATGGTGATTACATTAGCTGGGTATTGAGGTAAATATAAAAACGGCAAAGTAATTAGAGGGCGGGATGTAATCCTATTGGCGGCTGTACTATTTCCAGTGCTCGCGCGATCTAGAAAGCAACAATCCGTTTAGCTCTGACCCCACTGAACATCAGGGCGGGTAGCTAGTCCCAGACCCAACACTTAAATTGCGTTATACACGCGATGCTTGCGCGAACATGTATACAAATGCGGAGGATCTGATGACGTAATTGTCGTGATGAAACAATTAAATGGTGTGCATGAGGTAGAACTAAACAGGGATTTCCACAATCAGCTACTTTCTTGAAAATCTTATTTACATCAACAGAAAATTAAGTGTCAAAGTTCAGATTTAAAACACTCACTCCCTTCCAATAAAAGAATTCAAGCTCATACTTACGTCGCATCGACTGATGAAAAAAATTGGATAAAACGTTCTACTCTCGGCACAACTGAACCATAAGTCAACCCGTAATGTTTACGAAAACGCCCCGAAATGATCTACTTGACCACGCCCGAGATGATCTACTTAACCACACCCCGAAATAATCTACTTAACCACGCCCTGAAATGACCTACTTGACCACGCCCCGAAATGATCTATTTGACCACGCCCCGAGATAATCTACTTAACCACGCCCCAAAATGATCTACTTGACCACGCCCCAAGATAATCTACTTAACCACGCCCCGAAATGATCTACTTAACCACGCCCGAGATGATCTACTTAACCACGCCCCGAAATAATATACTTAACCACGCCCTGAAATGACCTACATACACTACGCCCCGAAATGATCTATTTGACCACGCCCCGAGATAATCTAGTTGACCACGCCCCGAGATAATCTACTTAACCACGCCCCGAAATGATCTACTTGATCAAACTCTAAAAATGTGTATTGAAATATCAAGAACACTTTCTGAGAGGTGCAACACTTACCCCTTGCTCTGCCTCTAAGAACAGCAAAAGATCGTCTGTTGTCATGTAGTCAGCGTTGCTTGCATATCTGGGAATAGAAACAGGAGGTTAGAAGGTCACATCACAACATATCTGGCAATAGAACCAGGGGATTAGAAGGTCACAATACAACATATCTGGCAATAGAGCCAGGGGATTAGAAGGTCACAATACAACATATCTGGCAATAGAGCCAGGGGATTAGAAGGTCACAATATAACATATCTGGCAATAGAGCCACGGGATTCGAAGGTCAAATCACAACATATCTGGCAATAGAGCCATGGGATTAAAAGGTCACATCAAAACATATCTTTGTACAGATCGTTGAGACAGATAACGTTAACTAAACGGGAGTGTAATCTAGGACTGAAACTTGACAAGGGTTCCGCTATATAGCTGTGGTTGAAATTCCATAATCCAGTCATGCTGCTGTGATACTTGAAGACTACTTATATATTTTTAAGGTAAATGCATCACAAAATTATATCTTTGTAGAAATATTTTTACTTCGTAAAAACAAAACAAGTAATAAAAACTCGAATGAGTATTTAAACGCAATTTCCAACAGGAATTTCCGACTTTTTTATTGAAGGGAAATCATTCTAGATTACATTAAAAGTCATTTCAAATCAATAATTCTGAAAGTAAACAAAACAATTGCTATCTACAAATTGCTGCTAAAATTACGGGAGTCGGTCGAAAAGAGATTTTTAAAAAATGGCTTCTCCAACATTGTTCTGAATATTATTAGCTATAATTAATAATTTGGTGTTTGTTTCAACCCGCTAGATGTAAAGGTTGGCGAGAAATTGACAAAACACTGATATTTTTTCGTTTTTTTTTATTTTCAAGGAAATCCAGCAAACCCGTTCGGGAATTTTTTGGCCCGTGCAAATCCTTGGGACCTCCTTAACATATTTGCAAAAGACCCGAACAGACAGGACAGACATTTCAAATATATAAATGAAATTTATCCCATGGGGAATTGAGTTAAAATACAACAACAGTTGAATTGCTAAAATAATATGATTATTTAGGACTACAACTTGCAAACAAACTGAGTTGAAGAACCTAAGAATCTTTCGGAGGGTTCCACCACTACTGAAAGGAAAGTTCACGAAAGTTCATTTAAAATAACTTAAATAAATGTGTATGCAGGGCTGAATCCTAATATGGTTCTTGAGACATGATTTTAATGTTCCCACATGACAAGAAAATGTGCCTTAATAACTTAATACAAGGTATTTCCAAAAGGCGAACTCAATATTTTAAAAAAAATGTGGCACAGGATTTGGAAAAGCGAGATGTGTGTTTTCACAGCAGAGAAACTAAACGGATGAGCCCAAGTAGAGGTTATCATGCTTACAATGTTCTCGACTTCCCCAAGTTGTTCTTTGGTGAAAAAGATTGCTGATATGTCCCTATTCCTCTTTAGTAATCAAAAGTCCAAAAGTCCACGGCTTTTTTAAATAGCACCTCCCTGCCTTTGAAATATACTCTTGATTTTTTTACGGAAAGATGAGATCCCAAACCAACATAGTACAATATTTGTATTGTCTACATCGTAGTAGCGCTGCACCGGCTTGGAGCGCGTATGACACTATTATGAAAGTATATCTACTCGTTTAATGGTTAGGTTTACCTGCAGAAATAAAAAGAGCTCAATATAATGTATCTATGTACTGAACATTCACAATATAATGTATCTATGTACTGAACATTCACAATATAATGTATCTATGTACTGAACATTCACAATATAATGTATCTATGTACTGAACATTCACAATATAATGTATCTATGTACTGAACATTCACAATATAATGTATCTATGTACTGAACATTCACAATATAATGTATCTATGTACTGAACATTCATTTTTAAACAGTTGGGGTGCTGAAAATTAAAATAAATTTATTTAAGAAGTACAAAGCCTTGTCATAAAAACGCCTCTTTCAAAAGGCGCTGATTTATCTGAAGAATATTTGTCTCTTGAGAAATGATTTTCAAACGTTGTGTTTACACTTTCCATCCCTTAGTTTGATGCTGTTGCCAGATTTTCATTAGCTACATGGCCTAGTTTTTTTTTGTACAATGTATAAATACAATAAAAAGAAAGAGAAAAAAGGGGTTGGTGTAGAAATACTTCGATGCCAACGAGGATTAATGGCCCAGGGGTAAGACGAAGCCTGTGAAGATTTGACATGATGATCGCAGGTACCTACCTGGCTCAACAGGTGATCGACCCCATGCTGCTCTTAATTGGGGGAGGGGGGAGGGAGAGCAGACGAGCGAAGCTCACTCGCGGGTCGTTACACCTTAGGCACGGGTAGTGGTACATAAATTATAAGGGTCAAAAACACCCAAGAGAATCGCTTCCGTACATCAGTCTGTTTTGTTTCTTTAATCCCACACGATTAAACTAAGAAATCATGTAGTCTTAATTAAATTATTTTAACAACAAAAGGGGGTTATTACGGTGATAGCGTTAAATACAAACTCAAAACCTCTGGGGAAATATAAAAATT
Source organism: Ampullaceana balthica (assembly GCA_944989445.1). Classification (NCBI taxonomy): domain Eukaryota; kingdom Metazoa; phylum Mollusca; class Gastropoda; family Lymnaeidae; genus Ampullaceana; species Ampullaceana balthica. Next base: position 1,609,081 of record CALYLW010000042.1, on the reverse strand, counting down.
ATGAGCCGTCCACGATAGGCCATTATTAAATTGTTACGTGGTCAAATTTCATTCACGTAATTAAATGTCAGAAAATCTTGAACAGGCGTACTTGTCCTTCCCCACTTCCCCCTTTTAATCAGGGTATAAGACAAGCTTTTTCCCCTCACCCCAATTCACCATGGCAGAATATAAAGCGATTGTAACGGAACTGAAACGCTGGGGTGGGGAGCATAAAATCTGGGAACAAGTTGCCAAGGGCGTGAGAGGAGAACGCCAATTTTCTACAACGGAAATATTACAGACATTCTTTTTCTTTTAGGTGGTTTCCTTGAAAATTAGCAAACGTTTGCCTGGAGTTTCTGATAAATGTGTTTTGAAGAAATGCTCGATATCTCACTGATCTGTGATCTCTTCTTGAGATCTTGTATTGTAGCATGGCACAAACTCTATCCCGTGAGACACGTAACATGAGCAATGAGATCTTGTATTGTAGCATGACACAAACTCTATCCCGTGAGACACGTAACATGAGCAATGAGATCTTGTATTGTAGCATGACACAAACTCTATCCCGTGAGACATGTAACATGAGCAATGAGATCTTGTATTGTAGCATGACACAAACTCTATCCCGTGAGACACGTAACATGAGCAATGAGATCTTGTATTGTAGCATGACACAAACTCTATCCCGTGAGACACGTAACATGAGCAATGAGATCTTGTATTGTAGCATGACACAAACTCTATCCCGTGAGACACCTAACATGAGCAATGAGATCTTGTATTGTAGCATGACACAAACTCTATCCCGTGAGACACGTAACATGAGCAATGAGATCTTGTATTGTAGCATGACACAAACTCTATCCCGTGAGACACGTAACATGAGCAATGAGATCTTGTATTGTAGCATGACACAAACTCTATCCCGTGAGACATGTAACATGAGCAATGAGATCTTGTATTGTAGCATGACACAAACTCTATCACGTGAGACATGTAACATGTGCAATGAGATCTTGGATTGTAGCATGACACAAACTCTATCCCGTGAGACATGTAACATGAGCAATGAGATCTTGTATTGTAGTATGACACAAACTCTATCCCGTGAGACAGTGAGACATGTAACATGAGCAATTAGATCTTGTATTGTAGCATGACACAAACTCTATCCCGTGAGACACGTAACATGTGCAATGAGATCTTGGATTGTAGCATGACACAAAATCTATCCCGTGAGACACGTAACATGTGCAATGAGATCTTGTATTGTAGCATGACACAAACTCTATCCCGTGAGACAGTGAGACATGTAACATGAGCAATGAGATCTTGTATTGTAGCATGACACAAAATCTATCCCGTGAGACACGTAACATGTGCAATGAGATCTTGGATTGTAGCATGACACAAAATCTATCCCGTGAGACACGTAACATGTGCAATGAGATCTTGGATTGTAGCATGACACAAACTCTATCCCGTGAGACATGTAACATGAGCAATGAGATCTTGTATTGTAGCATGACACAAACTCTATCCCGTGAGACACGTAACATGAGCAATGAGATCTTGTATTGTAGCATGGCACAAACTCTATCCCGTGAGACATGTAACATGAGCAATGAGATCTTGTATTGTAGCATGACACAAACTCTATCCCGTGAGACACGTAACATGAGCAATGAGATCTTGTATTGTAGCATGACACAAACTCTATCCCGTGAGACACGTAACATGAGCAATGAGATCTTGTATTGTAGCATGACACAAACTCTATCCCGTGAGACACGTAACATGAGCAATGAGATCTTGTATTGTAGCATGACACAAACTCTATCCCGTGAGACACGTAACATGAGCAATGAGATCTTGTATTGTAGCATGACACAAACTCTATCCCGTGAGACATGTAACATGAGCAATGAGATCTTGTATTGTAGCATGGCACAAACTCTATCCCGTGAGACAGTGAGACACGTAACATGAGCAATGAGATCTTGTATTGTAGCATGACACAAACTCTATCCCGTGAGACACGTAACATGAGCAATGAGATCTTGTATTGTAGCATGGCACAAACTCTATCCCGTGAGACACGTAACATTAGCAATGAGATCTTGTATTGTAGCATGACACAAACTCTATCCCGTGAGACACGTAACATGAGCAATGAGATCTTGTATTGTAGCATGACACAAACTCTATCCCGTGAGACATGTAACATGAGCAATGAGATCTTGTATTGTAGCATGACACAAACTCTATCCCGTGAGACAGTGAGACATGTACCATGAGCAATGAGATCTTGTATTGTAGCGTGACACAAACTCTATCCCGTGAGACACGTAACATGAGCAATGAGATCTTGTATTGTAGCATGGCACAAACTCTATCCCGTGAGACATGTAACATGAGCAATGAGATCTTGTATTGTAGCATGACACAAACTCTATCCCGTGAGACACGTAACATGAGCAATGAGATCTTGTATTGTAGCATGGCACAAACTCTATCCCGTGAGACATGTAACATGAGCAATGAGATCTTGTATTGTAGCATGACACAAACTCTATCCCGTGAGACACGTAACATGAGCAATGAGATCTTGTATTGTAGCATGACACAAACTCTATCCCGTGAGACACGTAACATGAGCAATGAGATCTTGTATTGTAGCATGACACAAACTCTATCCCGTGAGACATGTAACATGAGCAATGAGATCTTGTATTGTAGCATGACACAAACTCTATCCCGTGAGACACGTAACATGAGCAATGAGATCTTGTATTGTAGCATGACACAAACTCTATCCCGTGAGACACGTAACATAAGCAATGAGATCTTGTATTGTAGCATGGCACAAACTCTATCCCGTGAGACAGTGAGACACGTAACATGAGCAATGAGATCTTGTATTGTAGCATGACACAAACTCTATCCCGTGAGACACGTAACATGAGCAATGAGATCTTGTATTGTAGCATGGCACAAACTCTATCCCGTGAGACATGTAACATGAGCAATGAGATCTTGTATTGTAGCATGACACAAACTCTATCCCGTGAGACATGTAACATGAGCAATGAGATCTTGTATTGTAGCATGACACAAACTCTATCCCGTGAGACACGTAACATGAGCAATGAGATCTTGTATTGTAGCATGACACAAAATCTATCCCGTGAGACACGTAACATGAGCAATGAGATCTTGTATTGTAGCATGGCACAAACTCTATCCCGTGAGACACGTAACATGAGCAATGAGATCTTGTATTGTAGCATGACACAAACTCTATCCCGTGAGACACGTAACATGAGCAATGAGATCTTGTATTGTAGCATGACACAAACTCTATCCCGTGAGACACGTAACATGAGCAATGAGATCTTGTATTGTAGCATGACACAAACTCTATCACGTGAGACATGTAACATGAGCAATGAGATCTTGTATTGTAGCATGGCACAAACTCTATCCCGTGAGACACGTAACATGAGCAATGAGATCTTGTGTTGTAGCATGGCACAAACTCTATCTCGTGAGACACGTAACATGAGCAATGAGATCTTGTATTGTAGCATGACACAAACTCTATCCCGTGAGACACGTAACATGAGCAATGAGATCTTGTATTGTAGCATGACACAAACTCTATCCCGTGAGACACGTAACATAAGCAATGAGATCTTGTATTGTATAGCATGACACAAACTCTATCCCGTGAGACACCTAACATGAGCAATGAGATCTTGTATTGTAGCATGACACAAACTCTATCCCGTGAGACACGTAACATGAGCAATGAGATCTTGTATTGTAGCATGACACAAACTCTATCCCGTGAGATACGTAACATGAGCAATGAGATCTTGGATTGTAGGATGACACAAACTCTATCACGTGAGACATGTAACATGAGCAATGAGATCTTGTATTGTAGCATGACACAAACTCTATCCCGAGAGACAGTGAGACACGTAACATGAGTAATGAGATCTTGTATTGTAGCATGACACAAACTCTATCCCGTGAGACAGTGAGACACGTAACATGAGCAATGAGATCTTGTATTGTAGCATGGCACAAACTCTATCCCGTGAGACAGTGAAACACGTAACATGAGCAATGAACACCTTGGAATTATGAAAACATAAAATACGCGCCTGAGTTATTTCTATGTGCCAGTCTCAGCTTCAACAGTGAGATCCAATGACAGTTCCTTGCATTAACGTCAACATTAAGATGCAGTATCACCAACTCCTTTGTTGTTCTTTCAATGTCAGTACCTCACTTGTCCTCTCAAAGTCAAAACCTTATTTGTTGTTCTCTCAACATCAGTACCTCATTTGTTGTTCTGTCAATGTCAGCACTTCGCTTGTTCTGTCAATGTCATCACCTCACTTGTTCTGTCCATGTCATCACCTCACTTGTTATGTCAATGGCAGCACCTCACTTGTTCTGTCAATGTCATCACCTCACTTGTTCTGTCCATGTCAGCACCTCACTTGTTCTGTCCTTGTCATCACCTCACTTGTTCTGTCAATGTCATCACCTCACTTGTTCTGTCAATGTCAGCACCTCACTTGTTCTGTCCATGTAAGTACCTCGCCTGTTGTTATAACAATGTATTTATTTCTTACGCTCTTCTATGTTAACATTGCGGCTGGCGAATAATTCATAAAATGAAAACTTTTTGTTTGAAATACATAATTTTAAAAATAAATGAACGTTTTTAAAAAAATCTTTACAGAAACAAAGGGTTGAAAATAATTCGGGCTAGATTTAAATTTCAAAAGTTGAAGGAAGCGATTGGTTTCTGATTGGTGAAGCAAACTTTTATTTTATTAGTTCTGGTAACCATTAGTGGAAGTATTTTCAAAGTATTCACCTTTACTCTTAGTCCTACTTACTAATGTTAGTAACTTATATATAAGACTAAATGAAAAATGGCCACAAGTAGCAAGAAAGGAAAATATAAAAAAATATAATAGAAATTTTCTACCAAAATGGGAAATGAGCTGTGCATTTATCGATAAAGACAGTTGCCAATTTGCTTCGTCTGTCAAACACCGCTGGCAAACAAAACTACAGAGCTAGCAATTCGAAACGAGACTATGAAAAAAGTCATGCCCAGTTTGAATCTTGATATCCACTGAAATTCGAATTAAGAAAAAGCAACCTTGCTGAGTTAAAGTCTAAAATTTGTCAGCAAAGGATACTACTTTAGCTTTGAGCAAAGAAGGTATCACTTCAACTGAAGCAAGTTATGCCATCGCTGGCAATATTGCTCGTGCTAAACGACCTTATTCTGACAGAACTTCGCACCACAACTACTAGCAACCAACAAGATTTATAGAAATTTGCTAGTTCAAAGGCTTCTCTTCAAAATCATCACAATCAATGTTCAATGTAATTGTAAGTCTATATGCAGTGTGTTTCTATAACTAAAATTGTACATGTTTAAATATGTGTAAATTGTGTAACTGTGACGCATTTTTATTTCTTCAACATACGTTTAGGGCTAAAACAATGGAAATGTTTAAATCATTCAATTAGAATAACAGATAATTTTGACAAAATAAATCACAAAAAAGAATTCTTCACTGTGAACGTGGTCGTGACCGATAGTCCTTCGATGCAGCTTTCAACAATTTTTTAAAAAAATATTTAAAATGGCTCTCATGTACCAGAGGTCTGCACCCCCCCCCCTTCAGCTCTGTATCCACATTGAAACATGCCTGTATCTGACGTAGACTACAAAGACTAAGTAAGTGAATTACCTGACAAGAAGGAAATAGATTTCAGGGCGTGTGGAAATCTCCTTGAAGAGAGAAATGAACTCCTCACTGCTGAGCCGTCCTCTCTTGCCATCTCCCCTCTTCATCTCCAACTCCTGAGGATTTCAAAGAATTCGATGTGAAATACTCCCGGGAGTTTAGAAAATAATTGTACGAAACATGCAAGACATGACGTGACAAGCCGTGATAACTTAGTGGGAATGTGCTAGATGTGCCGCGAAGAGGCTAGGTGTGCCACGAAAAGAGGCTAGGTGAGCCGCGAAAAGAGGCTAGGTGAGCCGCGAAAAGAGGCTAGGTGTGCCGCGAAAAGAGGCTAGGTGAGCCGCGAAAAGAGGCTAGGTGTGCCGCGAAAAGAGGCTAGGTGTGCAGCGAAAAGAGGCTAGGTGTGCAGCGAAAAGAGGCTAGGTGTGCAGCGAAAAGAAGCTAGGTGAGCCGCGAAAAGTTGTTTCTATGAGTTTCCAGGGTAAACATTTCAACACCTCCACAAACTTAACTCGGTCATGGGAAGACAAGATGTACCGGAAATACCATGTGAGTATGAAGCGGTAAAATTTACCATATGTAAGTGGTATCGGAGGTTATTGGTAAAATTTTTGAAGAAAAGGAAATTAAAATAGCGGCTCGTGTTAATGTCACAGCGTGAAAACAAAATTTGAGGGGGTGGTGGACAGAATGAAGCTATAGGTACCTGCAGGACAGTACAGTGTAAGACCGAAGCCTGGAAATATCACCAAACAATAATCAGGAGATAAAGATTTCGCCCGGTTTATCAGTAAAACTCAAGAGGACAGTCTTCTGTCATGAATGACCATTAGAATGTCTCAACTAGGGACGTCTTTTCACAAAATTCATACGCCTCTACTCTCTCTAATACGCCTTTAAAATCAACATATCCTGGAATTAACTTCTTTTTAAATCCCTTATATTAACTTCACCGGCGTCTCTCTCTCTCTCTGTCTGTCTTGGGCGGGCGGAAAAACAGAAGTCAAAAATGACCCACTTCCCATGATCCGATCGAGCTGACATTTGACACACGGACCCGTCTAACCTAACAATGCATCGTATCAAAATTTCAGATCGATCGAACGTACCGTAATTAAATTAATGCATTTTTAGTTTATCCTTATATGAGGTATGTAATTTAAATTCACTGTTTGTTATTGTTTTTTTCCCACGTGAATGTTTGAGTTGTCACGACCCATCGAATTACCGCGTGCTTTTGTTTACATTTTACGTGTCATGCTGAGCTCAGCTAGGGTTATGAAGCAAAGTTGAGTTAAGAGTTAGAAAATACTGTTAGTTACGTCTCATATATAAGGGATTTATAGTCAAAAACTTTGTTTTTACGGGTTTGTTTTATTCAAATCCTTTATATTAACTCGTGGTGTCTGCGGCCGCCCGCCCGCCCATGCTTGTCGCCAAAACTTTTGATCGATTATTAACCCACTTGCTCGTAAGCTAGCGAGCTGAAATTTTGCAGGCACTTTCGTACCGATAATAAAAACAATGTATCAAAATTTCAGATCGATCGCATCTACCGTAATTAAATTATTGATTTTTTAGATTATTTTATTTATTCCTATGTATCATGCTATTTTTTGAGATAGAGCGTCGCGGTGCGTATTATATTGAACAACATTTCTGTCGCGCAACAAGGTGCGTATTTTATTGACAACACTTTTTATAAACATATTCCTGATCGATGCGCATTATATTAAACATGTTTTACGACACAACTGCAATTTTGTATTTTTGGATGGTCTTGCGCTGCGTATTATAATGAACATTCTTTTAGTTACGTCTAGTACATAAAGGATTTATAGTCAAAAACTTGTTTTTTTACGGTTTTTTTTATTGTTGTTTAGAACACACTTTTATAGTGCAGAACTGACATTTTATTTCCTTCGTCTTTCTTTGAAATACTAGTAAAGCCTCCACTAAAGATCCAATCTCTCTCATGTTCTTGATAAAAACATTTCTAACCAGAGAGGAAAAAAACCGTAATCGTCAATTTCCTTATTCAAATATCAAGATGAATCGAAGTACCGGGACATCCCATCGCTTAGCACATAGAACCCCTAGCTTTAGACATCGGCGTGAACCACCACAATGGTACAATGTCTTTCCAGGGGCCCGTCGCCTCAGACGCCCCATCCACCCCCACCCCCCTTTTCTGATCCAGAGACAAATTAAACGAGTCTATAAATATTCTCTCGTTTACCCCCCCCCCGCCCCCAAGTCCAATTGTTGGGTCTCATTTGCCCTCCCCACCCCAAACCCCAACTCACAATCCGTTTCCAAACCCACTACTCACGCTTGCATGACTAAAGAATGATCGCAATCGTTTACATTCAGCGAGAAGCGCTTAAAGTTATGTTTGTAAATGGTTGGATTGGAATAGTGGGATTATGTCTCTAGCTGTGATTAGACAGTTGAATCGCTGAATGGTCACTAAGTGGTAATAAACAGTGGAATCGCTGAATGGTCACTAAGTGGTAATACACAGTTGAATCGCTGAATGGTCACTAAGTGGTAATAATCAGTGGAATCGCTGAATGGTCACTAAGTGGTAATAAACAGTGGAATCGCTGACTAGTCACTAAGTGGTAATAAACAGTTGAATCGCTGACTAGTCACTAAGTGGTAATAAACAGTTGAATCACTGACTGGTCACTAAGTGGTAATAAACAGTTGAATCGCTGACTGGTCACTAAGTGGTAATAAACAGTTGAATCGCTGAATGGTCACTAAGTGGTAATAAACAGTGGAATCGCTGAATGGTCACTAAGTGGTAATACACAGTTGAATCGCTGAATGGTCACTAAGTGGTAATAATCAGTGGAATCGCTGAATGGTCACTAAGTGGTAATAAACAGTGGAATGTCTGACTAGTCACTAAGTGGTAATAAACAGTTGAATCACTGACTGGTCACTAAGTGGTAATAAACAGTTGAATCGCTGACTGGTCACTAAGTGGTAATAAACAGTTGAATCGCTGAATGGTCAATAAGTGGTAATAAACAGTTGAATCGCTGACTGGTCACTAAGTGTTAATAAACAGTTGAATCGCTGACTGGTCACTAAGTGGTAATAAACAGTTGAATCGCTGAATGGTCAATAAGTGGTAATAAACAGTTGAATCGCTGACTGGTCACTAAGTGGTAATAAACAGTTGAATCGCTGACTGGTCACTAAGTGGTAATAAACAGTTGAATTGCTGACTGGTCACTAAGTGGTAATAAACAGTTGGATTGCTGAATGGTCACTAAGTGGTAATAAACAGTTGAATCTCTGACGGTGGAACTTATAAAAGATGATTTAATAAAAATATACAATTTTATTTTTAAAACATAAATTTAAATGTTATTTTATTTTTAAAAATCTTTCGAAACATCTTTGACGACAACTTCATCTTTGTGAATAGGAATTTACCATTAGTATCACAATTTCAAACTTTCAACATTTCAATTTTACTTACAGCAAAGTTTAACTTAATAGAAATCAAAATGAAATTTATCACTTTTCAAATTTGGTCAGTCATAGTTATATCTAATTTAATATAATATGATTTGACTTTTAAAATAGCTCAATTTCTTAAAAAGCTAATCAAATTAAATCGATCAGATCTATGACTAACAATTAAAATAACATTTCTTTAAACCATGAATTCGAAAAAAAAATTATTAAACTAAATTAATGATTTAAATCGGTTATAATTAATCATGACAATTATGGGTGATTTATTTGATTGCATCGAACTTTTCCTAGTGGGATTTCAACCAGTAATTCTCACGGCTTGAAGATGTTCCATGGCTCCATATGTCATATCTATCGTTCAAACCAGGACAATACTGTCCTCAACGTTGCCCACTTCCTAGCCTTGCAAGAGTGCGTCTTCTCATTTTTAAAACCCTTAAATTAACTACACCGTCTTGTCTCTCTGTCGTGCTTGGTCCCTTTCGAGGGAAAAACAAAAGTGAATAAATAAAGGTAAAAAAATGATTTTTAAAAACCACGTTTTTATAAGTGGACTAAGTAACTTAGAAACGATATCCCCGTAACAAAGATACAATGTCCCGTAATTTAAAGACCATATCACCGTAACTTTTAGACGATATACAGTTGTCACTGAAAAATATACGGTATAAAAGACGACGAGTATAATAAACCTTGCATATTACTGCAAACTGGCCGCTCAGGCTGAGATACCACTGACCATTCACAATGACGAGTTTTGAGGCTTAGAGCGTCAGGCACCCATTACGTCCTCTCATACCTCGGCAAAAACAAATACATTGAACTCTGACCTCCTCCACGCCCCTTACGCCGTCTCCCATCTTGTCTGCATTCCCCCCCCCCATACGATGGCTTTTAACCAAATTGGCAAACAGAAAGGGTCGAAGACGAGGATCGATTTTACCTTCCATTTCACTGAATGAACAACACAGCTGCAATAATCTGGGCAAGTGGAAGCATGTGGACAGTTGCAAGAAGGTCAGCGGAAGGTCAAAGAAACAAGGTCAGAAAAATTATCAGGGAATGGGTATTAAAGATGATCAATGAACTATTGTGTAACGATCGGATGGAACGAGGTTAGAGAAAACAATGGGAAACAGGTAACAAAATGGGGATGTACGGATAGAGGGAGAGAGAGAAAAAGAGGGAGGCAGACAAACGGACTGAAGTACAGTCAGATGTAAGCTTCTCTTACCTTGAGTTTCTGACATATGACGGACGTTGTTATGGTGGTGTTGATTCGTTTCATGAGACTGACCACTCGGCTGTCCTCCAGCGTCCCGTCGTCCGGTGAGGCAGATTCGAACATCTCCAGCAACCAAGTGACGTGTCGTTAAGGGATGTTTCAGATAGGACACGCCTAGAATAGCCTTTAACAACAACATAGAACCGACGCCCAGTGTCTTCACCTGCTCTAACCCATGGGTCTCCAACTCGGATGAAGGCACGCGCCATTTTATCACCTAACAGTTGTGTCGGGGGACTCAAACCTACCCACACACCCCGTTTCCCCGACCCCCAAACATTTCAACTAATAATTAAACTTACTTGTGTAATTTTATTACAGCCAATATTGAAATAATAGTTTATTAACGACAGCTGCATTTACTGGCTGAAATGTGATTTTATTTTAACAAGTATGTTACGTATATAAAATAACAATAAAATTTGATGTTTATCAGTACTAGCTGTCTGAATTTCACCAATAGCACATTTGCGAGCCGAAAAATATCCAGTTGGTGGGCCGCATGCAGCCCGTGTGTTTGAGACCCATGCTCTAACTAAAAGTGAAGTAAAACAGTCTTTATTACCACTTATATACGTACCGTTAAACTAAAGGTTAGGAAACCATGTGTGTCTTTACCTCTTTGTTATAATAACAAATCAGACCCCTTCAAAACTGTTTATTATTGTTCAGAATTGACAAGACAGTATTTGATTAAATTTTAAAAAGCTACCTTTACCCTTCTCTATAACTGTTTTGAACTCATCCCCACTTGTATCTCTACTTACAACTGTTTTGAACTCATCCCCACTTGTATCTCTACTTACAACTGTTTTGAACTCATCCCCACTTGTATCTCTACTTACAACTTGAAATTCTCAAATTTAAGATCATCAATTTAATTAAGTATAAAGCATACACCACCGCCCCCCCCCCTTTTTTTTTGTAAGCTGGGGCTACACATCGATAAATTTTACTTAAAGGATATGCGTCTCTCATTCTCTGCATGTCTCCAATGGCACTTGCTGGGAAGGAGAAAAGAAATAAAAAAACATAGAGCAACAGCAAATAACAATCGGAAGGTATTACATCAATTAACCTCATGTAAACAAAACACAATTTCGGAAGCCCCGGGATTTTTTGTAAATATTCTATTTATTTATTTTCTGTGTGTGCGCATGTGTGCGGGGGAGGGGTGTTGAGTGGGTTTTTTTCTTCAGATGTTAGGTTTGTATTCAAAATGAAATGTAGGAAAAGAGCTTCAGGAAGAATAACGGAGAAATGCCATTAGAGACCGGGATGGGAAAAAACAAACACAAAGATATTTGAGCAGTCTGACAATATTAATTAAATGTCATCGGTTAAAAGAATGGGAGGGGTAACAGAAACAGTAGAGAGTGGGAGGGAATGGGCATTATGGGGTGGATGAGGATGGGTAGCAGGAGTTGAAGAGAAGAAGCAATGGGAGAAAAAGACAAGTATACTAGTCTGAGACAATATTTTAAACATTTGTTTGTAAACATCTGTCCCCACATATTTATGACAATATAATATCTAGAAAAAATATTAATTGTTGGTTAGAGACCTTAAAGAAGAAATGTTAAATAAATCTCTATATTACGAGTTTACGACTATAATATAAGTAAGGGACCGTAACAACGAAGTATGTTTTCATTTCATATGAATGGGATAAAAGAATCATTTGTGGTTTAACGACACATAAATTATACTATAATGGGGGGGGGGTTCATATTTTTTTGCTACATGTCAGAGGACATTTGTTTGGACAGTGATATCATTCGTCATCGGGTCCACGCCTAACCCATCCCCTAAGCATGTTAACTGATTCTTATAGCAATAAATATCCACACACTCTGGGGTCTGTCCTGTAATTCGATTCAATTTTTTATTTAAAAAATCACTTAAATTTAATTGATAAAGCCGCAGGAAGAGCACAGACGCTATCTATCACCCAACACGTGCTGGCTGACAACACCGGCAGAGATGGACAATGGACCTTAACCGATGGAAAGGAGATCCTTCATCATCCCCGGTGACAAAATGCAAATGACGCGGATGTCGGATAATACAAGTGACCCCGGCGAGATCTACCAGCTCCAATCATGTTCCCGAAAGCCTCAATCATGTTTTCCGACAGCTTCATTCATGCTCTCCGACAGTCCCAATCATATACCATTGCCATCCCCAATCATGTTCTCAAAACCCCCAATAATATCCTCTGACAGCATCAATCAAGTTCCCCGACAGCCCTAATCATGTTCCCAGACAGCCCCAATCATGTTCCCCGACAGCTTCAATCATGTTCCCCCGACAGCCCCAATCATGTTCCCAGACAGCCCCAAACAAGTTCCCCGACAGCCCCAATCATGTTCTCAGACAGCTTCAATCATGTTCCCCCACAACCCCAATCTTGTTACCTTACATCCCCAATCGAGTTCCCCAAATGCCCAAATCATGTACCATTACCCACACCAATCTTGGTCTCAAATATTTCACAATCATGTTCCCAGACAGCCCCAATCATGTTCCCAGACAGCCCCAATCAAGTTCCCCGACAGCTTCATATTCCCCCACATCCCCAATCTTGTTACCTTACATCCCCAATCGAGTTCCCCAAATGCCCAAATCATGTACCATTGCCCAAACCAATCTTGGTCTCAAATATTTCCCAATCATGTTCCCAGACAGATCCAATCATGTTCCCCGATAAGTCCCAATCATGTTGGCCAATAAGCCCCGGCCGGCCCTACTTGAAGATATGAGAGGCGCCGCGTCATTATTCCCATCCTGAAAGTAGAGCTGTCTTCCTAGGGGAGATGTAGAAACTCAATTAGTCGTATCATAGTGACCACACTGCTCTGATGAGAAGCTTCCGGTTGCTTGGACGATGAAAATCGAACGGCCTCATATTAGCAGCTAGACAGGGTCGCAGGAACACGCAGTCTCAACAAACGTGGTAAGAATTTCTGGATTATTAAAAGGCGGCACATAGTCCTGCAGTCAATATGTGATTTCCCAGTCATGCATGGTGCTGTAGCACAGTGCTTCTCAAACTTTTTAGTATGGCGGACCGGCAGGAATTTTTTCCATTGCACCAGGGATCGGTGCACTATTTTCCCTGCACTGACAATTTTTTCTGTCCTTTTTTTGAGATCATCTGCGGACCGGCAGCGGATGGCCCACGGACCGGCACCGGTCCGCGGACCACCACTTTGAGAAGCACTGCTGTAGCAGACTTAAGACTTCAGTCAGAGTTGTGTATGGGGTTGTAGACAGAAACATATGAATGTTGCAACATTCATGTATGAGGCAGTCACCATCATTTGACACCACCTACGTGGCCAAGGATTCTTTGTTTGATTTTCTATATCAAAAGACGCGTTACTATCATATTTTTTGTGCAGAAAAAATTCATTGAGTTCAATTTCAGACTAACCATATTGGTTAGATCATTCTAACGAGTCTTAAGTTTTGATGGCCGGCCTATCTTGTCAGTGCCATTCGGAGTCAAACATTCACGGATTTACAGGATTAATGATTCACTAGCCTACAAGTTCAGGCTGAGTAAACAATGCCCATGCATGGGGCTGAATTGTAACAAATCTACTGCCCTGGTATAGACAAAAGCTGAGCGAACAATGCCAATGCAAGGGGCTTAACAAACCTACAGCTTTCTTATAGACAACGTGCCTTTCATTAATTTAATTTTATAGCGGCGTATCGTCAAGTGAATTTTTTTAAACGTAAATTTGGAACATTGATTTATGTATTATGATTATAAATAACTTTTTGAATTGCTTGAGACATGAATGAATAGGTCGACTTTAACGTAGTCAAACATAATTACATGGACTAGAGAGAATTTTTAAAATTTTTAAAAAGATGACAGAGAACGAAAAATGATTTCAAAATGGAAAGACAAAATTTCCAAAAGAGTCATTTCGGGACTGATAGCAATTTAATCTACGCGGCCTTTAGTGTAAGAAGGAAATAGTTACACTTCAAAGAAAGCATTTGTGTTCAAAAGTGCCCGTGGCTACATTCCAGCTCAGGTGCTCTCGAGTAACTTTAACAGTGTAAGACATGGTGCCCTTCAAATAGATGTGGTTTTTTAAATCCCGTATATTAACTTCACCGTCGTCTCTTGATCTCTGTCGTGATCTCTTGGTCGGGTGAAAAAACAAAAGTAAAAAATGACACAATTCCCGTGATGATATCGAGCTGAAATTTTGCGCATAAACTCGTGTCACCTAACAATGCGTTGTATCAAAATTTCAGATCGATCGAATGTACCGTAATTAAAGTAATGCATTTTTAGTTGGCCGATGGTAGACACCGCGTAACGCGCGGTGCCCACTCAGTTGGGTGGACACCGCGTAACGCGCGGTGCCCACTCAGTTGGGTGGATGACACGCAATACACAGTCTGTTTATTTTGGTATACCCAGTCCACCTTAATAGCTTAAAATTTATTTTTAAAAAGATTTATGATTTTAAAATTAATTTGGTAAAAGTAAAGAGAACGGTGCGCTCGATAAATCATATTTTTGGTTGCTATATAAACTATATTATTATTATATTTGTTGTTTTTTCTATTTAATTTAATTTAATTTAAAAATAGACAACTAAACCTAACCCAGACCCTAAAACTGAAACTACAACCTTAAAAAAAAAGACTCAAACGAAACTCTTTTTCTATTTTTATTTAAAAAATAGACAACTAAACCTAACCCAGACCCTAAAACTGAAACTACAAATTTAAAAAAAAAGACTCAAACGAAACTCGAACCGCCACCTGACACCTAGGCCTAGAGTTCAAGAATCCAATGTCCTAACCGTGAGACCACAGAAGCTCATATACCGATTGAATTTTTAAAAATCTTATAAATAAAAAAGAGCAAAATGTGACGTCACGTTTACGCGACACCCAAGCTTTACAGTGGATGCCGCGCATTGCGCGGTGTCTACCCACTTCGTTTTTAGTTTATCTCCTTGTAACTCAATGTAGCCGTCTGCTATTGTTTACATCCACGGGTCACTAGAGTTCACTCCAGACATCGATGACCACATCCCGTGTTTCACAGCAAGGGGAGTTCAGTCAGTTTCAGTCAGTTTCAGTCTGTAAATGTTTGTCGCGCGGTGCATATTATATTGCACATAATCAATAATTTTAGTTATGTCTCATATATAAGGGATTTATAGAAAAACTTTGTTTTTACGGGTTGTTTAATTAAATCCCTTATATTAACTTCCCCGTGTTGTCTGTCTGTCGTAGTCGGTCGAAACACAAAAGTAAAAAAATAGCCTACTTCCCGGGATGCTATCGAGCTGAAATTTTGCACATAGACTTGTGTCACCTAACAATGCATTGTATCAAAATTTCAGATCGATCGAATGTACCGTAATTAAAGTAATGCATTTTTAAAGTTTATCTCTATGTATCTCTATGTAGCCGTCTGCTAGTGTTTACATTCACGTGTCACTGAAGTTCACTCCAGCCATCGATGACCACATCCCGTGTTTCACAGCAAGGGGAGTTCAGTCAGTTTCTGTCTGTAAACGTTTGTCGCGCGGTGCATATTATATTGAACATAATCAATAATTTTAGTTATGTCTCATATATAAGGAATTTATAGACAAACACTTTGTTTTTACGGGTTGTTTAATTTAAGATATTTTGTTAGATACAGATGATGTTCAGACTAATTACACGAAGTCTCTTTTGGAAAAACGCCCAACTGAAGCAATGAGCTTAGAATGACCAAGGCGGACAAGGAACCCGTTGTGTTTTGTCGAGTGGCTCTGTGACAAGGGATATGCTGGGCGTAGGTAGTCGTCGATATCTTCAACGATCTTCGAAAAGAATCGATCTGAATAATCTATTTCCCTTCTTTGAATAAATATTTGAACAATAAGAGCGAGTTGATTGATGCACAAATCAGGTATCGCGAAATTCAAGTGATTAGTGAGACGATAACATTTGAACACAACGCGTATTTGCTGGTTTCAAACAGTGCTGCCCGTACGTTAAACACAAAGCCAGGTGCAGGTTTAACGCAAAGATGGCTATTTACTGATTTAAAACAAAAAGCTTAGCGTGACATTATCTCGATTTTTTAATGCAGTTAGCACAAAGCAGCTTGAGGCGGGGAGGTAGTGGAAAAAAACAAAATCAAGGGAGCGAATAGAGAGTGAGAAAATAGTGGACTGAAAAGCCAAAGGTGAGTCAATAAATTTTGAGGAATAACGTTTCTAGAAGTCTCAACCATTCTCTGACTCCCTAATAAGTAGATATAAAATATTTTCTGATTTGCCACTGATGGTCACCGTGTAATAAAACAAACCCGTAAAAACAAAGTTTTTGACTATAAATCCCTTATATATGAGACATAACTAACAGTATTGATTATTTTCAAACGCTACAAACATTGACAGACTGACACCGAGTGATGTCCCTTGTCTTTAATAAATGGGGGTGGGACGTGAGGGTGTGTCGGCGTCAACTCAAACTCACGTGGAAATGGAAGAAGAAAACAATAACAAACCGTGAATTTGAATTACATACGTTAGATAAGGATAAACTAAAAATGCATTTATTTAATTACGGTACAATCGATCGATCTGAAATTTTGATACGATGCATTGTTAGGTGAGACGGGTCCGTGTGCCAAATTTCAGCTTGATCGGAACACGGGAGTGGGTCATTTTCGACTTTTGTTTTTCCGCCCGCCCATGAGATGACGACAGACAGAGAGAGACAGAGAGAGAGACAGAGAGAGAGAGAGACAGAGACGGCGGTGAAGTTAATATAAGGGATTTAAATAAAAAAAATAGTTCTCTCCGGTAGAAAGCATCAGTCAGAATAACCATCGTCGAATCGTTTACAACAAACGTGCTCAAGTCTCTTGGTTAATTCGCACGTGATGGCCCCAATAAATAGCGGAGATTAGCAGATCTCCGAGGTCACCTGTAACGAGAAGGCTGTTTATTTTCAAACACTTTCCCATCGATCTCAGGCTTCACCGCCGCCGTCCCCACGGCTAACGATCAAATGTTATCTCAATAAACACGATTTAGAAACCTGCCATTACACCGAGGGTCGCTCGAGGGCCGTTCCAAGGCGAGGTTTAAAAAACGGGGCAGAATATGCGGCAGATACGGCGGCGAGAAACCGTTACAATTATCGGGCATTGGTCAGCTACACGCGTGTTCACTACAGGGTTTTGGGTTATTGGAGCATCTCAATAAGTTCAGCTACACACATGTCAACGTGAGGGGGTTTGTCAATGGAGCATGTCCATCAGGGGCCTTATCATCTGGGATCGGTCAGTTGTACGCATGAAAATGACGGTATGTGCTAATGGATCATCCTATCATGGCTACATGCCCTCTACAAGAAAAGTTCGATTTCTACATAACCTCCATGCAAACAGAAAGAAAAAAAATATTTTAAAACCAGCTGCAAATTTTTGTAATGGTTTCAACCGAGTTTCGATTGTGTAAAGGTTAAAACTGACATAAGGATAAAAACACCTTTCTTATTCCGTATGCAAGAACAAATTCATACAAATTTGCGTTCTTCCCGTCCGGAATTCGGGCGTGGCATGGGTTTCCTGAAGAAATCAGGAAAGCCCACACTTTATCAACATTTAAAACTCTAATAAAAATGCAGGACTAAACACAAACCATAGATAAGCGTAGGACGCAATAATCTTCTGTATAGAAGGAGCGTCTGAAACAGATAAGATAAAATTGTGTGTGTGTGGATCAAAGACTGTGTCTGGGAACTTATGAAAGCCCAATTGCTCGTGTCAAGGGAGAGTTGATAGTAAAGTTAAAACCGACGATGTGGGGAGAAATGATGAAGAAAAGTAGAGATGGTTTAACACTGGATTTTTTTAAAGGGATAATTTTTGGTGCTTTACGTTCTATTGATAGTGAATGGAGCATTTATTCTGTGTGTGTCTCTGATTGTGAATGGGGAATATTGACTGTTTAGTGGAGAGCTACGTGTATAAAAGGAATGGGTTGTATGGTGTACTCTGACTGCCTAGGGAGTATGGACTGTGTGGGGGAGGGAAAACTGTGCTTGGAGTATGGATTGTGTGGGAGCCAGTGATTGTGTGGGGAGTATGGATTGTGTTGGGGCCAGTGATTGTGTGGGGAGTATGGATTGTGTGGGGGCCAGTGATTGTGTAGGGAGTATGGATTGTTTTGGGGGCAGTAATTGTGTAGGGAGTATGGATTGTGTTGGCATCACTGATTGTGTTGGGGCCACTGATTGTGTAGGGGGTATGGATTGTGATGGGGCCAGTGATTGTGTAGGGGGTATGGATTGTGTTGGGGCCACTGATTGTGTTGGAACCACTGATCGTGTAGGGAGTAGTGTTTGCGTAAGGCGCCAGAGATGCAACTGAGCCCCCGGACAATGAGAGAAAACCAGCTCAAGATCTGAGAAGCGCGTGAAATTGCCAGAGCTCTCTACTGGCTGCTGTGAGTGGTCAATCACAAGTCGAGAGTATCCCATTGTAGCGACGGTCGTATTGACTAAACCACTGGTCGGTCGTCTGCACAAAGCCCAACACAAGACCCGCGGAATGAGAAGAATTCACTCGCTGATTTCTTTCACTCTTTTCTTTTCCTAAAAGGAGATTAAAAACTTGTACGGCTTTCAAAGTGGAGCGACGGCGCTATTAGAAATCGTTCACAGTATGAATTGTCAACAAAGATCTAACACCGATATTAGTCATACGTCAAGTATGAATAGTCTGCCAGAAGTGACACGGCCATTAGAAATACGTCACAGTATGAATTGTCAACCAGAGCTGACACGGCCATTAGAAATACGTCACAGTATGAATCGTCAACCAGAGCTGACACCGACATTAGAAATACGTCACAGTATGAATTGTCAACCAGAGCTGACACGGCCATTAGAAATACGTCACAGTATGAATTGTCAACCAGAGCTGACACGGCCATTAGAAATACGTCACAGTATGAATTGTCAACAAGAGCTGACACGGCCATTAGAAATACGTCACAGTATGAATCGTCAACCAGAGCTGACACGGCCATTAGAAATACGTCACAGTATGAATCGTCAACCAGAGCTGACACCGACATTAGAAATACGTCACAGTATGAATCGTCAACCAGAGCTGACACGGCCATTAGAAATACGTCACAGTATGAATCGTCAACCAGAGCTGACACGGCCATTAGAAATACGTCACAGTATGAATCGTCAACCAGAGCTGACACCGACATTAGAAATACGTCACAGTATGAATTGTCAACCAGAGCTGACACGGCCATTAGAAATACGTCACAGTATGAATTGTCAACCAGAGCTGACACGGCCATTAGAAATACGTCACAGTATGAATTGTCAACCAGAGCTGACACCGACATTAGAAATACGTCACAGTATGAATTGTCAACCAGAGCTGACACGGCCATTAGAAATACGTCACAGTATGAATCGTCAACCAGAGCTGACACCGACATTAGAAATACGTCACAGTATGAATCGTCAACCAGAGCTGAAACGGCCATTAGAAATACGTCACAGTATGAATCGTCAACCAGAGCTGACACGGCCATTAGAAATACGTCACAGTATGAATTGTCAACCAGAGCTGACACGGCCATTAGAAATACGTCACAGTATGAATTGTCAACCAGAGCTGACGCGCCATTAGAAATACGTCACAGTATGAATTGTCGACCAGAGCTGACACGACATTAGAAATACGTCACAGTATGAATTGTCAACCAGAGCTGACACCGACATTAGAAATACGTCACAGTATGAATTGTCAACCAGAGCTGACACCGACATTAGAAATAAGGCAAAAATACGTTGTCAACGTAAACCGTTTACGTTAAACGTATAAGAGTATTTTTTCTATTAAATAACGCGTGTCCTTGACAATATCCACAATTTTTTTCGATATGTGTATGTTATAAAGAACTATCAACCGATATTTATTTTTCCAACAAACAGATGTACAGTACGCCAATGTTGTTGTTTTTTACCTTCATAATATGCGGAAAAATCTGCCATAAAAACAGATGTGCCAATAGTTATAATCCTGCAGAGCCTGTGTAAATAGTTATAGTCCTGCAGAACTTAAGAGCAAATTGCTTGGTTGCAAATACACACGTAATGATACAAGAATTCCCCTAAACAACAGATTTACCCAAATGTTGTTTCCTAACAAACCGATATAACAATAAATCACGCGTAACGTTATCTTTATTTTCTCAATGAACTGTGGTACTGCTAATTTCATATAACAAACAATTAAATGTCTTTTGGCCGATCGTTATTTTTCATTAAATGCGGCGCAAAGCCAACTTAAAAACAAATGAACCGACATTTTCATTTCACGGAACATGAAATAAAGGTAGCATTAACAAATAGAAAGAAGCAAAAACAAACAATAAAAACCCATCAACAGATGCACCGTGCTGTTCTCTTTCTCAAAACACGATGTGAAGCCAGTTCAATACATGGCGAGATCAACGCCAGGAGATGCATACATCAATTAAAAATAACAAAGCGGAAATACGGCCAGGACGGAACGTGTGAAGTAATGGGAGCCTGACATTTACAGTTGCCAGCTTGGCTTATTATTCCTGACGGCACTTGAGCCACCCCTAATGTTGTTTACGGTCGGGCTGAAGTAGCTGAGATAATGTCGGATACATGACACCATGACCAAAAAACAAAGTCATCAAACGTGTCAAGACCTCAAGTTGGTGTCATAGGAAAACACAAGCATCGTGGTAATAAAGTATGACAATATCTGCCATAAAATACTCACAGAGACCTCCAGAATTTCTGTAGTAAAATACTACCATTAGAGCACATGAATTCTCAATGATTAAATACTAGGGCTGTAGTGGATTCAAATTTTTGAAAGAAGTGAATCGGGTACATCCCTATTAAATACTACCAGAGCACATGAATTCTCTACGATTAAATAATAGGGCTGTACCGGATTCAACTCGTGGGAGATGCTGATCTTCTATCGAGCGCCTCCCCAGCCGGCGGATAGGGGAAAGCCCACCAGATATGGAGGGTACCGGGGAAATAAAATACCCGGGGTGGACCAAAATCAGCCCTACTGCCTTGTAGGAAGTGGAGGGATCCACAAAGGCTAGGGACCTAACCCGAACAAAGGCAGCTACCCATTGAGCTGTGAGGGGCAACCCCCCAAGTGGTTGTGCGCAAGGCCAACAACCCTGCCATGTAAAAAATCATAGTTACAAAAACACCGAAAAGAGTAACAAAAGTCATTTCAGTCCTGGGAGAGGATGGATTCCTTGAGGAGGAAAATATGACGCCTAATAGTGAAAGCCAAAACCTGGAAGCTATTAGGCCGACAACCATCATTTCTACCAGGACTACCACCGTCATTGGAGCTTGGAATGTCCGCACCATGTACGAGGCTGGTAAAGCTGCACAAATAGCCGCTGAGATGAGGAACTATAAGCTCACCATTCTCGGAATTAGTGAAGCAAGATGGACTGGATGGGGACAGAAGAGATTAATCTCAGGAGAGATGGTGTTATTTTCGGGACACGAAGAAGACGATGCCCCACATACCCTGGGTGTTGCTATGATGCTATCAAGGGCAGCGCAAGGAGCACTCATTGGATGGGAGGCCCATGGACCTAGAATTCTTTTAGCAACCTTTCGAACAAATAAACGTAGCATCAACCTAGATGTTATACAATGCTATGCACCAACTAATGAAAGTGATGAAGGAGACAAAGAAGAATTCTACAATAGAGTAATGACCATAGTCCAGGGTCGCCCACGGAGGAACATCGTCGTCCTCATGGGAGACTTTAATGCCAAGATCGGCAATAGCAACACAGGGTACGAAGAGGTTATGGGACAGCAAGGGATAGGCGAGATGAACGACAATGGTGAGAGGTTTGCTGACCTATGTGCCGCAGCAGACCTGGTCATAGGGGGGAGTATTTTCCAGCACAAGAGGATTCACAAAGCTACATGGGTCTCACCGGACATGAGAACGATGAACCAAATAGACCATGTATGTATTTCTAAAAAATTCAGGCGATCTCTCCAAGACGTACGTGTTAAGAGGGGAGCTGATGTTGCCTCAGATCACCATCTTCTTGTGGCCAGGATGAAATTAAAACTAAAGAGACATTATACCGAGCAAACAGCATACAGGACTCGGTATAATACCTCCCTCCTGAAGGACCAAGCCAAAAAGGAAGAATTCAAAATCTCACTATTCAATAAGTTCCAAGTCCTACAAGAAATACTGGAAGATGAAACCACCGAAGGGAAATGGCAAAGCATGAAAGAAACAGTACAGTCAACATGCCAAGAAGTGCTAGGAAACCGGAAACAGGCACACAAAGAATGGATGACAGCAGGTACGCTGAGTAAAATAGAAGAAAGGAAAAGAAAGAAAGCAGAAGTGAATAACAGCCGCACCCGAGCACAGAAAAACAAGGCCCAGAAGGAGTATGCAGATGCAAATAAGGAAGTTAAGAAAAGCATCAAGAGGGACAAGAAGGAATTTGTTGATAAACTTGCTAAAGAAGCAGAGGATGCAGCTCACCAGGGGAACATGAGGGAACTGTTTGATACCATTAAGACGCTGTCAGGGAAATTTAGCAAGGTAGAGAGACCAGTAAAGGACAAAATGGGAAACACCATACCAAGTGAGGAGCAACAGAGAGGGAGATGGAAGGAGCACTTTGAAGAGCTCCTAAACAGGCCTGAACCAAGGAATCCACCAGTTATACAACCAGCCGATAATGACCTACTAATTGACTGTAATAGTCCCACCAAAGAAGAGATTAGCAGGGCCATTAAACAACTCAGAAATGGAAAGGCTGCGGGACCCGATGGCATCCCAACAGAGGCACTGAAGGCGGACTTGGAAACCAGTGTGGAAATGCTGCACCCTCTGTTTATGAAGATATGGGAAGAGGAGCAAGTTCCTTCCGATTGGAAATAGGGATACCTTATCAAGATCCCAAAGAAGGGAGACTTAAGCTCCTGCTCGAACTACAGATGGGATCACCCTGCTGTCCATCCCAGGAAAGGTTTTCAACCGTGTACTACTTAACAGGATGAAAAACGCTGTAGACCCTTCTGTTGCGGGACGAACAAGCTGGCTTTCGCACCAACAGATCCTGCACGGACCAGATAGCGACACTGCGCATCATTCTAGAGCAGTCACTAGAGTGGAACTCACCGCTCTATGTCAACTTTGTTGACTATGAAAAAGCCTTCGACAGTGTTGACAGGCAAACCTTGTAGAGATTGCTAAGGCATTACGGGGTGCCACAGAAGATTACGGATATAATCAGAAACATGTACGAAGGGATAAACTGCCGAGTTATCCATGGCCAGCAGGTGACAGATGCGTTCCAGGTAAAGACTGGTGTGAGACAAGGTTGCTTGCTGTCACCATTCCTCTTCCTGTTAGCCATTGACTGGGTGATGAAAACATCTACACAGCAGAAAAGGAATGGCATCCAATGGACCTTGTGGGATCAACTGGATGATCTTGACTTTGCTGATGATCTTGCCCTTCTTGCACATACCCAACAACAGATGCAGGAGAAAACAAACATTGTCGCAGCCACTTCTGCTAGCATGGGTCTCAACATTCACAAAGGGAAGAGTAGAAATCCTCAAGGTTAATGCCACCAGTACATCACCCATTATGCTTGAAGGAGAAGCCCTTGAGGAGGTGGACAGTTTTGTTTAACTTGGCAGCGTGGTAGATAAGCAAGGTGGTACAGATGCGGACGTCAAAATAAGGATCGGAAAAGCAAGAGCAGCCTTCCAGAAACTCAAGAATGTTTGGGTCTCTAACAACTTAGGCAGCAAGTTAAAAGTAAGGATTTTTAACGCTACGGTAAAACCTGTGCTGCTATATGGAGCCGAGACATGGAGAACAACGGCCGTAAACTTGACCAGAATCCAGTCCTTCATCAACAACTGTTTAAGAAGGATTCTCAGAATTCACTGGCCAGACAAAATCAGCAACCAGGAACTGTGGCAGCGGACAAAACAGAAGCCCATTGAGGAAGAGATTCTCCAGAAGCGGTGGAGGTGGATTGGTCATACACTAAGGAAACCTGCTCCTAACACAACAAAGCAAGCCCTGAAATGGAACCCACAGGGTAAGCGGAAAAGAGGCCGTCCAAGAAACACTTGGCGCCGAGAATTGGAGGCAAACATCAAGAGAATTGGCCATGAATGGAAGATCCTGGAGAAGCTGGCCCAGGATAGAGATGCCTGGAGGTCTCTCGTAGGTGGCCTATGCCCTTGGAGGAATCGCAGACACCGACGATTATCGGTAGATGCCCCTCATGGACGAGAAGGCTCAACAACAAACAAACCGGATCAAATTTTTGAAAGAAGTGAATCGGGTACATCCCTATTAAATACTACCAGAGCACACGAATTCTCTATGATTAAATAATAGGGCTGTACCGGATTCAAATTTTTGAAAGAAGTGAATCGGGTACATCCCTATTAAATACTACCAGAGCACATGAATTCTCTATGATTAAATAATAGGGCTGTACCGGATTCAAATTTTTGAAAGAAGCGAATCGGGTACATCCCTATTAAATACTACCAGAGCACATGAAATCTATGTGGTAAAATAATACCTGAGCACATCAGAATCAATGTGGTAAAATCCCACCTGACCACATCACAAACTAATCTACTAGCGTTGGTGTGCAGTACATTTCCTGATGTGAAACCCCCCGGACTATTGGAGTACATAAAAACAGCCCGAGTCAATAGAAGCGACGTGTTACCATCGATATTTAATGTATTCCATGCGAATAGCGTTTGCATCTCTATTATGTCAAGTAGGAAGGTTGTAGGGCAGGACTTCAATTTTCTAATAATACTTTAATCTTTTGGGGTAAGTGGTGTTGTTTTAGCCATAGGAAATATATCATTGTGTTGTCTCCTGTCGAGTTCATGTTGTTCTAGTCTTCGGGAATCTGTCCTTGTGTTGTCTGCTTCCAGTGGTGTTAAAAATGTTCTAGTCTTCGGGAATCTGTCATTGTGTTGCCTGTTTCCAGTGGTGTTGAAGATGTTTTAGTCTTCGGGAACCTGTTCTTGTGTTGTCTGTGGGGGCTATTGGTCCAGGCGCACAAGTTATTTAGGGCACAAAAATGCTAAGAAAGAACTGAAATAATAAGACGCCACACATGATCTTTCTCAGAAAAGGACTGCTATCTGTCCACAGCCAAGACAGGACCTCCCTCCCCTGGCGCTGGAAACCAAAGCTGTATGCCACAGATTATAACAGTGACTTCAAATTCCATTTATATATATATATATATATATATATATATATATATATATATTATATATATATATATATATATATATATATATATATATATATTAGGGCTGTTATCGATTAATTTAATTTTAATCGATAACTTTTGAAAAATTATCGATTAATTAATTGATAATTTCAATTAAAACCAAAAATAGAAATTTATGACGTCATTAAACTGAACATTTCTCACGGACATTGAAAATTAAGAATATTTTGAACTAAATTTCATGACATGTGTTGATACTTGATCGGATGTTTGTGCTGAAGGTGGTACGTCAGCGATGTATTTGATCCTTTAAAAGAGAATTGTTTATGGTAGTGAACACAGTAAGCGTTTTCACCATCTTCGACTTTGCCATCCGCAGTTAGCTTAAAAACAACATATTTGCTCAACTTTCTAGTTATATGTTTAAATTTAACTGCGCTGATGCTGTCAGCAGGACCGTCTTAACGCATAGGCCCGTTGGGCATTTGCCCGGGGGCCCACGAGCATATGGGCCCCATGGGAATATGTTTATTTATATATATTATATATATTCATTTTTTATTCCTGCGGGGGAAGGGCCCAACACTATTTCTTTGCCCGGGGGCCCAAAATGGTGTAAAGACGGCTCTGGCTGTCAGCCATTTTTTAGTTGACGTCTGCCGGTCAACATAGATTAATAAAATAAATTTTAATATTACGCGGGAGATGTTTGTACGTAACAAATATATTTAAATTATTATTAATTATTAATAATTTATTACTAAAAATTTTTTTAACAAATATTATAAATATTTTATTAAATTTTAATCGAATTTTTATCGATTAAAAATTATTTTAATCGATATTTAATCGATAAAAATTTTAACGATTAATCGAGAAATTGATCGATAATTTCCGGAGCCCTAAATTAATTTAAGTAATATTTCAAGATAATGACCACACCGCAGCAAAAGCGAGTATTCACTGTTAAATGTTGACATCACGCCGTTGGTAAGTCTGTGCAGATGACATAATAAACAAAGGGGAAATATCGAGAGTTGAAAGAGAAATCTAAATCTTACCACAGGTCTACAAGGTTACTAGCCAGGTAATCTGAGATCTAAAGATTGTAAATCACGGTAGATCGTCTGGTATCCAGGGTAAAAAAAACGCATGAAGCTACTAATTATTAATGATATTTTATTTTTTTCGTTATTAAGCAACCACTTCACAAATTATACCTGATAAACCCATACAGATTTCCCACATATCTTTAATGAAAACATGTCTGACAAAAGAATTGCTCCTCATTCGGGTGGCATAAAGGTTTCATTTATTTCAAAATCTTTCTTGAAATTTGACGTTAAAAATAAATAGCAAATGTATACAAAAGCGAATCCATTTAGTGTCGTGCTAGAGACGGAGTTCGGTAATCAGTTAAAAACATGATAGTACTGATAACTATAATGTGAAACATAACATACCCTCATATCTTTCTAATAATCCAAAAATACCCCCTGTGTATTCTGAACATGATCCTAATAGCTTGTAGAAATCTCTAAACTTCAACATTTGTGGTGTTTCAATTGAAGTGATTAGAAATATCAGTCTATTTTTATTTTTTATTTTAAAAAGCTTTTAATGTATCATATATTACCATCAAATGTTAAAAACCTACACCACTTATCGCGTTTCAAGACGCAATGTCTCTGAGTAGTCCTAAATCCCTTGTATGTCAGGGATTTGAGATTGACGACAGTGCCAAGTGACGAATAAATCAAATTTTTAGTTAACCACACGAAGAAGCACCATTTGAGAAACTCTTACCGCGTCTTCTTTTTACACCTCATTTTTAGTGAGAGAGCACGGGCTCGCATTTGAGAATCCCTGGCCTGATGGATACCCGTCAGGCACGAAGAGTTGGAGAATCGATTTCATGTCTTAGGGCTGTAAATAACAAATAAAACCCTCATCAGGATCTGGCCGACTAGAAGCGTCAATTCCAATTCTTCATCGTTTAAAAGCAAAGGTCTCGATAAAGCATCGAACAACACGATTGATTTCAAAAGACTATACTGAAATCTCCAAAACTCTTCCCTTGAAAATCTGAGCGGTTAAAAGTAGAAAGAGTAGTTGGAATCTCTATGAAACGATGTTCAGAAATGGAGTCGAATATACCAGGAAGACCCTGAAACAGAGCCCAGACCACCCGTTTCATTACGTTAGAAGATTACGGAGTAGTTACTGTTCCTCGATGTGCCACATGACTACAGTTGTCTGATCAGCTTGTGCCACTAGGGGCAGGCCAAGCGTATTTCTGGCATGCCACGGTCGACAACACTGCTGTTCATCAAAGATACCAATGTGACCACATGGTGAATCGCCTGCCCTTATTTCCGCCCATGAGGTGTGCAGAGAAGCATTATGTATGATATTCTTTTAAAATTCGTAAACCATTAACGAATCTGCACGATGCTTGCCGATCAGGTAATCATGTTTAAAAACAAATTCTCCCCAAAATCAATCCAGTTATAAAATAAAAACTTTCTTTATGGAATTATTTTTTTTAATGAACGGTGAATTTCCAATTCAAATGAGTGGGGGGGGGGCTGTTTGAAGGGGGCGGGCGGGCTTGCTCGGTAATCAATAATCAAATCTGAAGAGTATTTTTATTCGCACCACCTCATATTTCATTCCATTTAGTTTTTAAGCAAACAAATCACAATGCACAACCATGAATCAACGTTTCCCAGTCTGTTCATGATAGATTGCGACCGTCGACCTGGAATACGGGTGACAGTCTTTATTTACAAACAAGCGTTAGACAAGATAAAACTCAATGGAAGGTGGTTTTACTGCTGGAAACCGCTTATCATTCAACATAAATGACAATTCGATCTAGTCAATCATCAACGGTGTAATCAAGGCGAGCAACTCTCATCTCTTGCATGAGATAGGCTCCCCTTCCCCCCGAGTTGCGAGGTTATACTACTCAGTGAGAGTTTCTCGTGGTGAAGTGGACTCTGACATTTGTAGATAGTTGTGACATGGTCAACAAGTCAGCTATAACAAGGGCTTCTAGACGGCTCTATCGGGGTCAGGTTATCTGTGAAACAACGTCAACTGGAGGGATATTTATGGTCAAATAGTAACGGCTATATCATTGGGTGAGTTATGATGATCGGTCAAGGTGTTAGGTGTTAGTTATGGATATATGTTGAGCAAAGATTATAGATGAAATTGGAGGACGCCCCCTTTGGAGGACGCCCCCTTTGGGGAACGCCCCTATTGAGGAACGCCGATCAGTTCGTCGGGTTTTAGCGGGTCAATTCATCATCATGATCATAGCTGATGATGATGATGAATCAAAATATTTTGCGTTCATTAATGGCCCTGACAACAACATCAAGGCAAATCTCACTCGTAGGTCCAATGCTTCCCAGAATGTTTAGGATATACAATAAAATCCAGTGGCGTCCTGAGGTCTGCAATTACTCGGATGTCCAATTGAGCATTCCCCTATCTGTCCCCGCCAAGAGGCACACCGCTGTTTATGTTGGACTTTCGTCTTCCACCTGCAGACGGCCAACAGGTAAATGTTTGCACAATCCACGCCCCATCTAGGTTAGTATATATATCAAAACATCTTTTGCTCAACGACCTACTGAACTTTTCTTACTCAGTTTTTTTCAATCATTGTAAGGCAAAATATGGAAAGGCAACCGTCTGGTTAGAATATTAGTCGTCAAGGCGTTGAGGTGTACACATAAGTGCAAGGTTTAAAATACGACAGGACACATGATAATTACAAATTGTAATAAAATATTTTAATAAAAGTTATAGATCAGCAAAGGAAACGGGTTATCAACCACCTTCCCGATGTCGGCTGTTGGATTCATGATTTTAAGGAGATACATGAGATAAAAGGTAAAATCATTTAAACATTAGTTGTATTATGCTTTAACATTTAATATTGAACTGTTAATATTAAAAGTAAAACTGATCTCTTAAGAGACCAAATATACTGTTTTATAAGTTAGTGCGTATTGCAACGAACGGTTTACTCATCAAGGTGCAGTGAGTAGCCTTTGTTTTCAAACAAACAGTTTAAAATAAAAATCAAGTCAATGCGGGGTGTTGTGTGGGGCAATCATGAGGCATTGATACCACAAGTGATCAGTTTTTGAACGGATGACATGAAGGCGCAGCGAAATAGACCATCATGGGGGTGACTCCATCAGCAAACCTTTTATGTTGAGACGGTGCAGCGCCGTGCCGGCCAACACATATTTGTGTCTATAAATACTATTTTTCTTTCACGAACATTTTTTTTTAACAGACTTTCTTTGGCTTGGAGATTACATGGTCTTGTCATGCAATAGCGAAGTCTAGCATACTTCACATTAAAAACCAAACGAACGGTAGCCAAAGCCATGCGATTTCTGTATCTGATGAACTTTATTCGCAAGAGTTTGTAACAAAACAAAGCCAATGAATAAAATGAATAGGGCATGAAAGCAATGTAGGTTTGCAAAAATATAAACCCTCACTTTAATCCCGCCGATGATCTATTGAAGCCTATAATACCATTCAGAATTAACCAGTAAATAGTTTAATATTGGCGTCACCCGAAACTAAGGTTAATTTGTCCAATCATTCTCAAGGGACATATCATCGGCCTTAATGGGAGACAAACCACTAAGTCTAAGGGCAAACAGCAAACTGGCACTCACTAAGTGCGGTGGTTTGGTACGACGACAAGATTCATGGGCGGGAACCAGCAGTGTGCGAGAGGACCAAGCAAATTCATTAGTTTAATTGGTACTCCGTCGAGGGCCACGTCCGTTCGAGACTTATCAATAATTTCCAACATCTATAGACGGGCTCAATAAGATGCTGCAGGTGGAGAAATACACAGCTCATAGTCTCATTACCAAGGAGGACTTGGAGGTCCATCAGTGCGAATGACAGGTCTGTCAGTGCAAATGACAAATGTCAGTGAAAATGACACGTCTGTTAGTGCCAATGACAAGGCTGTCAGTGCAGATGAAAAAGTCAGTAAAAATGACAAATATGTCAGTGAAAATGACAATTTTTCTTCAAATGTATATTTTTGTAACATACAAAGGCTCAGCCAAAGTTTTTTTTTATTCAAGATAAAATAAACCCATAGAAACGAAGTTACTTTCAGATGATATGTTAAGATTTGAACCATCGTTCCTTTAGAAGTTAAACATTATTCCTAAAAGACATTTCTCAAAATTTTGACAACCTATTCAGTATCAGTATCAAGGCCATTTTCAGTTACAGTCCGTCAAATTGCTTGCACCGCCTCTCCCCCTTCATTCTAAATAACCCGTCAAACTACATCATCCCCGTTTACAACCATGCAGTTCTTTCTATTAAGAAAAAAGCCCCTCCCCCCCTATGTTCCCTATAAGTTTCGCTGGTTCGTGTGCATTAAAATTAACTCGTTGGCAAATTATTCATTTTTTCTCTGCTATATGTCACATCCCCCAAAATTTGTTGCGCGGTAGCTCTAAAATAGTGCGCGGTGCTAGCAAACAGATGCGCGGCTGCTCTGCCGCGCAGCTTAGAGGGGACACTACCCCGTCACTAACTTTCCCAATTTGTTAGTTTTAAAATCACCTCTTTCAGTTATTGAAAATAAAAAATGAACTTTTCCAACAAGGAATTCTAAAAATACCCAATTTTAATGGCTGAAACTAGTGTGATAAATATTTGTTTTAAAATTACCGTATTTTTCGCCGTTAAGACGCACTTTTTCTTCCCAAAAACTGGGGGGGGGGATGTTGGTGCGTCTTATACGACGAAAGACAGTTTGTCACAGCGATCCGCAATCTGAACGGATCGACAGGAAACAGAACAACCTTATTTTTGTTACTTTCACCGTCTACTATTTATTGACTGTTAATGAGAGTAGAGATAGTTTTTAATATGTTACATGGTTGACATAAAATTGTTCTTAAACTTCTGTTAACATTATACAGTTGATATAAAATATTTTACTACAGTAATTTGCTCAGAATATTTTTTTCTAGATTCTCCTCCTTTAAAACTGGGAGCGTACGATCAGGCGAAAAATACGGTAGTTAAAAATTTAAATATCAATGAAGCGGCTGATTATCATCAAGGATCTTTAAAGAAGAGCATAAATTAAAATTTCCTTAAATGCATTACGTTAAGAGAGACTATGAGGATGTGAAGTTTCGCCGTAAAGGAGGCCAAGAATTTGAATTTAAAGTAGACGAAATTTACGGGGGTTTTCTTTTTCTTTCCAAAAATTATATTGGAATATATTTTCTGCACTAAAATTGTTTGTGTAACGCATTTCAAGATGATGAAAATAATTTATTTTTTAATTTCTGAGTGTGCCCTTGCTTAAAGAAGTCCCTTCGTCATAAACACTCAATGATTGTCATTTTAGGCGCGCATGGATTCTGCGTCTAACCATCGTTATTTTCCTTCTATTTTCCAAACCCATTAAACTTTAAACGCTTTTCCATATTTTATTTTTCTTCACTCTAGGAAGTCTCAGGCGAATGTATGAGTCTCAGCTTAAGCAACACGAGTAGTTTCAAGGACTTTAGTATCTGCCTGAAAACTCTTTGAAAAAGAAACTAGCGTAGAGAATGTGAGATTAATCGATACTAACTACCCATGATACTGCAAGCCACTGCATTTTTTTGTGGTGGGAAATAATTAGAGAAAATTCTGGTGATACATACACGCCAATTTATCTGGGAAAAAAACTCGCGCGAGGGAGACTCCGGGCTGACATCAAGATCATACCGCATCCTCCAGGAAACGTTCCTGTGTATACGATAGAGACAGCGCGTGTGTCGAGATTAATGCGGTTCGATCGATCCATTGATCGCCATTTTTTCATGTCTATTTGACAATTACTCCTGTAATAGCAGTGGCATTGGGAGGGTAGGAGAATAGGGAAACGTGGTGGGGGGGGGGCGGAAAGAGCGAGATCTTCAGCTTCGAACATGTCATAAACATAATGCAGACGTTCTAAAACTACTTTGCAACCGTGGCATTATTTCAGAGGAATGTGGAGAATTGTCATGAAATAATGCTTTTGTGTATAAAAATCCAAGTAAATGTCAATAAAATGCTGCATCAAAAACGTGAGTAACACAGCTCAAAAGCCCCTGTCACAGATAACTGACACAGTTTGCGAACCTTTGACACAACGAGCATTTGACAGTTCTTCACTTCTTCTCTTAAATTGCTTTTTTATTGATCACACTTCCAAATAGAGAGAGAGAGAGAGAGCGAGAGATAGGGAGAGAGAGAGAGATAGGGAGAGAGATAGAGGGAGAGAGAGAGGGAGAGAGAGGGGGAGAGAGAGAAAGAGAGATAGAGAGGGATAGAGATAGTGAGAGATGGAGAGAGATAGAGGGAGATAGAGAGGGAGAGAGAGGGAGAGAGAGGGAGAGAGATAGGGTGAGAGAGAGAGAGAGATAGGGTGAGAGAGAGGGGGGAGAGAGATAGGGAGAGTGTCACATGTGAATCATGAGTGAATCACCAGTGTATCATGAGTGTTTTGCGTGATTGCATGACGGAGTGGTCACGTGAGCAAAAGCCCGGGAAGAAAGAGTCGTTCCCATTGGCTAAAGAGGTTGGGGAGATCAGTTGTCAGAGAAGTTCCGTAGTGGAAGGACGGAATGTGAGTGTGCCTCAAGTATTCCACATTGTATAGCCTCAAATTATATGTCACGTACATAGTATACATATTAAAGTTGTTTTATTGAAACAAGTTCTTCAGAGGATTATTGTGTACAAGATTATGTATTGAGAGAACGCCTACAAGAGTTACATTAATAAGTAAACCATTGACAGAGAGAGACAGGGAGAGATGGAGGGAGAGCGAGAAAGAGAGGTAGAGAGAGGGAGAGGGAGAAAGAGAGAGGGAGAAAAAGAAAGAGAGGGAGATAGAGAGGGAGAGAGAGAGAGGATAGAAAGAGAGATAGAGAGGGAGAGAGAGAGAGAGGGGGAAGATAGATGGAGAGAGAGATAGGGAGAGAGAGGGAGATAGAGGGAGAGAGAGAGAGAGGGAGAGAGGGAGACAGAGATAGAGAGCGAGAGAGAGATAGAGGGAGAGAGAGAGAAAGAGGGAGAGAGAGAGAGAGAGAGAGAGAGAGAGAGAGAGAGAGAGAGAGAGAGAGAGAGAGAGAGAGAGAGCGAGTGTGTGTAAACTATGTTTGAACAATAATGCATAAAAGGCTATGGTTAGAGGAAATGATATCCATCCAGTTTCATACATGTTGTTGCAAGGTCGATAACAACAGGTTAACATTACATAATAAAAATAAGACTAAATACATGTATTATATTTTTTTGTTGTTATAAAAACGTGACGTCAATGCCAACAAAATTGAAACGGTTTATAAATCTGCTGATAGGTCAGCACTGATTATCACAACGAGTACACCAATTGGTTATTCAGAAACGTATGGGTCTTGGGGGTAAACATTGAAGAGTTATTCCCCGGCGGCCTTAAATTTCTAGCCAATCGAATCCCTTCTCGGTGTTGAAGAGAATAACTCTCTCTCACCCCATCGCCAAACCTCTCAGAAAATAGACAACAGGAGCTCAACACAAGCTTAGTATCAAGAGTGGCGCTTGGTAACAGTCAATGTTCGACAACCTCTGTTGTATGGCGAAGTTTCCACGGACTTTTCTCAACATTCGGCCACAGGGGACGTTTCTGGGGGAACGTAGCTAGACGCCATTAGATGGCTAGAGATTCGTCAGTATTAGTACTCAACCTTGACATAAAGTATAAATCTCTTGAGATCTCAGAGTAGCGGAGAGTTTTAAAGGGCTGGAGACCGAATGAAGTTAAGATTAAACCTACACAAGACAAACAGATGTACGATAAAAGGCATAAAAGACTAAAAATTCAAGATAGTTAATGAGAATACCGGAGCAAAAACAGTAGGTAGTTAAAAATATGCATGTGGGAATAAATAATGATAATATTTTTATTTTTTAAAAATAGAGATATTAAAATTCATTCAAAAGTTAATAAGTCAAATATAGCCGAGCCAGAGTGCAGAAATTAAAAGTATTTTTTTCCAACTTGTGGAGACCTGCTTTTTGGTAAAATGTTATCTCTGTGGCTTTCAATGTTATCCTGATGGGCAAACATATGGGCCGGACGTAATTTAGTAAAAGGCAAGATGCCTAGTTCAAAATCAAGAAAGCCACGCTTTACAAATTTACCCCCCCCCCAAAAAAAAACAACAACAAAAAAACAACAAAACAAACAAACAATTAAACAAACAAAAAACAACAATATTTTTTGTTTCTAATTATGCCTCTCACATTTGAAATATGTTTTGCTGAGATTTAGAAAATTTACCCCCCCCGCTAGCAATATTTCTGAAAAAAAAACAACTACCAATCAAGATGGCGCCAAATCTAAAATGATGCTAACGGCTAGTTGGGAAATATGAACACAAAATAACAACAAAAAAGCAACAAGCAAACAATTTAAAAACAAGTAATAAAAAATCGAATGGGTATTTAAACGCAATTTCCAACAAATAATTTCAGACTTTTTTATTCAAGGTAAATCATTCTAGAGTCACACCAAGAATGTGTCAATACAATGCGCACCGCGCAACAGTCTAACATTAGCATTCGCAAAGCGGGAAACCCCCATTAACTATCATTCTAGATTACCTTAAAAGTAATTCAAAATTAAGGGAGTCGAACGAAAAGAGATTTTTCATACATTCTTTCTACAATATTATTCTAAATATTATTAGCTATTGTTTAGCGTTTGTTTCAACACTATAGCTGTTATGGTTGACGAGAAATTGACAAAATACTGATTTTGTTTTGTTGGTTTTTTTTTATTTTACAGGAAATCCAGTAAACCTTTTCGGTATTTTTTTTGTTGGCCCGTGCACATCCTTGGGACCTCCTAAACATATTTGAAAAAAACCCGAACCCTCAGTCTGGTATGGTTCAGGAGGAGTTGCTGTTCAAAGCTCGAACAGACAGGACAGACATTTCAAATATATAAACGCAATTTTTCGCATAGGAAATTGCGTTAAAAAAACTATTTTAAAAAAGAAAGCACAAAACACAACCTAATGTGATTTCTTTACTGTTTCCGTTAACTATATCAAATTTAAGAGGTAGATTCCTTATAAGGAAGTTTTATTAACGGCATATGTAATTCTTAAGCTAATGTTTAACCAAAGATCCAAACATACCGAAACCTGGTGTTAACACAGAATAAGGTTAACGCTATTAATGGATATAATGAATTTTAAGAGAAACTTTATCGTGCTCAATAACATGTTTATAAAGTTGATAAATCCCCAGTTCACATCATGGTGCCTTCGATTAAATGTTCCATAGTGTGGACTGACAAAAATTGCACGTTTGTATGAGATTCGTTGGGTTGCCCCATGGTATGCTCTACGAAATGCTCCATAGCGTGAACTGCAGACTTTACCAAAAACA
Source organism: Ampullaceana balthica (assembly GCA_944989445.1). Taxonomy (NCBI): domain Eukaryota; kingdom Metazoa; phylum Mollusca; class Gastropoda; family Lymnaeidae; genus Ampullaceana; species Ampullaceana balthica. The sequence goes on along the minus strand of CALYLW010000042.1, from coordinate 1,572,671 downwards.
CTAATCGGAAATTTGAGAGCCGAAGTTACAAAAATCGGCGAGTTAACAATTATTGTTATATAGCAAGATAACGAGCTGGGTTGACAAGTTAATGCGATGTTTTAAAAATAAAATTAAACTCGTGTTAAAAAAATAATTTTATTAACTATCTTTGTCTGGGGACTAGTAATGGAAGATATCTTTATCACCGCACGTGTTATCATTTCCCTTGGAACTGACGCTAGCACCAGGCTCTGGAGCATTGCTATCTTTCTATTCCTCCCTTCATTCCGTCGTTGACAGTTTCTGGACATTCTTGTGAGTGCTATCACCGCATTTCGTCTGATCTCGAGCCCAAAATTGAGTATGAAATCCATAACTACGTGAATAGTACTCAACATTTATGAATGTCAGTGAATGAGAAGAAATTATTTATGTTGTTGTTGTTGTTTGCTTTTGTTTTATAATCAAAATAAAATAAAGCTGTATTCTGACTTTCATTAGCCGAAGAAGTCAAGTCTTACCCCCTCGTCAGTTACGCTCTACTGCAGACACACGTGTACTTTTCTGTTCCTAAGAAACGCACTAAAACATGTTGGCGAAAGGAATTTCTCTTTTTGTGCCCCCCAAACCATGGCATTCTCTACCATTACGCATTCGTAGTGTTCCTACTACCAAGGCCTCCAAGATTGAACTAAAACACATCTTTTCAAACTTTCTTTCGAAATTTATAAATCAAACATTTCCCTGATAAACGCTGGGCTATCTACACCATCATGTCATCAAAATTTGCTTCGCGGTAAAGCTAAACTGCAACGCTGCGTCAGTCAGATATCGACGCGGCCGCGCAGCTTAAAGGGAACTTTCCTACCAACTATCCTATTCGATTTTTTTTAAAATGCAGTAATTGCAATGCCAATATCTTCAGCTAGGACAAAGAATCATTTATATAGCAGAATGCTGCATAGAAAGCTTAAGACATTATTAGCCGCATCGAAGTCAACGTATAGTTAGTTATATTTATATAAATGTTTTCTGGTTTAATTTTTAACATAGTTTCTGTCTATTGATACCCCACCCCACCCCATACGAAGATTTTGCTGTTCAAGTGCTGGTGCACCGAGTGCCGTGAACAAGTGTGTATTGTTCATGCAATTTCCAATTCAAGTGTTGGTGCTTTATAGTGCCGTGCAGAAGTGCTAATAGTACATGTGATTTCCTACTGAAGTGCTGGTGAATCAAGTGCCGTGTAGAAGTGCTGGTGAATAAAGTGCCGTTTAGAAGTGCTTATAGATCATGTAATATCCTATTGAAGTGCTGGTGCATAGAGTATTCTAATGTAATTTATTAAATCGATTCACTTAAAAAATTCAGAAAAACCAAAGAAATTACAAGAGCAATGTTCATATCGACCTGTTACTAAGAACGGAAGGGCAGACAACGCAGTTTATCTATAGCAATGCGTCATATGCTGTCTCTCCGTATATTTTACACATAAATCTTTACATTTAATCAATGCGACATTACAGCAAAATGAGAAAAAATTAGGACTTTATTTCTCCGAACTAATATGCATTCTTGAAAGATTTCATGAAGAGATGAATCGGAGCCATGATTGTGACATCAGCTGATTTCCAATGCGAACATGCACGTGATGTTTTCGTTACGTCTACTCAGTGACATTGAGTAGTAACGCGCTCTTGTCGGACTTGATGAATCAATCTATCAATTGATTTTACTTAAAGTGTGCAGAGGTTTTAAGTATGTTCATATCAGTCTACAGAAAGCCAGCAAGATAATTGATGTTTATCAAACGCAAACAAGATTTGTAGAAATGCAACAGCTGAACAAAAAAATTAGACCAGCCTTCACCTATCAAAAGTCGATAATTGCATTGAATGTTTCGACCTTGCCTGGGAAAAAAGAATTTCTGTAATTTGTGCTAACGTATCCGATATATCGGAAGAGTCGTGGTAATTTTATACAGTGACCGTAGAAGGTTATAGGAAGCTCTGTTAAAACCAAAAATATCGTAATTTTCGTTTAGAATCCTCGAGAAAAGAAAACGTAAACAATTTTTCAGTCGTGCTGACCTCGTTGCTCTGTTATATCATTTTATCCGAGGAGAACAGCCCCAACAATATCATTCATAAATATAAACTAAACTTTTTGCAGCGCTTTGTCGACAGAAGCCTGAAAAGGTGAGAAACAATTCTAGTCCTGATGTACCGTATCAATCTCCAGTGATCTTCATGAATTTTATATGGTGGACTTTCCCAATCTGCCATCTGAGGTGGGTGGCGCTGGGTGAAAGATCAGTTTCTCCTAATGAGTATCTGAAAGATTACTAAGATTAATAATCCTTGGCGTGAGGAAACGGTATACATGTATATCAAAATTGAAAGGGAAAACTCGAAAAAAAAATATGTGGCATTCTTTCCCACCCCCCTCATCAAAATAGGGGTCGCTATCTCTCTTAGCTGCGTGGTATTATATGGAGGAAGACCACCGGAATTAAGAGTCCTTGTATCAGGGAGATGCACGTCAATCTATATATATATAATTCTCTTCGTGGTCGGACCCTGCGAGGCAACAAGAAGCTGCATCTGCAACAGAGCGTGACGAATGACCCTCGCTCGGGTCAACTAAACACTGTTCGCAAGCGTGGTGGGATGAAATGAAAAAAAGGCGGGGGTGGGAGTGGGTGGCAACAATACTTGCGTTCACTTGCACTGTAAATGTGAAATTCGTAGTGTACTGGTTATCACGTCCGCCTCATACGTCGATGGTCCTGGGTTCAAGCCCCAGCGAAAACATTGTGTTATTTTTTAATTTTTAAAAATGTCTGTTTGTGCCCGCTCTTTTACCCCTTTATTGCCAACACTAGCTGATTTAGTTACGGGTGAAAACTTCCTGAAAGCCACAGTTGTCAAAATGGGATGGGTTTGGGCAAACGACTGTGAATGAAAAGAAGGAATTCTGGAGAGACCCGCGGCGTACCATACGCCGCAAACTTGCTCATAATAGACAGTGCAAAGAACGGATTGGGGGGGGGGTGAAAGTACAGACACAAAAGCAGGACAAAGTAAGTAAAAAATATCGAGTAAGCATGGAGAAAAGCACAATGAGGTTGTTGTTACCCGCCTCCCATTTAATACGACCATCCCTTAAACATAAACTGTGATTGGCCGACCCTAGCGAGGGTTAGTCATGTTTAGGGTTGTTAATTGCGCGTTGTTGTTTTCTGTTGTTTTTTAAAACCGATTATCGATTATGTAACTCTGATTTTAAACCGATTATCGTTTTATAGCTGACTTCATAGAAGTTAGGGGTGTACCGAATTTCTCCTGCAAACGTCTAGAAACCAACAATGAGTTGGCAGTCCCCCCCTCCCCCCAAACCGACGTTTAATCGCGTTGTTTTGATTTCTTCGTGCTGTTGTTTGTGTCCGTTATTGCTCCACTTTCTTTGCACTCTCCATGAGCAAGTCTGCGGTGTATGCTACGCCGCGGGGCGTCTAGTTGTGAATAACTGGAAAAATAACTTATTCTTGCTGAAATGGCGATTACCACCAACTTCGATCTTTCCGCTTCGAGTTTTCACCAGCCACCTCCTTCAATTTTTTCACCACCAGGGAATTATGTTTCATATGAAAGACTACCTACAGGGTTATAAATACTCGCAGTTGAATGGGCTCATAATAAATATGTCATGAATTTATCGAGCAATAAACAATTTAAACAATAAAATTATATTTCCACGATGACCAACCTGCTACGCTTGTCCATCACAATTGTAGTGAATGGTGTCTCACCGGTCAGCAAATATTGTCAACTTTTACGTGGAAAAACAAAAAGAAAACAAAGATCACTTCCAGACCGCTATTTATTGCTTTGTTTTAGTATTCAGCTTGGATTTTGAAAGTGCTTTTAGAGTGTTAAAATAATTTAAGGAGATTAATGTAACTAAAATGTACAGCTCTAAACCGTGTTTATGAAATAATAAACTGCTTTTAATGACGATAGCATGTCAGAGCACTATGAAAACAGTTAAAATGTTTGCTAGCTAATAAATGACATTTAGATGTATGCATCAGAGCGTATTTTGTATTGTAACTGTTATGGTTCTATTTGAAATTGATTTTAGGTGCTCAATGTTTTCCCGTATTTGTTTTTGTTATTTAATCTACTGTTCACTAGTGTACTAGTTATATGATGGCCTTGGGAAAGCGGCACATTGCTCTCCAACAGCCTATTCTATGTGATTTTAAAGTCAGGGCAAATGTGAAGACTCACGTAACAATAAGCATTTACATTTACCCATGCATATTGAGGATGTCCACCAAACAACTAAAAAAAACATTATCCAGCATGAATATATATATATATATATATATTTATATAAAGAAATAAATAACGCAAATCACCATCTGTAGACCTTTTTTTCGATTCTGTCACTAGTCCCCACGTGCACATTTGTAAGAACCGTTGCTAGAGACCAATCAGCTAAAAAACGACATTATATTTGGTACAGCCGAGCGTCACGCTCTAAGGCTAATTAAGGTGACTTGCTCGACAAATCGTGACCAGAAAATGTCGAGGCCACACACACACACACACACACTCTCACATAATGGCGCAGTCAGATTGTAAAAACAGAGGGTTACTTTCTATCGATTCTCGTGTCGATTTGATCAAAAGCCCTCGGATGATGGTTTAAATGTGCGAGTAAGCAGAATGGCACGATTAACGGCCTGGCGGGACCAAACTCTTTCAGGAATGAATGAAGCGTCTCGACATGCGTGTTCATGTTCATGAATTTATATTATGCCATTAATGTTGTGTTAAGTTTGAAGAAAACCTGCATATCTAGTAGTCTTGTTTATAATCTCAATTTTTAAGAATATTTTCAAAATTCTCAGAAAACTCAACATTGTGGCAATGCATTGGTAAAACACATACCAGGGCAGTGACAAGGGCACAACACCATCAGTGATGGAATACAGCTGTATGGGCTTCGGTTCAGCAAGACACTACTGGACAGGTTAGAGAAAGTACCGAAACTAAAGACAGTCCATTAGATCTCAATCGACCTAGGAACCCTAAAAGCAGCGTGAAAAATAAACCCTGATATTTAACCACGCACACATTTAGAAGAGGTGTCAGCAGGTGACGAGATGGCTCAAAGGTTTGAAAAGCGACCAAATAAATTGTTGAAAAATGTTAACCATACATGGTTCCCTTTAATCTGCTTGACTGCGTGTTCACGCAGATAGCTGACCAACGCCGCGCAGCAGTTTAGAAATACAGCGCAGCAAATTTTATAAAATATTGTGAAAAAAAGGATGTTTTCAACTCTGCACACGAGTTGCTGTTTTTACTTTGCACACTGACCAACGAACCTTAGAGGGAACATTGGTGACGAAACCAGGACTTAAACAGATATCTATAATAGATATCGCACCTGATATTCAAGAGACACCACTGCCATCGTACAAAGAAGAGTTGCACTCTATACCTTTAAAAAACAACAGCTCTCCAACGCACTATACAGCTTACAGATGTAGACGAAAAAGAGTTCACTATACGCAATCAATACGCAGAAGACAACAAAACAAAGCTTCCAGTACAAGTGACGACATTCAGGAATACACAGATGGGCCAGCACTCATGGATTCTTACATGCAGGCTGTGGTGCATGGATACATAACCCAAAACGATCACGTGACTTTGGTACTCATCTGCTGCAGTGTGAAGCAGAAGAGCTGCTATTAAAGCCGCGTTGGATCACCAATCTGAAATCTTCACAGTTTATTCCATGAAACGAAGTCATGTTATTACCTTCTCCGATCAATAATGGCGATCAATAGGAGAATGCTACAGTGATGCAAGATAGTTGTGAAAACTCATAGTATTTCACTGGCGACCCATGCTTTTTACGTGTTATGTATGTCACATTTGGGTAATTAATCTTTTGATTTTAGGTTAAATTCTGTAATGCGTTTTTGGTTAATTCGATAGGTTTTTTTGTTTTTTTTAAAAAGTGTTTCATTGTTTGTGGGGTAGTAATTGAATAAATAATTGGCTATGAGGGGTGATTTTAACACACATAGTGAAGTTGTATTGCTATTGGAAGTAATTTAGACAATTTCAGCTCTGTTAGGAATCAAGGAGAAAGGGTTATAACGAGACTCAAGATGGTGGTCACTCAAAGCTAAGTGGAGGTCTCTAGTGACCTACGGACCGTGTGATGTTTTACTGACATTTAAGATAAGCAACTGTACCGAGTTTTAACTTCACGAAGTTGATCCTAATTGATAAACCAGGTACACGTCACGCAATGACAAGCTCCATCGTTGTGTCTATCTACCATAGCATTATGTCACGCAATATTAATGTTTTGGATGCATGCTTTTAACTCATTTTGATTTCAGAATTTGTATCTAAATTGATATTTCACAAAATATAACAATTAATTTTTAAAGAGATAAAAACAATAATAACAAGAAGCAACCATTCACCAAACATGGGAAAAAGTAGATTGGTTAATAAGATGGTGAATAGGATCAAGCGGATGATCTTTTTTTTCACAAATACCCAGATCAGATCATAAAGAGGATATTAACAATTTACAAAAATGGTGAAATCTTTCCCATTCACAGGTGATAACTACAAATTAAATTTGTCCACCCCACTGCATATAAACACACAAACACAAATGTGTAAATCACAGCAAACATAAACAAGAGACAGAGAGTAGCTATTCACTTTTCAACTCCCAGCCCTGCGGATAAAACCTTAAACAACTACCAAGAAATGCCAGGTATCACGACCCATTGTGTTTGCTATCAAAGAAAAAGTGTTAGACAGTTTAAATTGTTGGCAATGACATATGGCCACTGGATGTGAATAACAATAAATAATGGTAATAATAGTTCACATTCACTTAGTAATAGCAGGAGATTCTAGCATTCTCATCAACGTTCGGCATATTCTGAAACTTCAGTGGCAACATTTATTATTTGTCTTGTACGATCTAAATTGTAGCTACAGATGAATAAGTAGACAAGAGATTTTGTCACGGTCTCACCGATCAATGATGTTTACGACACTCAGCTGAATCAGATCCAATCAACCAGGTGCGCTTTTCTTCTTAAATTTTATTGTTAAAAGGAGACAGTGACAATATAGATGGCTACAGTGACAATATAGATGGATATGGTTGAATGAAACGTGCTGGCCACTGTTCACAAGTGGGTCCGAAGTCAAATAAAAACCTGCTGTCGGCCATAATCATTATGGTAACTACAGAGGGTCCCATCAGAAAACTGGTGTTTTCCGTTATAGTAACTTAGGGGGTCCAATGAGAAACCTGGTTTAGGTTATCAATGTACCCAATGGGATCCAAACACTATCTTAGTTCCGTATGTCATTTTACCCATGGGGGTCCAAAAATAAACCTGGTCTCGGGCATCGTCGTATCTAAGGGTACCAATCAGAAACCTGGTCTCGGTCATCATCGTATCTAAGGGTACCAATCAGAAACCTGGTCTCGGTCATCATCGTATCTAAGGGTACCAATCAGAAACCTGGTCTCGGTCATCATCGTATCTAAGGGTAACAATCAGAAACCTGGTCTCGGTCATCATCGTATCTAAGGGTAACAATCAGAAACCTGGTCTCGGTCATCATCGTATCTAAGGGTACCAATCAGAAACCTGGTCTCGGTCATCATCGTATCTAAGGGTAACAATCAGAAACCTTGTCTCGGGCATCATGGTATCTAAGGGTAACAATCAGAAACCTGGTTTCGGGCATCATGGTATCAAAGGGTACCAATCAGAAACCTGGTCTCGGTCATCATCGTATCTAAGGGTAACAATTAGAAACCTGGTCTCGGTCATCATCGTATATAAGGGTAACAATCAGAAACCTGGTCTCGGTCATCATCGTATCTAAGGGTAACAATCAGAAACCTGGTCTCGGTCATCATCGTATCTAAGGGTAACAATCAGAAACCTTGTCTCGGGCATCATGGTATCTAAGGGTAACAATCAGAAACCTGGTCTCGGTCATCATCGTATCTAAGGGTACCAATCAGAAACCTGGTCTCGGTCATCATCGTATCTAAGGGTAACAATCAGAAACCTTGTCTCGGGCATCATGGTATCTAAGGGTAACAATCAGAAACCTGGTTTCGGGCATCATGGTATCAAAGGGTACCAATCAGAAACCCGTGGTCGAAAATCACTGTAACTTCTAATATGCTATAAAAAACCAAGTGTCTGATAGGTCATCATTGTAATTTCAAATGCACCATTAGAAACCTTTAGTGTCAGTCATCATTGTGCCTCAGATTGTATCATAAGAAACCAGGAAGTGTGGACAGAACAATGGCAGCCGATAGCGCTCCCTCACCCCACCTTTTTGTTTTGCCCCTTCGTCTTTCCGTTATTTTCTGATTGTGGTGTAAAGGCTATTCTAAAATCAGTTAACTAATAAGCTCTAAGAAATGCTTAGGTTATTCATAAATTCGTTTCATTTAATTTTTATCCTCGGCCCACAGACCATTCACAAATTCATCTTTGTTATGAGCTTTTTTTTTGCAATTCATATCCAATATCTACGTCTTTCTGGTCGTGTTTTTTCCCATCGTATCGCCCAGTAAACACCGTGACATAGACTGTGCAGTAATCTTAAGATATGTCCATTCAACGTGTGGCCAGTCCACCTTAATTTCTTCTTCGTATGATCCTGGGGCACGGGATCAATTCGGGACCTTTTTCATCTGATCAATCTTGTAATCTTTAAGCCGCAGAGATCAGGATTACACAATCACCGTGTCCATGATACTATTCCTATCTCGGAAACTTCCCCATAATTTCCTTTACCCGGTTAAAGATTCCAGAGGAATTATCTCCCCTAACCGACAGCCTCCAGCTCCGCTTCCTGAGGATATGAGTTGCATTCTTCCTGGCCAAAGTAACATTACCCCCCCCCCACACACACACTTTTAGAATTTGGGGCTGAGCTTTAATTTAAAGGACATTTTAAAAAATCGCCAAACATATAAAAAATTTAGGACGGAAGAACAAGTATAATTTAAATGCACAGTTGATTTTATAGGATGACATGGAAATTGTTAATGTCGATAGCATCGGTCTCTTGAAATAATAACAAAAGAGCATTAATGGACGTGTATATAATCAAACATTCAAACATGAGCGTGAAGTGCGAACAATTTCGAACTCAATTCAAACAACATTGAAAATACGATGTTTAACAATAAAATCATGTTAGTTTGTATCTAAAGACACTCATTCATAGCTGCTTCTTTAAAGCACTCAAAATCGATACGAGTTAAGCGCAGACATTTCCGTGGCCATGTTTATCATTTAATCACCGCTAAGCAATTGCTATTTATTTGGTGGATAAAACTTTGCTCAGTGTTGTGGTGAAGAGCAATGCATGCTACAGATCCAGGCAACATAAGTCCGTCACTGATAGAGAGCCAGGTTTATAACAGAACTTCTAGAATCGCTCGACTGATGTGGGAATATGTGCTTGGATTTGGTAACAAAAAGTAGGGGAAAGCGCTTTAAACGATAGCCATTGTGGCTGTTAGTGTGAAATACTATTGGTGTAACATATATTATGTCATTCTGTTTCAGCGTGTAAAATGGGGAAGGAGATGTTGGAGGTGTGTAACATAGGATGATAGTGCGTTGAATGAAATATTGTCAGATGCTGGTTATAGCTAGGATATTCTTTTAATTTTATACGATTCGCTAGTGTAGTTTGAGATATGATTATACAGGCTTTGTTCTTAATAGCCCTCTATTAATAGCATAATTCCATCAGACCAATCTCTTTCAGATGTTAATAAAATTTAAGGGTATTCAGTTTGACGATCTCTCAAAAATGTTTGGTACTTCTACTTTAAAGTGGCTCAGGTACTGGGTCAAGGCCGAGTCTTCATAGCAAAAACTACTACTAAATGCATGCTCAACAAATACATTGTTTTAAGACAAAAATGTCTAAATATAGTAAGTACCATTACGTAATGCGAGTTTGCATTTTCCGCTCTTCGAAATGACAAACCCTATTGATGAGACTCGTCACACCATCCAAAAATGAACTCACGCGGGTAGGTAGCTAGAATTTGTATGAAAACTACTTACAATCGCTGGAACGAGTGTTGGCATTGAGGAGACAAGTTAATCCGCTCATCCAAATGTTGGCCTCGTCCGGCGTGTTGGCTATCAAATCCATGGACTCGAACTCCTCCCCGAATATGATGGAGAAGGCGCACTCGTCTGGGTAGACACCCACAATCTCTTTACTCCGGAGGGCTTCAGTAGTTTTGCCCTGACGGACTTCTTTGATGGACGACACCGCGACTGTGGGAAAACAAGATCACGAATTAGTGTCCAGCAAGTCAATGAAGGCATTTATTTTTTATATGATTAATATAGAGAAATAGCCCCCCTCCCCCCACCCTAAACAAGCAAACATTTCAAGTAAATCTTTTTTAAAAATAAAATGCAATCTTGGTGTGATTGTATGAGCGATTCTTTGACACACACAAACTTTCAGATATTACGGTTCTAGTTAGATTCCCACATTCTCCTTACTCCAGAGAGTTTCTGCAGCGTTGTCTTCAGGCTGCTAATCAAAGTAATCCCCAAGACCAATGGTATAAACGATAAAAAATGTGACAATCTTTTAAACCTCGTCTTAATAACAGCATCCAGTGCCATAGACATTTTTTTAATATAGCATGATATATTTCCCACGAGAGTTGTGTATTCAGTTAGTAACGTGTGTAATGTTTTGTTAACAGATCAAGTTCAGAGTTCTATTGGTTTAGATTATGAAGAGCTTGTCTGTATAAGTCAACAACTAGCTGTTTACAACCCAACCCACCAGCTCTAACAAAATTTTATTTTGTTGCCTTTCTATTTTTTTCCAACCCTTTTAAAGTATTTTTCCCATTGTTTTTACAACTCGAGACAATTGATTCATAGATTCAAAAATGTAAATTTTACTAGAAACAATTATTTAAGACCAGTAAATTCTCACAGACAAATTCAGAAAACATATGCAAAATACATTTAAAAACACCAAATATGTCATAACGTCGTATTATATGGGTAAAATCTCAAAGGTCTTGAACCAACTCACTCAGACATGATAACGGCCAGAGCCGCCATACAACTTTTGGCGAACCACTGCCAAATATCGGTTATATGATCCTGCATGCATCTAAGTTTTTTTTTATAATTCATATGATAACTACTTTAAATAACAAAGGCGCTCTAATGCCCAGGCTGTTGCGAGATACGCGGAAAGGTTCTCAAATCGATACAGTAAATGTGTCTTAATTTGTTTATTATTTATTTTTTTAACGACTTTTGTGACCATTTATTTGTCCCCGTCCTAAAATTGAATGAGAATTATGAGTTTTGTTTAGCAGGACAATAAGTAATATAATAAGAAGCTAGACTTTGTCAACTTGCAAGAGAAATGTGTTTAATTCCTTTCATTAAGACCTGCTCACCTCTTTGGCAAAGATTTTTAATAAACAAATTTTGCACCAGCTACGAATTTTCGGGTCGAAAATTCGGGGTACATGTCAGGCCCAGGTCTTTGGGGGTACGTGTTTAGAACACGTCGCACCAAAACAAACTGCCAGACCATTCTACTTAAATCTGGGTACACAAATGAAAGAATAAGGCAAGGGAATTAAACCTGGGACAAACGTAAACCTTTGAATCCGAATGCCATTTAATCCTTGAGTCAACCCAAACAGCTTTCATTTTTTAACTACAGCAGAGCCCAGGTAAGATACACGGACGGCATCCAACCTCCTCTTCACCCACAAACTTAAATTCAAACATTGGAAAGAACTTCAAGTCGGCAAGAGAAAGAGGTTTAATATTTGAAGAGAGGGTATTTCAATCCTTGCTTACATTTCAATGGACAAGTATAGGACCAGCTCTAGTTTCCTGCTATCCCTTGAAATTGTTACACTTATTAAGGAATTATTCCTGTATCTCGCTTTAGCACAAGAAAACTGACGCTAATTTTACACTCGACTTAATAATGGCCTTTTATTAGTTTCTAAAAAAAAAGTAATTCCTATTTGATGACGTAATCAGTTAATTTCAGGAAAAAACATAGTATGGGATGAAATGATCATACAGATTAAGGAGTGAACCCGATTGTCAGATCTATAAGTTCAGATTCATCGAATTTATTCCCTGGGAAAAAACTAATAAAAATTAATTAAAATTCTTGATAAGCCGTTAAAGTTCATTACGAACCGAAAAGCGGCTAAATCTACTTGATGCTACATTTTGCCTTGCATTTATTCATTCCCCTAGTTAGGTTTCACTGATCCAAAACTAATAATGGTAACATTTTTCTTCCCTACACAATTATGGTCATTTAGAGAGAAGATCAGGACGAAAAAATCTTCAGTATTAAAAAAAAAGTGGACGTTGGTAATCGCAGAGGCAATCGGCACGTATCTCTTCCAGGGACTTTGTTGGATTCCGGAAGCTATGTGACGTCATGAGTTACCAGGAGTTGAGTAATGTTTCATAGGCCAAAAAATACATTTCTATAAAACCCAGGAAGTTATTAAAATGGGATGTTAATAACAAAGGTTTCAATAAATTTGTTATACGTATTGGAGTTGACATATATTAAGGTCGTGTGTACAAAAATAAATAGTATAATTAAATACTTAGGTAATTAAAAGTAATCGAACAGTGATTGAAATACATAAAACTTGATTTTATTACAAAACTGATTTATTATATTTCGTTAAATTAACAAATGGAAAGAGCTCGATCGACGGCTAAATGATCCAATTTTGTCTAGCTATTTATTTAACCGAAAAAAATAATTGATGTTATTTTCAATTACGAAACGAACTGGTATCATGACACGGACTGGTATGACACGGACTGGTATCATGACACGGACTGGTATCATGACACGGACTGATATCATTTTAACTGTGGTGACGGCTTGACATTGAGAAAATATTTAAAGAAGGAATAAATCCTAATTACAAATTCTAACTGGCAACTATAGTGATCGGCACAGAGCACATTCATCAGATAAAGTGATCGGCACAGAGCACATTCATCAGATAAAGTGATCGGCACAGAGCACATTCAGCAGATAAAGTGATCGGCACAGAGCACATTCATCAGATAAAGTGATCGGCACAGAGCACATTCATCAGATAAAGTGATCGGCACAGAGCACATTCATCAGATAAAGTGATCGGCACAGAGCACATTCATCAGATAAAGTGATCGGCACAGAGCACATTCATCAGATAAAGTGATCGGCACAGAGCACATTCATCAGATAAAGTGATCGGCACAGAGCACATTCATCAGATAAAAGCCCCCATCAATCCACGTGAGAGGAAACCTCAACTCTACAACCACTTGTTGCCCAACCCACACCTGGCTTACGAGGAGCTGCGTTAGAGTGCTGGGTGGGGCAGTGTGAGGGTTAACTAAATATTACTGTCACACATCCATGTGAAATAGTTGCTAGAGATTAGAATCTAAAATTATTTCCCTCCCCACCTCCGTGCTAAAGCTGTTATTACATCAGCTGGTAAGTTACTTGTAGATCAAGTACTTGACCGGTAACACCGAATAATTAGTCGCACTTAGAACTAGCCCAATTCCAGGGATAGTATTGACATTAGTGCAACACAGAAGACGTGACGCATTAGGAACGTTGCATTCTACACCACAGCACATACAGCATCTTCCGCACCCATTACAACTATTGCGTTCAGTAAAATTATACCAATTGTAGTAAGCAAGCACAATTAATTGACCTAAATTAAATTGTTTAATTGATTAAATTTTAGAATGGCACTAAAAAGTTTAAAAACTAACTGATCTTTTCGACATTTGAAAATTTAAAATTCAATATGAAAATTGCATGCTTCCGTGACAGGTAAACAAACAAATTAATTAAGATTGAAATTTATTTAATAAGTGTTTCCTGAAACTCAATCAGCCACGATTTTATTTTCCCTCCCCGAATTTGAAAATGTTCAAATAAAAGTCAACTATCTATATATATATAAATCTAAGTTGGTGTTTGTATTGTAATTGTATGTGTGTGTTAGTTTGTTTCAACAATTTGTTACCCAATCATGAGAAAACCAAACAATGGACCGGATACTAAATTTTATTTGACGGTTCCTTTTAAACTGCAGATGGTTTTAGTATAGTTTTTGTAATTGTCACTTTTGTCTGAGAGAAGTTAATTTTTAAAATCGTAAAATTTAGAGAAAAAGAGAGAAAAAAATCACTTCCATATGGAACGAGTAAGAGGGAGCTATTTTTGGCGCAGTATTTTTTTAAGACTTTATTTAGAACGGTGCGCTTTAAAATATCTTTTATTGTCAGATTAAGTTGCGCATATTGTAAGTGTAGTGTATTGAGCTGTGATAGTTTATTATAATTCTTTAATAAAATAACTACGTTAAATTTATAACATTTTTATTTCGTTATGAAGCTTTACGATACAACATGTAGTCCTTTTTTGCGGCGAAATCATAACTTAAGCGTCAAATAAAGTAGAACTTCAATGTTTTGTGTGTATGTGTTTAATTCTTGATATATACTTTGTTATAAAAATATAAACTATTTAATAGAATCCCTTTGGTCGTATTAAACCAATGTTATTTCATGTTTATATAAAGTTGCATATCTCCTATATAAAATAATATTTATCTTTTAATTTTTTTATTCATTAAATATTTTCATTACTAATAAAAGCCCAAGCCATCACTAATTACCAATTCTCCGGTTTGAATTTTACAGGCTCATTCCTTAAAGTTTACTTATTAAAGTTAAGCAGCAATGACCTTAGCTTAATATACAATAATGATCAATGCCATTTTTTTAAATCTTGTATTAGCTACATAAATATATGTTATAGACTTTGGTTACCGGACTGATTGACAGATGTAGACCGAACTTAATAGACACGAACCTGATAGGCCATATTAACTTCTATAGCGAATGGAACATACCATGTCATTGTTCCTCATACATCAATTAACAAACGGTTGACCTTTAAAAAAAAAGCTGGCATATAATGTATTCATTGTCACTGGGTGGGGATGGTGGTATGAATTTACAAAATATTATGGCTTATCGTGAAACGAAATCCGATAAAGAATGGCATCCGTTTTTGTAATAACATACCTTTAAATTTAAAGATCGTGAAATATAGAGAAAAAGAGACACAAAATTAAATATCATTTCCATATTGAACGACCTAGAGCAGTGCTTCTCAAAGTGGTGGTCCGCGGACCGGTGCCGGTCTGTGGGCCTTCCGCCACCGGACCGCAGAAGTTATCACGAGTTAGAAAGGGAAGAAAAATCTAATTTTAATCCTTTATTTGCAACCATTAATAATAGAATATGTCAATTTTTAGCAATAAGCACATAAAATAAAACAAATCAAATAAAATAATTTACATTTCGCTACCCCGTCAATACAACTACAAGTAAAATAGTGCACCGGTCCCTGGTGCAATGGAAAAAATTCCTGCCAGTCCGCAATACTAATAAGTAAGAGAAGCATTGACCAAGAGGGACGTTCAAAATGTTAGATTTGGTGCAGTATTTTAATACAATCGCAAGACTTTATTTTAAGTGGTGCGCTTTAAAAATTATTTTATTGTCCAAATACGGTGCCCAAATTTTCCTGCAAGCATAAACAATCCTATATAATAAAAGGCAAGTTTCTGTCCGTTCTGTCCGGTCATCTATAGCGATTGGCCCATCAAACACATATGACTCCTACAGCCAATCATATTGAACACGTATACGCGGACGTTCAAAACGAGTTATTTTTGGTGCAGTATTTCTTCCAAGACTTTATTTTGAGTTATGCGCGTTGGGATTTATAGTCAAAAGCTCTGTTTTTACGAAGTTATTTATTTTAACTGTAATGAATAGTATTTTTGACGTGATGCACATGTATGCCGGTCGAGACGGCTGTTGCAGTTACAACATGCCACCGAACGGTGGCGGCGTCCTTGGACGGACTCTGTTGCTCGTATAATAGTAATAGCCCAAGTCACTCACTGGCTCACTGGATAGTTGTGGAACGCTGAGGAACTATGTACAACAGTCTATAGCAGTTAAAAGTTCGTGTGGTGATTAGCATTGTAAAAAAAATATTATATGAAGTCATTGTTTGAAGTTATATTTAATACAAGGTGTGCATCAAAAGGTGTGCAAATTATTTACAAATAAAGACGCGCTGTAAAAAATATTATATGAAGTCATTGTTTTAGCTTATATCTTAATTTTGGAAAAGGGAACGATGTAAAACTAGGATTTGAGGATTTATAATTATAAAATGCTTCGTGTACATTTCAGGAAGTTTAATATTTCGTATTTATCAAACAAGGATAGGTTACTATGGGGTTTTGACAAAAAAGTGGGTGCCGTAGGCGCCCTACAACCCCTAGTTTGAAATAGTTGTTTAAAAAAATTGTTTTAGAAACTACATTACATTAATGACAATTATAGTTTAGTTTATTGGCGCTTTGGAATATGTAGCTTTTGGCCTTCTTAAGGGGGGGGGGTGAGGTTGTACGCTCTAGTGACGTCAGGTATTCCTCTAGTGAGGCCAGCTGACTCAGCCAACAGTTGAATATTTGCATGGCTCGTACAATGTGACGTCACCGTGGGGACTTATCCTAAGGTCTTAATTGAACAAATCGAGACGTGTAATCATTTCAGCGATGTCCAGTTTGGGGCCGTGCTCACGCACTTGAAAGAAATTCCCTTTACATTACCAAACTATCGATCTGTACTTTTAATTTGCCAAGCAACTTCAACGTCTATTTGCAGTTTGTTGGCGAAGTGCACACACAATTTTGTCAATTTGGTTCATTTATTATAAGAAACCCCGTCTTAGACTTTAAAAAAAAAGATAAAGAACTGTAAATTGGTAGTTTTGGCGTGCATGAATTTATTTTGATCCCTATAAGGTTTATTTTTTATACCCTCTGTCCTGATATGTTTTTTGTTCTAACGAGTTTAGTTCACTGCTTATTTCTAAATGGGTAACCGAACATCAACTGTAAATGCAGCCTGTTGCGTCGGAATGACATTTAACCAAACATCATTTGCTCAAATAGATCGTCGCCACTAAGAATCTAATGAAACAATAGCCATGTTTTATAATTATTGACACTGCCATAAAAATTCACCGATCGTATCTCTCGCGGGGATTCAACTAAAGTTGACTCATTGATAGCTTGTCGACAGAGTGAAACTATCTGTCTCGACATATTGAATGTAAAACAAAACATTTGAGACACGATCTCCTCGTCTCATATTAATAACAGCGCCGGCTGGGCTCCTAGTACACACACGCGCGGTCTTATTGTGGGGTTCCGTGATGCGAGCTACAGACCTTCAAAGTAATTTTGAAAGCCTCCGTGTGCAACCGTTGTAACGATAAGATCTATAGCTACTGGGTACAACCCTATGACATTAGCAATATTTTACAAGATATGGGAAATTTAGGTTAAAATAGTCTTTTTTTTAAAGCATTTTAAGCAACACCCCATGGCGCCAGCTTTCAAAGCATTAGTTTGGCTGCCGACTGATTAGAATTACTTTAGCTCTCAGTCTCAGGGTAAAACATAATCCCACGTTTTGTAACAGATTTTAGTGTTGCTGACCGTTTTAGAACCAATAAAGAAGTTGTAAGACAATACACAGACACCTTGAACTTCTCAGAGGGGATTTTAGCTTAAGTAGCATTGTTAAATAAAAGATACACGTGATGCACGTGTAATCCAAGTACAACGGGTTACTTAGCTACACAAACCATTAACAGCACCTGTCATAAAATAGGCTACTCTAAACCAGTGCTTCTCAAACTTTTTAGCATGGCGGACCAGCGGGAATTTTTTTCCATTGCACAAAGGACCGGTGAACTATTTTCACTGCACTGACGTGGTAGCGAAATGTTATTTATTTTATTGGCTTCATTTTATATGCGTATTAACATAAAATTGCCACATTCTATAGGGTTAGTATTAATGGTTGCAAATAAGGGATTATAATTATATTTTCTGTCCTTTCTTGATAATTTCTGCGGACCGGCACTGGTCTGCGGACCGGCACTGGTCTGCGGACCACCACTTTGAGAAGCATTGCTCTTTACCACGGTCTGACCTCTTAAAAAAATAGTTTTTATGATATTTTTTTGCCAATCCCTACAAACAGTTCCTTCGGATCTATCAAGTACATATGGATCTACAAAATACGGGCCTGGAGTGGAAGTTGGTAAACAACGAATTAGTCTGTGGGGCATTGGATGACCACATCCTCTAAGTCTGTGGAGCTATGGATGACCACATCCTCTGTGTAGCTATGGATGACGACATCCTCTAAGTCTATGGAGCTATGGATGACCACATACATCCGTTCAGCCTGTGGAGCTATTCGATAAAACAAAACACTAGTAATGCTCTCTAAATGACCCACAGGTACCTCGAACTCGTTCTTTTATCTTTTTCTATACATCGTTGGCCGTCAATCAATGTTTTGATCACTTTTAGACAAGTCATTAAAAAACGCTTTGAATACATATTATATCATAAAAATACAATGGCACAGAAATAACAAACCGTTGAGTTTCTGGCAACTAGTACAACCTTACTACATGACACTTTCGTTGAAAAGGTTGACGCGAAAGCGCTTTTGTTGGACAGAGTCGTGACAGCGATTGATCTTCACTAATGATCAATATTGGTGAAAGCCACAATTAATCTAGTCGCTATAGATTTTCACTATTGTTTAATAATGATGAAGGCAACACTTAATCGAACATAGACATCGGATGACGCACAAACGGGCAGCCAGCAAGAAACTCATTTCCTTAACAGCTTGTCCTGGAGCTGACAGCTTCGTATGCAACGGATCGGTCTGGGGGTTGGGGAGGGGAAGGGGGTGTACAGTGAGATCACTGCACCCAACACTGAGTTATTGGATTCCTTCATTCAATAAGCCTATATTACCGCCTTGGTCATCACGCTTAGAGTCACGCACGGCTGACAGTAAATGGAAGATTTGACATTTTACTGTATTGTGTGGTCTTAATTTTACAAAGACAACAACAATAATAACAATAATACTAATAATAACAACAATAATAATGATGTTGATGATAAAATATTGGTTTGGGGTTAAAAGGAGATATGAAAACAAAACAAAAAGAGGATCTAAAAACTTAAGTAATGTTAAGTTAGAGGTACAGACGGGAGGACCTAACATATCGTCACGGTAGAGTTGGAGACGGGTCGGTGTGACACTCAAAGGTATTGGCACAATAAAGTCGGGGACGGGAGGTATTCATGTAAGGTAATGTAAGGTAGAGTTGGACCTAAGAAATGGCATACTTACTAATTATATTTTTTCTCCAACGCAAGTCATTCGCTCTTGCATCATATCACTTTCTCAATCAATTCCAACCTCCGACACTAAACACACTTTTTATCACATTAGTCACTAGAGTACCGCCCCTCTCCCTTTCTCTCTCTCTCCCGTTCTCTCCAATCTCAAACTTACATCATTACGCCTATGTCTATGACTCCACGCAATAACCACGCACCCCTTCCACCCCAAACGTGGGACTAAACATCCCCCTCCCCTCACAGTTCTAATCACACACTACAATCCATCTCTGCCTTGATGCACTTCCAAGATTGCTTCCGCCGACCGTTCCTCAATGGCTTACTTCCGCCGCATGTATCTGATTAAAGTACTTTCAGCCCCAAAACTTGTACAGTCCAATCGCCGCGGTCTCGCTTAATGGACGCTGATCACCGTGTCCGCCACTCCGAACCTTTCAAAGGCCAAACATCAAACTGCTACGGCCGCATAATAGCCCGGAATTCAAAGTCCTTCACCCTGTTATGACTGTCTGAGGCCGGCGCCGGTAGGGTCAATCTAAGGTCTGTCCACTTATATCCGACTTTCTTTAGGTCTTTGCACGTGACTTAACACAAATATGTTATATCGACGTCGTTTTCTAACATTCCCCATGCGGACCGGTCGATCGGTAGAGTTAAATTTTAAATCCTTACTGCAAAGACGGGTTTCTAGTTATCATTATATCTCTAAGTAGTTATTGAATAATATCATGAATGTGAAATGGCGTCAAAAGCCCTGAGCTGATGCTCTTATAAGTCTCCTCGGAAAGTTCTTTAGCTATTTCCCCCCTCCCCCAGGGGAACTAGGCCGCCTAGGCATCCAGCAAAACGGTCAGAGGAGCCTTTCATAGTTATTGCATTGAGGCGTTTCTAGTTATCATTACATCTCTAAGTAGTTATTGCATTGAGGTGTTTCTAGTCATCATTACATCTGTAAGTAGTAATTGAATTGAGGTGTTTCTAGTTATCATTACACTGTAAGAAGTTATTGCATTGAGGCGTTTCTAGTCATGATTACACTCTAAGTAATTATTGCATTGAGGTGTTTCTAGTCATCATTACACTGTAAGTAGTTATTGCATTGGGGCTTTTCTAGTCATCATTACACTCTAAGTAGTTATTGCATTGAAGCGTTTCTAGTCATCATTACACTGTAAGTAGTTATTGCATTGAGGTGTTCTAGTCATCATTACACTGTAAGTAGTTATTGCATTGGGGCTTTTCTAGTCATCATTACACTCTAAGTAGTTATTGCATTGAGGTGTTTCTAGTCATCATTACACTGTAAGTAGTTATTGCATTGAGGCTTTTCTAGTCATTACATCTCTAAGTAGTTATTGCATTGAGGCGTTTCTAGTCATCATTACACTGTAAGTAGTTATTGCATTGAGGCTTTTCTAGTCATCATTACATCTCTAAGTAGTTATTGCATTGAGGCGTTTCTAGTCATCATTACACTGTAAGTAGTTATTGCATTGAGGCGTTTCTAGTCATCATTACATCTCTAAGTAGTTATTGCATGGATGTGTTTCTAGTCATCCTTACACTAAGTAGTTATTGCATTGAGGTGTTTCTAGTCATCCTTACACTAAGTAGTTATTGCATTGAGGTGTTTCTAGTCATCCTTACACTAAGTAGTTATTGCATTGAGGTGTTTCTAGTCATCATTACACTTTAAGTAGTTTTTGCATTGAGGCGTTTCTAGTCATCCTTAGACTAAGTAGTTATTGCATTGAGGTGTTTCTAGTCATCCTTACACTAAGTAGTTATTGCATTGAGGCGTTTCTAGTCATCATTACACTTGAAGTAGTTTTTGAATTGAGGCGTTTCTAGTTATCATTACACTCTAAGTAGTTATTGCATTGATGTGTTTCTAGTCATCATTACACTTTAAGTAGTTATTGCATAGAGGCGTTTCTAGTCATCATTAAATCTCTAATTAGTTATTGCATTGAGGTGTTTCTAGTCATCATTACATCTCTAAGTAGTTATTGCATTATGGTGTTTCTAGTCATCATTACATCTCCAAGTCATTATTTCAGAGAGATGTCTATGGTTATCATTACATCTCTAAGTAGTTATTGCTTAAAGGCGTATTTATTTATCAGAGACGGCGACTATTAATTATTATGGGACATATAAGAGACGCCGTTTTTTATCTTTACTTTTATAGAGATATTGCTTGCTATCATAACCTCTTAAGAGAAATCGCTAGTTCCATTAGACCTGTAAAGACGCCTGATGCCGGTCAAACCTCTAGAGGGGCGTCGTCTGCTATCATTACTCTACATACGTTTCTGTCCCTTCATGGGACGATGGAGACGCGCCATATGCATAAGCTGCGTAATTCAATCTACAGACAGGGTATATAATTATGTCTAAAGAGACGGAGCCTGACTCGCAACTTTCATACTGATTGTTAGATGCTGGGTAAGCTTTTTGCGCAGAGTGCACTTGGGAAAATAAGTTGTGGTGCGGTAATGTTTTAGGACGTTAATTTGTGGTTGCATTGTGTGATAGCTAAGCTTGATAACGCTGGACGACTTGTGTATGAAGATGCAGGTCGTCCAGTAGAAAAATACTTACTAGATCATGTTTATACATTAATACCAAATCTTTAAATGTAACACTACTCATGATGGTATTCATTCATAAGCCAACTCCATATCAAATTATCTTTGGTAATTACATATATACAGTCATACCCAAATAGAAAGACGGGATTGGTCAGCCCGACCACACCCCCAAACTAAATTTTCCCCCTTCATGTTCCGGAGAGTTAACCGAGTTCAGACTACATGACATCACAAAACAGTTGTTTGACAACTATGTAGTCAGCAGCCGCTACATTTAAAAACACAGCCTGAAATGGTATCTTCTCTACCAGCTCCCCCAAGGACTATTGACGTACCGTCTGCTGATGGGAGGTGGGGCTCAATCAATAAACGGGCGAGTCTAGTCCATAAAGTTTGAATAGTCTGCTGAGAATATCGAGTCTCCCCATTTGGTAGTATGCGAAAATCAGACACGGATCAGCGAATGAATGTTGGAGTGATTGCGGGACATAAAGTATTGTCTAACAATATTGGGTGAGGGGAGGGGTCGTTAAGAATGGGACATCCCCGTCCTAATTTACAATTTGAACTTGAACTATCCCTTAACCCGTCTTTGGGTCGTTTGGGAACCATCGTGAACTGCTCACTATCTCACGCCATTTGTCCCGGTCCTGTGCTGCCCTTTGAGAGTCGCTGAATGACAGGCCGGTCCACTCTTTGATATCGTCCTCCCATCTCTTCTTTTGTCTGCCTCTTTTCTTTCCTCTCTGGACTGTGCCTAGCAATATAGTTTTTGCGAGACCTCCAGTTCTTGTCACGTGTCCGTACCATCGTAATTTCCTCTTCTTAATGGAGGTGAGAAGGTCCTGGTAGGGGCCAATGGCAGTACTTATTGTGTTGCGGACCGCTTCGTTTGTGATGTGCGCTGTGTAGGAGATGTTCAGTATCTTTCTGAAACATCTCATCTCTAGCGCATTGATTCTTCTTTGGAGGTCTGCAGTGAGCGTCCAAGCCTCACAACCATACAGGAAGACCGACATCGCCAGAGAGCGCATTAGCCGGATCTTTGATCTCAGGGAGAGCTTTTTGTTTTGCCAGATGTGCTTTAGTTTACTCAATGCTAGAGGGCTGTAGAGGGCTCTAGGCAGAGGTAGTACCTTTGACGCTTTGACAGCTGCACCCTCGGGTGGTCAAGCTCACTGGTCCTCACCCATCTCTCGAAACTCTCACGTGTGGCTCCCAGCGCCACACCCCGGGCAACGGTCTCAGCTGACCGGCTAAACCACGTGAGGGGGTGGTGTTGACACGGCACCACTGGGTGTATGACTTCCAAGTTGAAGCAGCGGCCAGGGCGGACGAGATCAAGTGCGAACTCAACGGCTACGTGTCCCGAGCCCGTGATCAAGGCGGGCCACCGATAAGGAGGAAACCGGCTGTGATCAAGCTTGGAGAGGGTTGGGCGCCGCCAAGCATTTCCTGCCCTAGACACACCACATGACTGTAATTTACAATTAATGTCTAAATAAATACAAAATTATCCTCTAAAGTATATATCTTATATAGCCCGTATCCAGAGGCGTCCCCAGGGTTAGTGTCACCCACTGCGGTAGCTATGGTGTCACCCCCACACGCAGGGGCGGATTAAGACTGCACGGGGCACCTGGCTGCAATTCACACTGGGGCCCTATCCAGCCACTTTCCTCCCTAACTACTAACCCACCTCGCTACCACAACCTCCCATTCCGCTATCGTCCCTTGCCACCATCACCCACCGTTCCACTTACTTCTGGCCTTGTGCGGCTTTTTGGACGTGGGTTGCCATCTAATCTCCGTGACGTCATTACTCAGCGAGAAGAAGCGGTGGTATTGTCTACTGTTGGAGCGCACTTTAATCAACTCACTCCCATTCTGCATGTAGGCGAGGCAGTCCTGGGCTGTTGAAAGATAAATGACGAAATGTTTATAAACATAATTTACACAATTGTTTAGAGGAATCAAAGGGAGAAAACAAAACACCACCGCCAAAATGCTTGTACTTGCCAAAGATTTGAATTCTAACATGTAAACCTTATCACAAAAATGTATATTTAAAAACAGTGTGGACGGACTCAGACCTGCTAACAGTAGTCTTGGTAGCGATCTTTCTACTCCATTCTCGCCCCCACCCACAATTCTCCCACATGAAAAAAAAACTCCATCTCCAACTCAAACACCAAGAAGACCACATTAGTGGCGATTGGATGGCTCCAGTGTATCAGCTTTGGGAGGGGAAATAATTAAAGAAGGGGGTGTGTGTTAATTTTAAAAGCAGCATTTAATAATAGAGAAGCATCAATAACTTAAGTGGCTCTAACACTTTGAGTCAACAAAACAAAAACACTTTATTAATTTTTTTAAAATTAAAAATTAAAAGCTATGATAATTCAATTTTCCTAAATTGGGCCGTCAAATATTTTCAACGTTCAGTAGTTACTGCTCATCATGGTTACGGGCTGTCGAAAGACCCATATTTAACCCAAGCAAATCACTTGAACATTTCAAAGTTCTTCTATTACAGAGTCTACTGTGTCCTTTAGGATAACAGCAACAGGTTGTGACAGCAACGGTATCAACTTCCGGCAAACGTCACCCTGTGCCATTAGTTAACAAGTCTTAGATTGTGAGGCCAATCAGTCAGCTGGTGCCACGCTAATGCAATTGTTGTAAACGAAGACTTTTTTTTAAGGGGGGGGGGCAATTTACTTATTGTTTGGGCTAAATTGTCCGTTAAGAATACATAACAAGTCGCTATGATTTTCTATATCATTTTAAACTCATTTATTGTAAAATGATGAGTTCAATACCATGTGGGGAAAAAAGTATGAATAATACACTGCATGAAATGAAATTAATAAGGTGCCTTTTTAAAAAAAAGATCCCTTTATTTCAAAATTTCTCGATGTAACTATGTTATAATGAGATGATATTAGTCATAAGGGTTGAGATGTCAGTAAATATGACGGATGTCATAATGAGATGATATTAGTCATAAGGGTTCAGATGTCAGTAAATATGACAGATGTAATATTGAGATGATATTAGTCATAAGGGTTGAGATGTCAGTAAATATGACATATGTCATAATGAGATGATATTAGTCATTAGGGTTGAGATGTCAGTAAATATGACATATGTCATAATGAGATGATATTAGTCATTAGGGTTGAGATGTCAGTAAATATGACATATGTCATAATGAGATGATATTAGTCATTAGGGTTGAGATGTCAGTAAATATGACAGATGTCATAATGAGATGATATTAGTCATTAGGGTTGAGATGTCAGTAAATATGACAGATGTCATAATGAGATGATATTAGTCATTAGCGTTGAGATGTCAGTAAATATGACAGATGTCATAATGAGATGATATTAGTCATTAGGGTTGAGATGTCAGTAAATATGATAGATGCGGTGAAATTTTTAAGTTTTGTTCTTTAGATTTTTTATAGGGGGGGGGTAATGTTACCTTTAAGCTGCATAGCTGCGCAGATATCTGATCGACGCCGCGCAGCAGTTTAGAATTACCGCACAGCAAATTTTGATTAGGGTAATACAATATCAGTGTTTGTGGGGCGGGCGTACAATTTTGCACAAAAAATGGATGATGTGCAACTTTGTACACGAGTTGTTTCTTTTATTTTGTGTACAAACCAACGAGCCTTAGGGGGAACATTGCGGTTGCGCGAATCACCATTCATGGGAAACAAATGGATACCTGGAGGTTAGGGTGGTCCGAGGAAAGTTTCGGGGATGTCACAATGTTTTATGTGATGTTTTGTTGTTTCCACGAGACACACGTCATTAGTGTGAAGATGGACCCACCGCGATGCTTGCCAGAGCTGGGACGTGCGGACCTGCTACTGAACGCCCGTCGGACACAATGTGTCTGAAGGTATATGGCTCTCGATGGGCTATTTCCCTAACTGCTCTCTGAGAGTCTTACGTTGTCAAATTAACGCCCCCCCCCCACGACAGTCAATTCCGCTAATGGCCTGCCTAGGTGTTCACGGTCCTTGTGGGATTCTTTATTGATTTGTATGACCAAATAAACTTTACGTTGCCGAGGGGATACTCGTCATTTTGTGATAACCATCTCGAATATAATACATTCTTGAATGGGTGGGTGAACTTTAAGAGGCATCATTTGTTACACAGGAACAATTTCTGCGCACGGCAGATTTCACTTTTGTGTTCAATTACGCGTAGGTTTCACTCTCAGTGTAAGCTTATTCAAGTATAAACACAATACGTTTGTCTAGATTTTGTTTTGAATTAAAAATTTACGCGTTAGTCTTAAAGATGTTGGTAAGTCTCGATTGGTGCACACGGCTTAAAGTCACAAACTAGTGTAGGTGGTGCTACAGGGGAATTTCCTTATAGGCTTTGTCCTAATATGGCGGAAATCTATTAATAGAAATATCGGGGCTATATATTTCTTTTTTAAGGACAAATTTCATAAAAGTTTAATAAAAGATACGAGTCAATATGTAAATGTAGGTATTTTGGGAAGGATGTATCATATCAGCTATTGGTTAATTCTTCGTTAATTTAAGACAGCTTATTGGAATTGACAAAGGTAAAACAGTCTCGCAATTTTACTATGCTAACAATTTTGAGGTCATATTGATTCGACTGTATTTATGCTTCAAAACATTGTTCCGATAAAATGTAATCTAAAAATAGAACATTACTCATTGAGTTATGACGTTTTCCGTTTTTAGAAATGACAAGGCCTATAATATCTAAATGTAACACGATGGCAATGTGAACAATAAAGTAAGTAGCCGTATCGACATCAAACTTAGTAAATACGCCTGTCTTCATCCCTAATAAAGCTAATATTTACAAAACATTTGATATCAAATGCCTTACTTTTGCTTTGTTTATTTTTAACGCAATTTCCTTTGGGAATTGCGTTTATAGGTTCGAAATGTCTGGCAGTCTTTTCGAGCTTTGAACAGCAACTCCTCCTGAACCATGCCAGATAGAGGGTTCGGGTCTTTTGCAAATATGTTAAGGTGGTCCAAAGGATGTGCACGGGCCAACAAAAATAATTACCGAAAAGATTTACTGGATTCCTTGGAAAATAAATGTCAATTTCTCGACAACCATAACATCTATCGGGTTGAAACAAACGCCAAACGGAAGCTAATACTATTTAGAACAATTTTGGAGAATAATTTTTGAAAAATCTCTTTTCATTCGGCTCCCGTAATTTTATCAGCAATTTGTAGATAGCAATTGTTTTGTTTAGTTTCAAAATTATTGATTTCAAATGACTTTTAATGTAATCTAGAATGATAGCTAATGGGGTTTTCCTGCTTTGTGAATGCTTATGTTAGACCAGGGGTCGGGAAACTTTTTGTCTGAGAGAGCCATAAACACCACATATTTTGAAAAGTAATTCTGTGAGAGCCATACATTATGTTTATTTAAAACTAAAAATTCAAGTAAATGTGTGCATGTTGTGTAATTTAAACATCTAGTGCACAGTAATTATGTCTCTGAATTCTTTTTTAATAACATTGTTATGCTGTTTTTTTATATGCAGACAAAGGAGTCTGAATGAACATGTTTTTTTAATAAAAATAATCGAACATGTGTCTGAGAGCCAGGTGCAGCTATCAATAGGGCCACATCTGGCTCGCGAGCCATGGTTTCCCGACCCCTGTCTGTTAGATTTGCGTGGTGCGCATTATACTGACACATTTTGTGTGTGACGTTAGAATGATTTCCCTTGAATAAAAAAAATCAGAAATTCTTTGTTGGAAATTGCGTTTAAATACTCATTCGACTTTTTATTACTTTTAAACTGGGTCAACTTTTATACAAGAGTTTTACATCATGCAATATATATAACTCACACTTCTAAAAAAGAATAAAGATTGATACCGAACTGTAAAAATTTCATTGGCAGGGAAATCCCAAAATTCCATTTGATTTTAACTTGAAAAGAAATGACTTGAAAGTTTATAGGAACAATTGTTAAAAACAATATATATATTTTTTAAAGACAACTTAATGACTGGATTCTAAATTAATTTTACTTAAATGTCAGCCCCAACTTAGGGATTGGTTTTTAAATACAAGACACCTTTTAAGATGAATTTTATCTTTCTATCTTGTTTTCTTTAACTGTCAAAGGTAGTTGGATCTTCCCTAGACAAAGTTTGTAGATGTTTATTTTATTTCTGTAAGCGAACAGTCTTTTGCGCAATTTTAGGAGAATATTGAAGTTTACTAGTTTGTGCTGCAGCGCCCACTTTTTTAGGGCGCCAACGGCACCCACCTTTTTCAAAAGCCCAACTAACTTGTCCTTGTATGATAAATACGTAATATTAAACTTCCTTAAATGTACACAAAGTATTTTATAATGGGGGTTGTAGGGCGCCGTTGCGATTACGGCGCCCAGTTTTTTTTTAGGTCGAAAGCCCAAGTAACTTATCCTTGTATGATAAATACGTAATATTCCTGAAATGTATACAAAGAATTTATATAATATTTTTTTACAGTGCTAATCAACACACGATTTTTTAACTGCACGTCCCGTCTGTCCTGTCCATGACGCTACTAATTTTAGAAAGCAGCGCACCAAATTACTGCACCAAAAAATAACTCTTTGAGTCAGTCAGCACTGTTTACAAAACAAATGCTGACGTCAAAGGTTCGCGCGTTGTTTGGTTAATGTTAATCTGGAAACCAAAATAATTATAATTTTTAAGTCTATATTTTCAATTTAAAAAACAAAAAAGCAAAGTGATGTCCCTTAGCGTTAGGCCACAGTGATAATTGAGGGTGTTTATATAATACGAGCACCAAAGCCTGTCCAAGGACCTTCTGCCACCCTTCGGTGGCATGTTGTTGTAACTCCCCCCCCCCGGCCCAACAGCAGTCTCGACCGGCATACATGTGTATCACGTCAAAAATACTATTCATTATAGTTAAAATAAATAACTCGTAAAAACAGAGCTTTTGACTATA
The DNA here is from genome assembly GCA_944989445.1 of Ampullaceana balthica. NCBI lineage: Eukaryota > Metazoa > Mollusca > Gastropoda > Lymnaeidae > Ampullaceana > Ampullaceana balthica. The sequence goes on along the minus strand of CALYLW010000042.1, from coordinate 1,543,597 downwards.
AATCCCAACGCGCATAACTCAGAATAAAGTCTTGGAAGAAATACTGCACCAAAAACAACTCGTTTTGAACGTCCGCGTAAACTTGTTCAATATGGTTGGCTGTAGGAGTCATGTGTTTGAGGGACCAATCGCTATAGATGACCTTCTAATATATAAAGCTCAGTTGGTGTTTGTATGTTCGACTTTCTGTTAGACAGCCACGGAAAAACCAAATGACGGACGGGGACCACATTTGGCAGGACGGTTCCTTTTACCCTGAAGGTGGTTTTAAGTTAGTTTTTGTAATTGTCCCTTTTGCCCGAATGCCGTAAATTAAATAATCAGAAAATGCAGAGACAAGAATAAAAAATTTAACCTCATTTCTGTATTGAACAAATTTACGTGGACGTTCAAATGCCGTTCAAAGCGAGTTATTTTTGGTGACTTTTTTTTCCCCAATACTTTATTTTCAGCGGTGCGCATTCAAAATATATTAATTATATTGTCTAATTACGGTGCGCACATTTTCGTGTAAGCTTCATAATTTGAGCTGTGTAGTACAAAGAATTTTCATTTTCTTTACTGTTACTTTCTATATATTTATAGACACGTAAACATATTTAATTACAACTACCACACGATGCATTAGATTTAATTGTTTACACGTTTAAATTTAATTGCGAATTTGTTTTAATTATTTTCTGTTCCATAACTGGACATTTAATAAAATCCTATTTATGTAATAATTGTGTCAGTATTTTTTTCAAGGCTTCATTTTTAGCTGTTCGCGTTCTAAAATCTTTTATCGCCTGATTACTGCGCGCACATTTTCGTGCACGCCTCTTAAATTTAGCTGTGTCCTATTAATATAACATGTATATTTTGTTTCTTTTAACATAACCTATTGTCTTTTACATAAGCTATACACTTATACAATTTAAACTTAGGCTACAGTACAAATTAACATAGTAGAGTAAACTAAATATAGTGATCCTGAAAACGCTTAATTATTTTGTTTTGCGAATTGAATTTGTTCCGTTTATTCCTTTGTAGTTGGATTAACATACGCCATTTTTAAAGTCAATGATTGTCACTGTTTCACATGCGCTTTTTAACAGACATTTGATTTGTTTTGGTTTTTTTTTGTTGTTTTTTTAAAATTTATTTTTAAATGTGGAATTTAATTTCTTTATTGTTTAGAAACAAAATCTGTTGTTGGGCCATGAAAGTGACTCAAAAAAGAATGTCATTCCTTTATGATATTATAGCAATTGCATAAAGCAGTAAATTTTATTCGTAAATGCAGACACAAATATATAACAATTACAACTATAAATAGATTACAAAAGTAGAGTTATTTTTGGTCCAGTTGTTATGAGGAGACATTTTATTAAGCCAGAATATTTCTATAACCATTTATTATTATTGTCTAAATACGTCGCTCATTTTCTTGAATTCTTTTTAATACTACTTCTTTAGTTTCTTTCAAGTATTTTAGAAAGTACATTTCATGTATAACATTTATAATGTAATTTATTGGCTCTATAGGTTAAGTAGATTTTGCATTTGAGGGGGGTAATGCCATATTATCTTTATCTCATAGACGCTGTTGCATATATTGTATTAATTATAATTGTGTTACGATGCAGTGTCGTAAGTATGTATGAGCTTTTTTTAGTGACGACAGTGGCAGAGATCTTTTGGAGAAATGTCAACAAAGCAGTGGCCTTTTTTAATGGATACAAACAAACAAACAAACAAACATAAAAACACCAACTGAGCTTTATATATTAGATATGCGTTTAAATTATTTTATTTCAATTTTCCACGATGCATTGGATTAATATTTTACATCTGTGAATGAAATTGCGATTTTTAAAAATATAATTCATTACTCGACATTTAATTAAAAAGCATAGATGTAGCGAATTTATTTTGCGTTGAAAGCGATGGCCTATGTCAAATAAACTTTCACTTTAAAAAAGTTTACATCTAATATATAAAGCTCAGTTGGTGTTTGTATCTTTGTATGTTTGTATGTTTCACTTTTCGACCCTAAGTTCCACATTCACTGAAAAACCAAATGACGGACGAGGACCAAATTTGGCAGGACGGTTCATTTTAATCTGCTGATGGTTTACGTATATTTTTTTGTAATTTTCCCTTTTGCCCAAAGCCATCAATTTAAATATCGGAAAATGTTGAGACAAATAGAGAAGTATTACATCTGATTTCGATATTGAACAGCTTCATGCGGACAATTAAAACGAGATCCTTTTTGTGCGGTTTATTTTTCCAATACTTTATTTTGAGCGGTGCGCTTTCAAAAATATTTTATTGTCAAATTACAGTGCGTGCATTTTCGTGTACGCATCTTAAATTGAGCTGAGTGGTAGAAAGCAGTTGCCTTTTTTACGGGTACTATTATCAAAATAGTTGGTAATAAATAAATCTGATAAATAACTAGGCAAAAAATGTAATAACCAGCAACTCATACTGGGGAAAAGGGTTAGCACACTCCCGCTACAAAGTGCGGGTATATTTCTTGTTTATTATAAAGGAGGATATGCTAGTAATATTGCATATTTATATTTCCATATTTGCCTACGCTGCCAGTTTTATCTGAAGCGCAGCCCCTGGCATTTTATTATAATTACTATTACTATTTTTTTTATTGTCGTGATATTTAAAAAATTAAAACGCGTAGTTTTGAATAGGAAATTTCAATCCTTTAAGTAAATGAGAATAATCGGTACTAGAGTGAGTCCCCTATTATAATAATTATTTATGTTTGCTCTTTAACACCATTTTGACATTTTCAGTGCCCCTCTCCTCATACTGATGGGCCATTCCCCCGCGCCTTGTCCAACCCACTACGACTGGCTACAACAGCGTCAGACATCAACTGAGACGCTACAGGGAAATTCTCTCAGACAGCAATCCTGGACATCATTGGAAGTATTTTGAGAGAGAAGGAGCCGCTGCTGCAGCTAGAATTATTACACTAAAGATAGAAGACACGTTTATGTGTGACTAGTTAGATATTTAATACGTGTGACGGGGGGAGGGGTAGGTAGTGGCCGGAGAAACAGACCGATGGATTACGTCAGAGCCAGGGTCAATAGGAATTCCCAAATCGTCAGGAAAATGTCCGAGCTGAGCGTGTGAGTACACAGCAGGGACGCCAGTTGTCCGCAATTGTGTCCATGAATATAATGGAAGGACGAGTACATAGAGGTTGCTCAACGCTGTCAGTGAAATGGGAGTATTCTCGTGATTGAATGATTGAAGGCGAGACACGGCCTTGCTATGTTTGGAGGCGGAGGGGATGCATATAGAAGAAGATTAGAGGGTGGGGAATGGATGGGCGAATAACACGATTGAAGAAAAGGGTATGTAAAGCCTTACTCTGATTTGAAGGTAGGGAATGCATGGACGAATCAAATGATTGAAGAGGAATCAGATAAATGATAACATAATAAAAAGGTGAGAAACGCAAAGTATTTTTAGTTGTTGATATGGTCGCATAATTTGATGAATTGTTTGATTGGGCTGGGGCTACCAGCATTACATCTGATGATTGAAGGGGCTGCCCGCACTACACCCGATGATTGAAGAGGCTGCCCGCACTACACCTGATGATTGAAGGGGCTGCTTGCACTACATCTGATGATTGAAGGGGCTGCCCGCAATACATCTGATGATTGAAGGGGCTGCCCGCACTACATCTGATGATTGAAGGGGCTGCTCGCACTACATCTGATGATTGAAGGGGCTGCTCGCACTACATCTGATGATTGAAGGGGCTGCTCGCACTACATCTGATGATTGAAGGGGCTGCCCGCACTACACCTGATGATTGAAGGGGCTGCTCGCACTACATCTGATGATTGAAGGGCTGCCCGCACTACATCTGATGATTGAAGGGGCTGCTCGCACTACATCTGATGATTGAAGGGCTGCCCGCACTACACCTGATGATTGAAGTGGATGCCCGCACTACACCTGATGATTGAAGTGGATGCCCGCACTACACCTGATGATTGAAGGGCTGCCCGCACTACACCTGATGATTGAAGGGCTGCCCGCACTACACCTGATGATTGAAGGGATGCCCGCACTACATCTGATGATTGAAGGGCTGCCCGCACTACATCTGATGATTGAAGGGGCTGCCCGCAGTACACCTGATGATTGAAGGGGCTGCCCGCACTACATCTGATAACTGAAGGGGCAGCCTGCTCAACTAATGATGACTGAACGAGAATCATGCACGTGTTTAGATGATTGAATGCTATTGAAGTAAATGTATACTTCACAACAATTATAGTAAAACCGGGTTTTACACGCACGAGTGGTTTCAGAAAAAAAATTAATGAACATAAAGCTATAATGTATGTTGAAGAGTTGCAACCCTGGGCCATAGCTATTGACCTTATTGTGAAAATTTTCAGCAAGAAGTTATCTTGGGCCACGATCTGTTCCTGTATAATATGTGCAGCATAAAACAAAAGATAAATTGTATCATCGTCATTACTTAAGGTTTGCGCCATTGCCTCAAGCAGTTGTGTTAGGAGAGTTGGAAGATCTTCAAGCCCGGCAATGTTATTCATGAATATTCAACAATCAGATACGTGACAATATGTTCCGAGTAATCAAAGATGTAAGCGTAACGGTGTATTATGTTCTAAATTCCAGTTGGCCATAACCGTAATTTCACTGTCAGGGTTTTTTCTTCTCTGTTGCAAGCCATTTATCAGCCAGAGTTTCGTGACTATGTGTTTGAACTCATTCTCTGCCAGTGTTTCGTGACTTTGTGTTTGAACTCATTCCCTGCCAGAGTTTTGTGACTTTCTGTTTGAGCTCATTCCCTGCCAGAGTTTTGTGACTTTGTGTTTGAACTCATTACCTGCCAGAGATTCGTGAATTTGTGTTTGAACTCATTCCCTGCCAGAGTTTTGTGACTTTCTGTTTGAGCTCATTCCCTGCCAGAGTTTTGTGACTTTCTGTTTGAGCTCATTCCCTGCCAGGGTTTCTGTGTATTTATTTATTTAAACCTATTGGTCAGAATGTTGCACTTTTATGGATATCAAATCCTGTCCTATCACTGCATTTTTATTATAATGGCGTGATCGATGATTGGGTGAACCTGTTAGCTTTTTGATAATTGTTTTCATTGATCGTTCATTCCCGTATAGTTGTTCTATCTATCTACGGTCGTATAGTCTATTGCAGGGGTCGCAAAACTGTCGCGGGGCGGCTAACATGAAAAATGCAGAGGGCGGGCCGCATAATCGTTTTGTATACCACTTCCCAACCCGAATAAAGGTCAATGAAAAAAAAGACGAACTGCTAAAATTAACTTCTGTGGTAGTCAGGGTTGAGTCGCGTGCAACGCTTAACGAATTAAGACAACCAACATTTTTTTTTACTAAAGTCGTCTCGTCATGAAAGAAAACAACGTTAATTTAAAAAAAATACCGTTACTTCTGACCTTGTGTGGACATTTCCGCATGACAAATATTTAGCAGAAGAAATACTTAAATGGAGTGGTTCTTAACCTGGGTTCGATCGAACCCCAGGGATTCGTGGAGTCAGTCTCAGGGGTTCGGCGGAGGTTAAGACACACACCCGACTCATATGATTCGTGATGACACACCCCGCTTAGCCATCATTAAGAATTGTTCTGTGAATGCGCACACGAAACTGTCGGGGTTCAATACCTCTAATAAGGTTAAGAACCACCGCGTTAGTGAGATTTGTAAAGCAGGCTTTTCGATTTCAAGACGTCAGCCATGTTTGATTTGGAATTTCTGCAAATATTCAAGAGTGCGTTTTCCAAAGTTCACCAATCTCATTGACACACACTGAAACCATACCAACGGCATATTTTACCAGTTTTGAAAACTCGGCATCAGGAAAACAGTGGTTGACACAATTGAACAAGTTTTCCGTTACTGTGCTGCTCTTTCAACAAGTAAACTGCTTAAAATCAATGAGCTCCAACTGTAGTTCAACTGGCACATCATTGATGTAACAATTAAAGAGATATGGTACAAACAATGGTGACTGTTAAGTCTGTTTAGATCTGGAAATTTATCCAAACGCCTTGTCAAGACACGACAATTTAAGGAGAAAATCAAGATTGACATGTTTGACGATTGTCCGGCAAAACTCTTAGTAAAGATTATCCTTCCGGTTCTACCAACAATGACAGCTTTTTTTCCCCCAAAGACCTCTGATGATTCTGTAGACTGTAGAGACATCAGACGAGGTAAAACTTTCAAAAAGATTTCAAGTTTAGTTCATATATGTGGAATATGGTGTTGACTCAAGTGACAACTTTGACAGCAAAGTAGGATCTGGCAGTTTGGTGAGAAAATATGTATTCCGTTTCAGGGCCTGTAAAAACGAAAAAGGATTTGACCGCAGCTTAGCAAACTCACTGCTGAATAGTCATAGAATTCAGAACCAATGTAATTATCTATTGCGTATCACCAAATAAAGTTCACAGTACAAACGACTGGTTTCAGAACACAAATTTTAACTACGCCTTTTCGAAAGCGTGATTGCTTATATCTGATGCAATGTATGAAAAGACCACCGGGATTTAACAAATCTGTCAACTGAGACCTGATCAACCCCACAATTCCCTTCCTCACTCAAACTCTGTTTTCCCCCGTTATCTGTAACACTCTAAGCTGATTTCCGTGAAGGTTATAGTCTTTCAAAGTTATTTCACTTTTTTTTAACACTTTTTTTCCAGTTGTCCTTCCAACAGATTTCGTTATCTGAAAGTCAAAATTGACACAACGAATGGACATGAGAAGTTTAGACGTACTTTAGAGATCAGTATACTCATCCAGCGCCAGAGAATACCAAAGAGAGTTTCTGTCGACTTTGTGGCTTCATGCTTTCCTACAATTTCGTTTCTTCTCCTAAGCCCAAACCACTGAGCTTGTTGAAAGTTTGAAGACATTTGCTTCCATCATATGCTCTTTGATGAAGTTTCCATTAGGAAATGTTTGTCCACGACATAGTCTTCCTGTAGCCTTGCGATGTGAAGATGTTTCGGTGTGGCATGGTTCGTTATACCATGCTACTACTAGTACTACTACCGAGCAAAGTTCATTCTTAACAAAGATACTTGAAAAGAAACCTGAGTTTCTGTTAGTCACTTTGCAGTTAATCGTTCGCTCTCGATACCGGGTTTTATTTCCCCTTTCGCCACTTCGTTCACGTCTTGTTGATAGAGTGGGCTTCTTGTAAGGCGACGAGTGAGATAGTCATTGTTCTTAAACGAGTGTCAACCGTACAAAATATATCACCAATACCACGTGTAACATTTACATGACATCGCTTCTATAAAGCTTCACCTTTATAAAATCGGCATCTCAATTAATCATTTTTTTAAAAGCATTGTTTAAGAACTGTTACATTGGCAAACTGCTAGGTCACAACTAGTCGAATAAAAACAAAGCTGCTAATGTTAAAGTGCAACTCGTCATTACGGACGTGCAGATTTGTGTCATGAAAAGGGAGAAGGAACGGCTTTAATGTCACGAACTCTTTCCCCCCCCCCAATGCCACTGTTGCCCGTCAATATGGAAACCATCGCGTGATGCCAACATAACAAATTGATAAGGTTTATGTAATCAATAATCGAGTTTAATTGAAAAGAGGCGGAGATCCAGGAGGGATTTATTGGCCCCTAAACGGGTAACAGACCTGCTTACCCAGTCACACATGTGCAGAGTTAACATATCAAAATCGCATATTACGCAAATAAATTGTATTTTAAGTTTTAACCATTTTCAAGTAACCATCTTGTAAGAAAAATCATGAGAGGGGAAGTATTTTTAAAATCACAATAAGTAACGAGGTAGCTGCACATTTTCACAGCTTAAACCTTAAGAAATGGTTCTCAGATAATAACAACAACGCTGACTAATGAAAGCGGCAGGTGTAAATTATTTCGAGGTGGGGGGGGGGCGGAGACGACTGTCGTTCGTTCAGTTTTACTTGTTTTACATAAGAATCATTGGCATTACATTTTGTCATGGTAACCCTAAAGACGACCTGTCGGAGTATTTACAAAAGACAAAAGAAACCAATAGTGAGACTAATCCAGATGGTACAAAGGAGGGGAAACACATTGGCAGAAAAAAAAATGGAGAAATTGCCCACTTTTTAGAACCACACAAAATTAGTTGTTGCTTTGTTTGTTGTTGACACATTTCTTTCTTTCTCATGGGTTTTAGACATAGCTAGTTGCAAGATAAGTAGCAATAAAATATATATAAAAGCCGACAGAGTCTTAGATTTACCACTCAAGTGAACGAGGGGCGCTGAAGAACATTTTTAACTCAAAGAATGAAGCAACTCACTCACTGTTTGCATGCGATGCGCGTCATCATGAGTTATTTCAATATTATTCGGCATTCCCAACACAACTGACTCTTCCAGATAATGATTCTGGGGCTGTCAGAAAAGACACACGAATGAATCATGACCAGTTATCACTGTTCAATTTCTATTGCACACAAATGGTCTGATGGTAGCTGATCAAGAAAAGAAAGTTTAAAATATGTTAATAAGCACTACTGAGCCCGGAAATTGACCGACTGTGATCTAGATGAAATTGTAGATAGATTTGCGTTTCTTTTTTTTTCCACTTGATGCATTTCTGATTGCTGTTGTTTTTAAGGTACTTGTTTGAGGTTGTTGTTTTTAAACGGTTTTTGTTTTCCAGGCACTTATGTGTTGATAGTTGTTTTTTTTAAAATGGTTATTTTCTTTTTAATTTTATTTATGAGATACTTGTAGTTTATAATGCTTTTAAGGCTTCATTCGGTAAATGTTTGAATTCGAACGTTTTATTTTTCCACTGTGTATATTGTGAGCATCTGATGTTTGTTGTTTTTTTTAGTCAATTTTCGTTTTCGGCAATTTTGTAGATGACTGTTGGTTTTGAGTTACTGGTCGGTAGTTTTGGAGATGCTGTTTGGGTTTATAAATTAAAATTATTATTATTTAAAGTGTGTGTGTTGTACACAAATTTTTTGAGCAGCTTTTGGCTTTGATGCACTTGGCTGTAAAGGGCTGTTGTTTGCCATTCATGTTGACTATAATCAGGGATCAATCTACGAGGCACCACAAGATGATCATTTCTGCATTAACGTGACGACACTTTCCGGAGCGTTCCTGGCGCCATTCAAAGAAAAAATCGATCCCAAACACTGGCACACGCATGCAAGGAGATGGGTACTTGACAGACGACGAATCTGGATACGATGGGCTGCAGCTAAAGGTCAGAGGGCGAGGAATAACGCACGTTTCTAAGAACCGACGAGTTGAGGACGGTATATCAAGAAGGCGCTGGGCAGTCACAGGAAAATCTAAGCTTTAACGGAGCTCTTTGTGATAGTATGACGGAATGAGTAGACAGTCACAGGAAACTCTAAGCTTTAACAGAGCTCTTTGTGATAGTATGAATGAATGAATAAGAACGCGTCTCAATGGCTTGTATGATTGGAATGTAAGCCGTTATTGGTCAACAGATTAATTGTATGATTGGAATGTAAGCCGTTATTGGTCATCAGGTTGATTGTATGATTGGAATGTAAGCCGTTATTGGTCATCATATTGATTGTATGATTGGAATGTAATCCGTTATTGGTCATCAGATTGATTGTATGATTGGAATGCAAGCCGTTATTGGTCATCAGATTGATTGTATGATTGGAATGTAAGCCGTTATTGGTCATCAGATTGATTGTATGATTGGAATGTAAGCCGTTATTGGTCAACAGATTAATTGTATGATTGGAATGTAAGCCGTTATTGGTCATCAGGTTGATTGTATGATTGGAATGTAAGCCGTTATTGATTGTATGATTGGAATGCAAGCCGTTATTGGTCATCAGATTGATTGTATGATTGGAATGTAAGCCGTTATTGGTCATCAGATTGATTGTATGATTGGAATGTAAGCCGTTATTGGTCATCATATTGATTGTATGATTGGAATGTAAGCCGTTATTGGTCATCAGGTTGATTGTATGATTGGAATGTAAGCCATTATTGGTCATCAGATTAATTGGAGGTGTGGGGGTAAAAGGGAAGAAATAAATTTGGTCAAACGGCTCGATGTCCTAACCAACCTCACCTCCTCCCGGTCCCTTTTGACATGTGCACACACTTCTACAAGAGACTAAGTGTCCCCACACAATTTCCTATCGCACTTAGTAGGGAAACCAGACAGTTGTGCAATTGATTTGTTTGCATCCTTTACTTTAACATAGAGAATTATTTTTATATTTCCAACTGCATGCGCTAGAGATCAAACTTAAAAATAAAAGATTCAACCCTAAAGAGTGCACGATCTTCGGCACTAGAGTTGGAAATCGAAACATAAAAGTCCGGATTCGTTTCGGTCACCATCAGAGTTCAATAACAACTCAAGTTCAAGTTAAGTTCAGCAACAACCAGAGCTGGCGTACGTTTCCACAACTACTGCAGTAAGTTGAAATTTATATACTTGGAATCGAATAAGTACACTAGTGTGTTTATTACAAACGGAAGTGTTAATATTTAGAAAATCAAATGAACTAAATTATTGAATCTTCCTCAGAGTTCATTGTACATCTTATCTTATGTCTTTCGCCATCATCATTTCCCTTTTTCAATATATGGCCTCAGCCTAAGCCTTCCACTTCGTGACGGTCTCTTGCCAGTATTCCCAGCTCTTTCCAAATCTCTCCTATTATGTCTGCCTCATCCAACACACTACGTCTCCATGTCTTCTTGGGTCTTCCTCTTCGCCTTTTTGCCCTGTGGGCTCCATTCTGGTCTCGTCTTGCTCTATTGTTGTCTTTCATGAGGGTTTGTCATTTCCATCTTCATTATCTTTCTACAATTTGTTTTTAGATCGTCTCTTATCGAAACATCTCTTATAGCTTGGTTTTACCTTCTTGTACCATTTTATTTTTTTTTAAATTTATTAGACACCTGGTGATAAAAAATCTGCATTCTGTTGTTAGTAGTTTCTTATATAACTAAATATAAAAAAGTAAACAATAAAATATGATTGAGTTTGTTAATAATCCGCATAAAAAGAACAACTGAAATGTTTGACTAAATGTGAAGCAACGTTGGCAGAATAAATGTGCCCTAGATTAATTTACATTTGAAATTACGCGTTCTGTTTTCAGCTGCAGGGATATAAAGTAATATTTAAAAAAAATTTGGATTGCCATAGCAGGTACAAATAAGTGTAGAGTTTGATTAGCATTGGTTTAATAGTGCGTGGAAAAATTGAAAGACTTATACGAAAAACTGACAGTCATGATTCCTAGGATGTCAAGGAAAATGGAAAAGATGTCATTAAAATTTAGGGGTCTACCGATATGCCTTTTTGCCGATATTGCCGATACCGATATTACCGATATTTTTTTTGCCGATATGAGTGCCGATATGAGTATTTGTTAGGACAAAAACCAGCGGTCATATTTGATGACGTCATTCTTAAATTTATCACTCTTAATTATTTATCTTTAATATTAGGGGACTACCGATACGCATTTTTGCCGATATTACCGATATTTTTTTCCGATATGAGTGCCGATAGAGTATTTGTTAGGACAAAAACCAGCGGTCATATTTGATGACGTCATTCTTAAATCTATCACTCGTAATTATTTATCTTTAATATTAGGGGACTACCGATAGGCATTTTCGCCGATATTACCGATATTTTATTTTCCGATATGAATATTTGTTAGGACAAAAACCAGCGGTCTTATTTGATGACATCGATCATTCTTAAATTCATCACTCCTAATTATTTATATTTTATATTAGGGGTCTACCGATAAGTATTTTTGCCGATATTACCGATATTTTTTCTCCGATATGAGTGCCGATATGAGTATTTGTTAGGACAAAAATAACAGCGGTCATATTTGATGACGCCATTCTTAAATTTATCACTCGTAATTATTTATATTTTACAATTAAGGGGTCTACCGATATCCAGTTTTGTCGAAATACCGATTTTTTTCCCGAAACGAAGTTTCCGATGTGTTTACAAGTTCCAGTTCATGACCTACATAGGACTCATAACAAAATGAACCGACCTTTATAAAAATGTACAAGCATATTAGGTACTCCTTTTGAAACTTCAACCTTGACTCATAATTATTAATTCTAACCAATAGTTTAATGGCTTTTGCACACGGCCACCTTTTATGAATGAAACAATGAGAACAAAGTACAATAGTAATATAGGGAAAATGAGGCTGAAGCTTGAATGGTTGCCAATGACAACACGTCTTCACACGGTACATTTTTTTATTCCATGTCGAAACGAAATGTTTTAGACATCTGCGATTCTGCGTGCATCTTTGCTATTAGAGCAATTACGTGAACATAATGTTTACATGTTATCCATTTATTAGAGCAATTACGGTATACTTGGCATCGGCACTATTTACACAGTCTTTCTGAGTATACGAAAATCGGCCGATACCTAAACAATATCAAAGCACATGGCACACTGTATCGTGGCTGCACATATTAATACTAGGACTCTTTTGACTATTTCAATACTGGTATCGGGGTCGATGTATTAATTTGTCGAGATATTGTAAACCTAAATGATAGTTTTTTTGTTTCCGTTTTTTTTTGGGGTCAAAATGTCACTTATTATGAAATATCGGTGACGTCAATATCGGGACCTTTACAGGCTACCGATACCGATATTGCCGATATCCAGATATCGGTGCCGATATATCGGCTGGCCGATATATCGGTAGACCCCTATTAAAATTTAGGGTGCACCTTTTAGGATGTCGTTTAAATATTTAAAAATATATAACAAAAATTACTCTCTCAAAAACATAAAACAAATAAAATAAGGTAAATTTAATTTTCTTAAACACACACATGTTCTCCTCCCTTTGGCACTCACCTTTCAGCTTAAATGGAGGATTATCCTCTTGGGCTACTACAGTATTGTGGCTTTCTCCTCCTACTCGTACCTACCGTTACGTAGGTGTAGTCAGTTGTAAGCAATGTGTTTGATAAACATACAGACGATCTATCGGCAGCTAAATGCTCGATGTGTGTGTGTGTTTGCTCGATTTGGTTTCTGGCACTGGTTCAAAAGTGGTCCACAACTTAATTGTTTAGTCCTACTTATAATACAGAACCCAACCTATAACAGGTCAACAAACCACAAAAGGCAGCATCTCATCCCCATCATATGACTGGGGGGAGGGAGGTGGTGGTAAGGGTTGGTCATAAATCAAGTTGTATATTAAATTTACAAAATCGCTTTCAAATGGATTTTAAGTTCCAGTATAAATAAAGTTTTCAGTAGATCGTTCGTTTTGGTTTAGACAAAGTGACTTTAAATTATGGTTAATTAGGTCGTCAGCAGCGATCTAAACGTCTAAAGTATGGTAGGGGTTAATTTGGTCGTCAGCAGCGTTCTAAACGTCTAAAGTCTGGTACGGGTTAATTTGGTCGTCAGCAGCGTTCTAAACGTCTAAAATATGGTAGGGGTTAATTTGGTCGTAAGAATCGTTATTAACGTCTAAAATATGGTATGTATTAATTTGGTCGTCAGTAGCGTTATTAACGTCTAAAATACGTTTGGGGTTAAACCGTCATCAGCGTACTAAATATCTAAATGAAGTTTGGAGTCAGCAGGGTTCAAACAGATCGGTAGTTAGCAGGGTTCAAACAGATCGGTAGTTAGCAGGGTTCAAACAGATCGGTAGTTAGCAGGGTTCAAACAGATCGGTAGTTAGCAGGGTTCAAACAGATCGGTAGTTAGCAGGGTTCAAACAGATCGGTAGTTAGCAGGGTTCAAACAGATCGGTAGTTAGCAGGGTTCAAACAGATCGGTAGTTAGCAGGGTTCAAACAGATCGGTAGTTAGCAGGGTTCAAACAGATCGGTAGTTAGCAGGGTTCGGTTCGGTTGTGCCGAAAGCACGAGTTTAGTGCTATTGCTTCGATTCCCATCGTTATTTGGCACCTTACTATAAATCGGAACAATCTGCGAGTACTGCGTGAAGACAGCCCGAGGTAATACTAGATGGACGAGGTCATTCATTTCTGGGATGTCTCAGTTGCTAAGACGTAAGAACAAGAGCAGGGAACTCAACAAGTCCAACGTTTCAGGGCGGGAAACGAGGGTGTTTGGAGAGTTCGATGACGAGATAGCCTCCACTCAATCGCTGTTCTGTCAATGCCAAGCTACTTATAGGGAACGAGTATGGGGAAGGGATGGGTGAAAAAGAGATAACAGCCATGTATGGAATGAATAAACCATGGTTTACAAACAAATCAATAATACATACATCCATGAATCGTAAGCGTCTTGGTTATCCAAAAAAAACAATTTAACAAGGAAAGATTAAATTAATCTTCTGTATAGAAGGAGTCTCTGTAACAGATAAGATAAGATAGAAATAAACGACAAATATAAAGCGTAAAGATAAAGATGTATGATAATTAAGGGGAGAAAACTATCCTGGAAACAGTTTTGCATGTAATCTTAACAAATACGTCTATAGTTTTTGAGAGAAAAAGCTTGAAATTTAAATTGTATACACTGTTTGGAAACTGATACCATTATCAAACAATATACCATTGTAAGAAATACCTTAGGACAGACGGCGTAGGGCGAGAGTTTAGTTGCACTCTTTTTACGAAAGTGCGTGAATTAAATACTGTTTTCAAAAACAAACGTTGTAGATTAACAAATTAGAACGTTAATTTTTTTTTATAAGTGCATTAACTTGATATTTAAATCCCTTGTGTAAGTTGTTGGATCTAGCAGAGTGTACGGTGTATAGAATGTATAGTGTACAGAGTGTACGGTGTATAGAGTGTACGGTGTATAGAGTGTACGGTGTACTGAGTGTACGGTGTACTGAGTGTACGGTGTACAGAGTGTACGATGTATAGAGTGTACGGTGTACAGAGTGTACGGTGTACAGAGTGTGCGGTGTACTGAGTGTACGGTGTACAGAGTGTACGATGTATAGAGTGTACGGTGTACAGAGTGTACGGTGTACAGAGTGTACGGTGTATAGAGTGTACGGTGTACTGAGTGTACGGTGTACTGAGTGTACGGTGTACAGAGTGTACGATGTACAGAGTGTACGGTGTACAGAGTGTACTGTGTACAGAGTGTACGGTGTACAGAGTGTACGGTGTATAGAGTGTACGGTGTACAGAGTGTACGGTGTATAGAGTGTGCGGTGTACACAGTGTACGGTGTACAGAGTGTACGGTGTACAGAGCGTACAGTGTACAGAGCGTACGGTGTACAGAGTGTACGGTGTAAAGAGTGTACGGTGTAGAGTGTATGGTGTACAGAGTGTACGGTGTACAAAGGGTACGGTGGATTATGAATCTCAGTGATCTACAATACCAACAATGAGCCGACCACTCCAGTTAATTCCCTTGAAGTATATGTCACACTGGAAACTCAACTTCAAAATAATACATTCAAGTCGGAAAATAATTTTTTATTACAGAATTTTCAACGAAGTGAAAAATGACGTTAGAAGGGGAACAGCGAATTCATTTTTAATATTTTGAAAAAGTATTAATTGAAACATAAACTTTTAATTGTTTAAAATTATTATTTATTTAATATAACGAATACATTTCAAACTTTAATTCGAGATTACCTTTGCTCTGTCACACCAACACATATGTGCTATAATAATTTTATTAATAGTAATGAATAGGAACAACGCCAAAGTTTCTTTAAGTTTATAACTAGGAACGTTTGCTTGGAACGCACGTCAAACAAATACATTAACAAATAAATAAATATGTTTGTTCATTATAGAGCCCGACAGGGCAGAGCCCGCAAGGGCATTATCCGTAAGGGCATTATCCGTAAGGGCACATAAAAAAAGGGGCCCCGGGGAACACAGTGTAGCAGCCGGTTGCCACATATATATTATATAATAAATATAGTCGCATGTTGATAGACATAACAATTCTTTCAAAGATAGAGTCTACATGATACTTATTGCTAAAGAAAATGTTCATTGCTAAATCTTTAACAAGAAACTCATCATCCATTCAGGAGACATCGCATGGACGGATTCTCACTGAAGTGGCGGTAATGTCGAGAAACAAGCACTCGAGTTCAATGAACTGGACACAAATTAGGGGTCAACGCCCTTGGTATTTTTAAAATCGAAATCCGCAGGAAATCAAATCAGCCGTACTCCTAACTACAGCAACCCGCCCGACCCCTCCCCCGACCCTAAATTACGTTATCTCGCATCGAGTCGCCCCTTTGACTAATTGTCATACACGTATGCAAAGAAGTCCTACTGAGTGACTCGCAGGGAACCACCATAAATGAAGCTCTCACGGGAATAAATAGAGGCGACCTAGAGCTCAGACTGATTTCAAGCCAATCCTTTTTCTTTCCATTTGTCGCATAATATTCCCAACAGCAATATATTTCAACAGATTATGGCTTTAAAAATGTAATACACGAGCGACCGGTAAAGAGACGGGGCGAAGGGTACAAAGATGGGGCGAGAGATATAGAGATGGGGCGCGGAAGTGAGGGAGTGGGAGGTTACAATTGCCTTTGTTTTAATTTAAAAAATATACAGGTACTGGCATGCTGCCTCGGGGAGGCGAGGGTTCAAGGTGCCACCAACTCTATACTTCATGTTAATTATTTTTTCCACGAGTCCTCTTATTAGGGCCCATAGACCAGATCCGGAATGGCTGAAAGTCGGCCGGTACTCGAATGACTGCTATTTCAAAGGAACAGTTTCGGATTCTTATTTTTAAACTTCATTTACTTTCCAGTGTGGGTTACAAATATATATATATATATTTTTTAAAAAGACGAGGGATACAGAGTTGGGTATTCAACCTCAAACATCTACTTATTTACTATTTACTTTTATTTAACAACACCTTCCTGCTTTCACTTAGCAACGCCCAAAAATACCAACCTATGTTTAAATTGGCAACTACAAATATGCCATTCTGCTAAATAAGTCACATCCAATGTTCCCTGTTAAGCTGCGTGGCCGGGAAGATATGTGACCGACGCCGCACATCAGTTTAAAATTACCGCGCAGCAAATTTTGTAAAACATTGCACCAAATGGATGCTGCGCAACTTTGCACACTAGGGTTTTTTTCTTCTTTTTTTTTACTTTGCACATGTATCAACGAACCTTAGCGGGAGCATTGGTCACAATAGAAAAATGCTAGAACAAATTATATCTTCCAATTTCTTTCCTGATCTTCAAAGATTTTTTGGGGCTTAGCGTAGCCCAGAACTTATCCTTCTAATCCCATGTTCAAACACCAGTCTATCCCAGTGATGACATCATTACCCCCCCTCCGCACACCACCATTCGACCCTTATCCTCAACCAATGATCGTATATGTCCCCCCCCCCGAAATCCCAAAGTTCAAACACTACCCCAGCATTCGCCCGCCTCCCCGGCACCATTCGCGTCACGTCGTTAAATAATGCAGTAGGACCAAGCAGAATTATCGATGATCCAGTATTACAAAGACGAGCACTACTCAACGTCTGTCCCCCTCCTACTAAAAATAGCCCCGCGCGCGTTAAGCAGATTGACAATGGAACACGGACGACACGCGCCCCATGATGTAGTTATTGGTCCCGGGCAGCCGACGGGGTCGATTCTGACAGGCATTTCGGTAACAACCTCCTCATCCCAGCACCCATCCCCCATCTCGCATTATAAAACAACTCCTGTCTTGTTGTTTTAACATAAGACAACAACAACCCCCATGAAGACGACGGTCGAACTTATTTTTGCCTTGTTTATCTGAGAAGTTGTGCAAAGACAGGATGTGTGTGCCCTTACACTTACAGAACTAATGAAGTCAGAGATTACATAATATGCACATTTGAACGACATCTTCATCATTTATCCTTTTGGTTCCTTGAGGAACATGGGGCCTCTGTCAAATCATGCCACATGACACGGTCTCTAGCTAAGATGTTCAGTTCTTCCAGGCGCTCTTCAGTTATCTCGGCCTCATCCACATGCACAAAACATGATAGTAATAGTGTAATGATATCATTAGAAAGATATACTTATTGCCGACAAGTGTGACTTATTATAAAAATGATGGGAAGGCCATTGATGATGCCCGATGTCATTCATCAGTAGATGGACTGAATGACCCCTAATTAACATAGAGCGCGGCTAAGAGGGAAGGCGCTGTGGAAAGACTGATGAAATTAATTAAAATTCGACCTTTGAGCCTATGGCTAGATTGAAAGAGACTCATTTCCTCCCGACCTAAGACGCGTCAAAGCTTGAAGACAACAGGGAGAAAACGAACTTCAAGTGGGTGGACGGTGACCGTCAATTCGATCGGTTAGTGACCAGTCTTTTAACAGTGGATATAAATAACTTTCAGCTTTCCCAAAATCCCTCTTACCTTCACTGTTTTTTTCCCCAACACACGGATCCTTAATGATATACTAATCATTCCCCCCACCCCCTTTCCTCTATCTGCCACGTGACCTATTTCTGTACAAGGGCTCCAACAACCGAAGACCCATAAATCATGATTGACACCAGTCGGAAGAGCTCAACTACCGTACTCTCAAAGTTCACCAAAGTTCAAATTAGGCTCGACTAGCGGAAGAAATGCCGGCTTAAACACGGATCTGAACAATCTCCTTTCACATCCTCGGGTGGATTACACCAGAGATAACCCACTTGGACAGAAAAAAACAAGAGTAATACTCGGGGTGAAGGGAGAATTTTAAAAAAACCGTAAAAAACAAAGATTTTGACTATAAATCCTTTATGTACGAGAGATAACTAAAAGAATGTTCACTATAATACGCAACGCAAGAAAATCCAAAAATCCAAAATTGCAGTTATGTCGTAAAACATGTTTAATATAATGCGCACCGATCAGGAATATGTTTATAAAAAGTATTGTCAATAAAACACGCACCTTATTGCGCGACAGGAAAGTTTGTTCAATATAATAATACGCACCGCGACACTATAGCAAATTAACATGATACATAGAGATAAATAAAATAATCTAAAAATTCAATAATTTAATTATGGTACATGCGATCGATCTGAAATTTTGATGCGTCATTTTTATCATCGGCATGAGTCTGCCTGCAAATTTTCAGCTGGCTAGCTTACGAGGAAGTAGGTTAAAAATCGATCCAAAGTTTTTTCGGCACCCCCCGCCAGCCTGCCTCAAGCAAGCGAGCAGACACCACGAGTTAATATAAAGGATTTTTTTTTAAAAAGAGAAAGAGGTTGATTAACAAGGAAAAAAAAAGAGCTGCCAGATTCATTACAAGAGAATATTCAGAATTGTCAAGAGCAACACCATTAATTAAATAATTAAGCCTTGAAACACTACATGATAGAAGTACAAATAGCAAAGTAGTAACAATACAATAGGGAATTAATTCTAACTTGCAAATACAACACAAAGATAACATAATGCAAGCCTCCGACAGACATATAGCTACAAAAAAACAACAACATTTTCTCCATATGCAAGAACAAACATAAAAATTCTCGTTCTTCCCGTTTGGAATTCGGACGTCGAATGGGTTGTCTGATCAAACCAGGAAAACCAACACACTATCAACTTTTAAAACTCTAATAAAATGCAGGACATAAACCATGGATAAGCGCAGGACGCAATAATTGTTTGTATAGAAGGGGCATGAAATAAGGGAAAAACGAGAGACTGAACGTTGCAGCTTCTAAACCCTATAATAAATAGATACTAATAAAAGAGTGGATTTAATTTCATTTGAAGGTGGGAAAAGTTCGTACGGGAAATATAGATAAGGTTAATTTAAGACCACTGGCTAGATTGGTCTATAAAGTATTCATTCCCAGACCCTGGTATAATAGAATCATAACACAAATATCCAGCCGTGGTCAGATTGGGACACCGATAACATAAATATGACATCAGCGGTCAGATTCGGACATAAATATCACAGTCGCGGTCAGACTAAAACCTACATAACATCAACTTGACGACCAGTTGTTACCCTGCATGAGACCATTACATGAAACCGTCATGGTGTATATCTAATTCTAATAAATTTCACACGTATATAAGTAATATAACAATTCACAACAATATCTGAATTACAATCACGTTATGTGTATACCCACTGTGAAATTTACTAACCTTCGTTTTAATTTAATTCTATTGTAACATCGTTTATCTTTTATAACTTCATCACAGAGCCGTAATGTACTTCTCGTATCTTCTTTGTCGTGTTTCATTTAGTCGGTCTAAAAGTAACTTGATGCAACGCTTTTCTTTAACCGCCCTCACCCCCATCGTGACATTGATTGGGAAATCTCTCGGTTTCCAGAAATGTGGACATAACATTAACTCTTTGCGTCTATCTCTATCTATGGCATCCGTCCATCCTCATGGGATGATGGCGTTTCCTCCTGCTCCTCTACCCCCCTTCCCCTTTCTCCTGACCCTTTTCTCCTCGCTCCTGGCTGTAAGGGGAGCTTCCGCGACTTGAATGCCCTCGCGCACTTTTACCCGCCAGGAGGTGCGCTCCTCAGCAATGGTCTCCCACGTTTTATGGTCAATCTGCGCCAGAGTAATGTCTTTCTTGCAGACATCCTTGAAGCGCAAGCAGGGGCGTCCTCTCTTCCGCATACCAGTTGCCAGCTCGCCGTAAAGCAAGGCTCTTGGAATGCGCTCCGAGCTCATCCTGCGGACATATCCCAACCACCGCAGGCGCCTATCACTCAGGATTGAGTGCATGCTCAGCATATGACTCCTTCTGAGTACCTCGACATTCGTGATCTTGTCCTGCCACTTGATGTGCAGAATCCTGCGCAAGCATCGTAAGTGGAAGCTGTTGAGTTGCTTTGTTTGTTTGGCATAGGTCGTCCAGCACTCGCTGCCATAGAGGAGTGTTCTGAGCACGCAGGCCTGGTACACAGTGATTTTCGTCCTATCAGTGAGCTGTGCATTGTTCCACACTCTTTGATTCAGCCTAGCCATTAATGATGCAGCCTTGCCGATTCTGGTTTCAATTTCCTTTTCCAGGGAGAGTGTGGCTTGTGATGTTACTGCCAAGGTAGGTAAAATCCTCGACGACATCCAAGGTGTTTCCCTCAATGGAGATTGCTGGAAAGCAGTCTGTTCCTTGTCTTATAATGTGGTCTCTTTTAGGCTTATCGTTAGACCAAAATCCTTGCATGCCTCTGAGAACTTATTGACTAAAAGTTGGAGACCTATCTCTGAATGTGAGATAAGGGCTGCGTCATCCGCGAAGTGCAACTCTCTAATTAAAACAGTTTCCACTTTTCTCTTCGCACGGAGACGGCTGATGTTGTATAGATTTCCACCGGACCTGGTATGGATGTTTACACCCTCGAAGCAGTCCTCGAAAGCATGACGCAGTAGCATCGAGAAAAAGATACCGAAGAGCCGAAGAGTGTTAAAGCCAGTACACAGCCCTGTTTGACCCACTTCTCTACACTTTAGTCTTCTCTGTTTCATTAATTTTTAATTAAAGAAAAAAAAAGGCCACGGACTAGATGTGACATCATTATATGTGAGTCCATGCCTTAGATGGTGCTAACCCTCACGGGACGTCTAACTGACTACAGCACCCAAATGTTTCATTAGAGCTGACCCATGTCTGACGGTACGGTCAGTGGCAACGAAGCACTTCGCCGCACCTTGCCGCAACCGTACTGTGTCCACATCTTATAAGCAACGATGTGCGATTAGTATCTATGTGGAAAAAATATTAAACCACATTTTTCCAATTCACCAACTAACCAGTTATGAAAACCATGTTTTGCGACTCCGCAATAAAGATGAATTGGCGCCATTGATTATTATCACGTTTCTATACTGTAAGTTGGACCCATTCAACTGCGTTATTTCCCTGAATTTCCCTTATATTTTATTTTACAAAAATCAAAGCTAATCTCTGAAATGGGATCTATCAGTGCGATCTGACAGTAGGTTGTCACGGACGAGGGAAAAGTACAGAGAGCGAAATCTTGTTGGCCAATACCGCGGAAAGACCGCTCGTGAAGCCGTGACAAGGTTAGTCTAGCCAGAGCTATGAACTCCAGAGCCGGTCTGTCAGATCAGGACATTTTAACCAAAATTCAAATCTGACGTTTCGTTCAATTATAAATACAATAGCGAACGCCCAGACGAGACGTTTCTTGGTTTTTATGAATATATACAAACACTGATTACACTTTGTAACAATCTGTTCAAGTGGACATTTTTCGGATTTTAATTGAGACACAAAACAAACAATGGCGCTGGCTCGATCTTAGACCAGGAGTATAATAAGGTAGAGAATAGAGTACATAAAAAATAAATAAAAATTAACACAGGGGTCAGTCAACTTGTTTACTAATACCCCAAAACATAAAATTTTATGTTGACGTTACCCCCCCTCCCCAAGGCACGACTGGGGAGATTGAGGGGAGAGTACTAAGCTCTACCACCAGAAACTTCCCCTGTTCCCAAATGGGGTAATTTACCCCTGTTCGCAGACCCACTGCTCTAAATAGTCAAGCACGATGTCATTCTTTAAGTTTGATTTTAAAAAATATATAAATTTGGCAATAGCTTTAACACGAAATAATGTTACCTTTTAAAACAAGAATTAAAGCATTAATTAGAACTGCCGTAATAAGCGACAGCTTTGAACAAAAACTTGCACATACGATTCAATGGTGACAGCAATCATAGACTCCCATAGACTCTCAAGTGAGTAGAGTTGTTGACTTTGACCACAGACAGACAAGCGATGTGATCGATAACATTATGGAATGAATTGAATGATGCCGTCGTCAGCTCACCGATGAGGTCGATATCCAGGCAAGGTGTCCCATTCAAAGCAACAGTTATAAAGAATTACTCACACACATACACTTTTAAACCAATGGTATCTCTGTCAGACTCACATTTCATCAACTAATCGAATTCAGCTTTCATGCTCGGCAGTGCTGTCCACAAGTGAAACCGATGTAATCAACTGATAGGATTTTAAAAAGTATATAGGCAAACTGTCAAGTGAAATCTGTCGGAGAAACACGTTGAAACCTAAACACCGTTACCCAAAAGTCACGCAAACATACACTTACAAGTTATGAAATTAATGTATTTGAAATGCAAGTGATTTTATCTGAATACTAGTTTATGCTGCGGCGCCGTGGCGCCCCCTTTTTTTAAGGGCGCCTACGGCACCCACCTTTTTCAAAAGCCCACCTAACTTGTCCTTGTATGATAAATACGTAATATTAAACTTTCTTAAATGTACACAAAGTAGTTTATAATAGGGGTTTTTTTTTGGTCAAAAGTCCAAGTAACTTATCCTTGTATGATAAATACGAAATATTCCTGAAATGTACACAAAGTACCGTATGTATATAATATTTTTTTACAGTGCTAATCACCACTAGGGTTGCCAGGTGGATGTCTCAAAAATACCGGACACCGTGTCGAATTTTGTCGATGGCACAATATTTCAATGTAAAATGTCCTGTATTGCTTCCATTTATCCACTGGACAAATAACGATAATACGGGACAGTCCGGTACAAAATCGGACATCTGGCAACCCTAATCACCACACGATTTTTAAAGTAATTTTAGAAATCAGCGCACCAAATTACTGCACCAAAAAATAACTCTTTGACACAGTCAGCACTGTTTACAACACAAATGCTGACGTCATAGGTTCGTGCGTTGTTTGGTTAATGTTAATCTGGAAACCAAAAGGATTATGATTTAGTGTTAGGCCACAATCAGCGATAATTGAGCGCAAATATATATATATGAATTCTTTTCATCAAATTTCAAAACGTTATGCAACTTATTTAAAGAGAAAAATTAATCATAATCGCGGGACTTAAGTTCATTCAAATTTTACAGGGGTAAAAAGCCCTGTTTCAAAAAGCCCCGGTTTAAATTAAAGATCAAACGGCATTCGAGCTACAAATGTCCGCCTTAAGCTGATTCACGCTAAAAATGTCCGTCTTAAGCTGATTCGAGCTACAAATGTCATTCTTAAGCTGATTCGAGCTACAAATGTCCGTCTTAAGCTGATTCGTGCTACAAATGTCCGTCTTAAGTTGATTCGTGCTACAAATGTCCGTCTTAAGCTGATTTGAGTTAAACATGTCCGTCTTAAGCTGATTCGAGCTACACATGTCCGTCTTAGGATGATTCGAGTTACACATGTCCGTCTTAGGCTGATTCGAAATACATTTTGTCTTGATCCAATACCCGGACAATATATTGAAATAAAGTAAATGAATCAAAGTTTCGGGAAATTATAAAAATGTAAAGGACTTAATTTTGTTAATGTCTAGATGTTTATAGTACACTGTTAATGGAGTCATAAAAGTACATATACTTTGGACTGGTGCTTTATTGCAGTGCTTCTCAAACTTTTTAGTATTGCGGAGCGGCAGGAATTTTTTCCGTTGCACCAGGGACCGGTGAACTATTTTCCCTAATGTCCTTTCTTGGTAACTTCTGCGGACCGGCATCGGATGGCCCACGGACCGGCACCAGTCCGCGGACCACCACTTTGAGAAGCACTGCTTTATTGTAGCAGTGAAAACAGTGGGAGAGAGCCTGGTCTACAGCTGTACTCTAGAATGACAGCTTGTATGTCCATCAAAGCTTGGTCTAGACTCTAGACTAATGCCGTCTTAGGCTGAGTGGAACAAGCCAATAGATTGGAAGATGGCCATGAGGACATGGCAATGGAACAGAAGTTGGTAGAATAGACGTGGCGATGGAATAGAAGATGACGATACAGACACGGCAATGGAATAGATGATAATGATATATTGCTATGCCATAGAAGATATGGTAAGGAACATTTCGATGGATTGTAGGTGGAAAAAATAACATGCCGATTGAATGGAGGAAGATGGTGGCCAGTAACTGGGACAATAGGTTTGGAAGAAAAAAAGATGACCGATTAGAATCTTAAGTCAGTAAATGCACTATTTAAAAAAAATAATTCTGCATAGAGTATAGAGTATGACATTGGGAGTGTAACGGTACTTAGCGAAATACTACAACGGGATATAGTCTACAACTTATTGACGGAGCAGGGGGTTAATTCCTGGCACATCCGAAAATAACTTTTTTTTTAAACGACAGTGTCAGCAGTAAGAACCGTGTGCTTATATTTATATCGTAACATCTCTGAAGCTAACCGTCACCAAAACACCAGTACGGTACACTGGTGGTAATGCCCTGGGGTTCTGGCAAGAGACGGCACAATTGAGTCGCCGGTCACACGGCGGTCTATGAGAAGGCAACTATCCCTGACAACAGTCGTGTTATTGCCCTGGGTTACCCCCGATAAGCTTGTGTCGGAATAGATCAATAGAGCGGTCTGGAATTTAGATGGACATTTACTGGACTTCATGGCCCCAATCCCCGAATGATGGTCAACTATGTAAAGGCAAAAAAGTTTTACCTTCAAGACTGTTTGCTGCATTTGATGGCGTGTGGATAGCACGAACATGTTGGTGCACACCCAGTAGCAGGGTTGTCGAGAATGAAAGTTTTTAATGACTCATTTTTAAATCCTTTATAATACTTTATATTAACTCAGGGCGTCAGCTGGATTGCTTGATTGTTTGCCGAAAAAACTTTGTATCGATTTTAACCCACTTTCCCTAATGCTAGCGAGCTGAAATTTTGCAGGTAGACTCGTGCGACGATAAAAATGATCTATCGAAATTTCAAATCAAACGAATGTACTGTAATTAAATTAATGAATTTTTAGTTTATCTCTATGTGGCATGTGATTTTTTTTGTGCTAGACTGTCGCGGTGCGATTTATATTGAACAACCTTTTAAATATTTTCCTGTCGCGCTATGCGGTGAGTATTATACAATATATAGTCCCTACTTTTATATATATATATATATATTCCCGATCTGTAAATTTTTATGTTAGTCTGTCTCGCGGTATGCATTACATTAAAAAAAAATTATAAAGCTTTTCCCGTAATCAAATCTAGCTGAAATTTTAGCATGCATAATGTAGTAATTTTTTTATTATTATAAATCCTTTATATCTTTTGAGATATAACTAAAAATTTTGTATTTTTGAATTGTCAGCGATGCGTATTATAATGAACATTCTTTTGGTTATGTCTCGTATATAAATTATTTATAAAGGATTTATAGTAAACAAAAAACTTTGTTACGTGTTTTTTAATTAAAATTCCAGAGGCTGCTTACGCATTTTATAGAATTGTAAAAAATAATAACGTTATCTTTTTAAATCCTTTATATTAACTCGTGGCGTCTGATGTTTGATTGTTTGCCGAAAAAACTTTGGATCGATTTTTAACCCACTTTCCCATATGCTAGCGAGCTGAAATTTTGCAGGCAGACTCGTGCCGGCGATAAAAATGATCTATATAAATGTTTATATTATATCGATCGAATGTACTGTAATTAAATTAATGATTTTTAGATAATCTCTATGTATCTCTATGTAGCATGTTAATTTTTGTACTTGAGTGTCGCGGTACGTATTATATTGAACAACCTTTTTTTAATATTTTCCTGTCGCGCTATGCGGTGCGTGTTATATTGACGATACTTTTAAAAAATATATTCCCGATCTGCAAATGTTTATGCTTATCTGCCGTGCGGTGCGCATTATATCAAACATGTTTTATAACCATTTTTCCGTGATCAAATCGAGCTGAAATGTAGTAGGCAGACTGTAGTAGTTGGTTTTTTTACTATAACTCGTTTATATATGAGGCATGACTAAAATTTTGGATTTTTGGATTGTCGTTCCATGCGTATTAGTATTATAATGAACATACATTTAGTTATGTCTCGTAAATAAAGGATGTATAGTAAAAAAAAACTGTGTTTTTTACGTTTTTTAAAAAATAAATAATGACAAAGACTGTTTGGAAATGTGCGTGCGATAGTCATCTTTGAAATAGATTATTATTATACTAGTAACAAAGCCCACCCAAGGACGGGAATAAGTGTAGGGTGACCTGTGAAGTTCATGGACGCTATGTTTTGGTAGTTGTTATGCTGAAGCGTTTGCAGGACATTGTCGCCGAAGGGCAAGGGATGTGGACAACAACAACACAACAACAGCAAAAACAACAACAGCAACAAAAACAACAACAGCAACAAAAACAAAACAACAACAAAACAAAAACAACAAAAAACAAAAACAACAAAAAACAAAACAACAACAACGCAACAACAACAATAACAACAACCACAAAACAACAACAAAGAACAACAACAACAATAACAGCAACAAAAAACAAACAACACTTAAAACTCTTGCCACTACCCCCAGGACCATCAAGGAAAAATCATTTAACAGAATTGTCATTGGAATAAGAGGCAGGCATCACTTCAAGATGGGAACAACATACTGAATTATGACAAAAAAACTGCACCAAAAATAATTCGTTTTGAACCTCCGCATAATATGTAAATTTTTCTCCGCTAGTGATTGGCTGTGGGAGTCATATATGTTTGAGGGACCAATCGCTATAGATGACGGGACAGAACGGACAGAACTTTGCCTTTTATTATATAGGAAGGATGAGCTGAATCATTGCGTATAATATTTAATGGACTAGTGCTTGAAGATTGCTGCCAACAGCAATCATCATGAGGCTGGCCAAGCGCTTGAAGACACATTCTCTAACTTAACAACTAACAGTTTGAGATGTACTGAATTAAAAAGCTGTAAGGGTCCTAACTCAACGTTTTACATCACATGAGGATTACAATATAGCTCTGGAAACTTAAGTTCTTGGATCTTGCTGCGGACAAAGGACTGAACATGGTTTTCGTCACCATGTCGTCCCAAACGGATTCATGTCAAAGACAAATAAATGTATCCATAATTTGATCAAAAACAAATTTAAGCCAATGATCCTCATTTCCTTCAACTTACTTCTGCGAATTGTTGTTTAGATGGGGACCAGGACATAGCGGATACTGTGTTATCTTATGCGTGCAGCAAGCAGTCTACCATCGAGCCACGATTCGATTGACTTGCCGATAAAAGCATGGGCTTCATTTCTCTATAAATAGCTACAGCTATTTCGAATGCTGTTTTCTAAAAGATGTATACTTTAAGCTGCTGAGTTATTATTACACGTAGCAAACATGCTACTGAAGGTTGATTTGTTACAACCGCCTTTAAAAGATATATTCAAGGTCAACATCAGGGGTACAGGGTATTTATTAATCGAGTCTGATAGTGATAGGATTTAGGAACGAGTGATTAGAGATTTAACAATATTTAATTACATTATATCGTTATGGTGAATTAAACATTTTTAAATCAGTAATCTGGCAACGGTCCCTGGAAGGGGAGACTTAAGCTCCTGCACAGCGTGGTCGCCCGGTTAACATTAGAGGAAGTGGGTTGGGGATCTTGTGGCAGCATATTATCGCTACATTGAACTTATTCGAGAAGATATATAATTTATGTCATTAATACACTTTCTTCATTATCAATTACTCTATTATATATTTACGCTAGCTATATTTTCGTATGGAATCTTTTTTAGATTCTTACTTCACGTAACAAGAGGCGGGCTGGAGATCTGGAGGCTTAAAAAGTTGGTTTCAAATTGCAGCTCTGCTGGGAACCCTGAGATTCCAGTCAGCAAAACGTCATTGAACTTATTCAGGAACAGATATGTTCTTATTTAATTAATACACTTTCTTCATCATCAATTTGTTAACAGCGCCCTTTTAATGTTACGCTGAGCACATAGATTAGTTGCATCTCATGGGTCTACTAATAGAACATATGCTGAGCTCATAGATTAGTTGCATCTCCTGGGTCTACTAATAGAACATATGCTGAGCTCATACTCATAGACTAGTTGCATCTCCTGGGTCTACTAATAGAACATATCCTGAGCTCATAGACTAGTTGCATCTCCTGGGTCTACTAATAGAACATAAGCTGAACTCATAGATTAGTTGCATCTCCAGGGTCTACTAATAGAACATAAGCTGAGCTCATAGATTAGTTGCATCTCCAGGGTCTACTAATAGAACAAACGTGAAATTAAAAACGGGACCATAGCCGTTATTACAAGTGGAGATTTTAATATCGAATCCGGTTTCAAGCCGATTTTTATAGCTGTGTGGCACAGCGCATTTCCAACTTTTCCAGATATACCATATCAGATATTAACATATTTTCAGATCTAAAGGAGCAGTTGAAATGTACTTACAGTTATAGAACACTTCAGGCATGTCTCACACTATAGTATTAACACAACTACAACGTATATTTATAGTATGTGCATTTTAACGTATTTTTTAATGTGGATAAGATACATTATTTATCTTTTTGAAAAATTTACTAATCTTAATTTCGGTAATGGTTTTAATAACACCGTAACAATGAAGTTAAGGCCTGGACGATTTTTTTAACATCCAGGCCACTTACTGAATTTACTATATTCTATATTTACGGTAGCTATATTTTCGTATGAACATTATACAATTTTACTTCACGTAACAAGAGGCGGGCTGCAGATCTGAAGACTTAAAAAGTTGGTTTAAAATTGCAGCTCTGCTGGAAACCCCGAGATTCCAGTCAGCAAAAGCTCAAGAAAGGATTATGGTAAAAATTGTGCAGACGGACCGTCTTTATTTTCTAGTTATCTCGTCAAGCCCACGGTGTTTATGTTCTGCTCAAAGCAAGTGATTTGGGAGGGGGAGGGGGAGAGTGGGGTACTCTGCACTGCAGACTCCATCACGAAAAAAAGCGATGTGGACTTAAGTCTACGACCATGGGAGAGTATTCTGCACTATTACAATCGTATTCTGCACTATTAAAATCGTATTCTGCACTATTACAATCGTATTCTGCACTATTACAATCGTATTCTGCACTATTACAATCACCCACTAGATAGCACTATGCACGTCACCACCACCAAGGGTGTTAATTCTTTGTTTCTAATTCAGTAACTGGCGAAGATGAAATTTCAGGGTAAATGCTAAAGTCAGCAGATGACAAGGTTCTACAGCATTTATTGCTGTTATTCAATGATGTCTGACAAAATGAATCCCCACCACAAGAATGGAAAAATTGTGCCATCTTTAAACTGCCAAAAAAAAGGCGATTTATCAGACTGCAACAATGGGCGTGGAATAACGTTACTATCTGTACCAGGAAAACTTTTTTGCAGTATTCTACTAGAGAAGATAAAAAAGTCATTAGACGAAAGGCTCAGAGAAGAGCAAGCAGGCTTCAGACCACATCGGTCATGTATTGATCATATATTCACACTCAGAACTATCATCCAAGAATCTGTTGAATTTCAATCCCAGCTCATTATAAATTTTGTGGATTTTCAAAAAGCGTTCAACAGCCTCCACCGACATACGCTCTGGAAACTTCTTAATATCTATGGTTTCCCAACGAAATACGTGAACATTATAAAAAACTTTTTATGCAGATTCACTTTGTTGTGTGAAAACTGAAGCCGGAAATTCTGACTGGTTCCCAGTTGAAACAGGTGTGAAGCAAGGATGTGTCATGTCACCAATGTTATTTGGAATAGCAATTGATTGGGTCATGCGAAAATGCACAGATGCCGGATTAGGCATCAAAAGGATCGAAATCCACTGGAAGACCTTGACTTTGCAGATAACCTGGCGCTGGTAAGCTCAACGCATCTGAACACCCAAGAAAAAACGGATCGTCTCCAGCACTTTTCGAATCAAATTGGTCTTCAAATCAACACAACCAAAACAAAAATCATGGACCTCTCCAAACAACCAAATGATATTATACTTAATGAGCAAACCATAGAGACAGTAACCAACTTCACTTACTTAGGAAGCAAAATGTCATATGATGGAGATGCAACATCAGAGATAATGACTCGAATTGCGATGGCGTCAAGTGCTTTTAACAATCTTACAAATATTTGGAGATCAAAGACACTTAGCAAACATATAAAACTTAGGCTTTTCAACTATTGCGTAATCCCAGTACTAACATATGGATGTGAAAGTGGAAATCCACTCAAGCTATAGAAAAGAAATGAGTTGCCTTCGAAAACAAATGCCTCCGAAAGATTTTGAATATAAAATGGAGTGGTTTTAAATCAAATGAAACAATAAGAGAAGAAACCAACCAAGAATATGTGTCAACTTTTATTAGGAGAATACGTTGGAATTATATCGGTCATGTTCTTCGAATGGACGAGTGAAGACTCCCCCGTCAGGCCTTCATATGGACACCAAAAGGCAAAAGAAAACAAGGAAGACCAAAGGAAACCCTACGTAGAACAATCAAAAGAGAAAGCTCAACCATGGGTCTAAGAAATAATCAAGACCTAATACAATTGGCGACGGATCGTCGTAAATGGAAATCCATGACCTCTGCCCTACGTGCCGTCTTCGGTCCGAGAGGAAATAACTAACTAACTAACTAATACAGTAACAGCGACAGATAAGAACAGGCGTCTATAAAAAAAATAATTAAGATTCAGCATATTACTATATAAACTCAGAGAACTTCTCAATGAACTATTAAGTTGCATCCCAAATGGAAAGCTCTCAAGCAACGATCGCTCTCGGCTATCGATGGGGCCTCTTAAAACTTCCGGTTTCAAGACGGGATTTGACCGATATGGTCAGCATCCGGTAAACAATGCGGGATCAGTGACCTCCCCCTTTCAAACAAATTGATTCAGTGATGTTGCTAATTTAGACTTTCCCATAACCCAATACAGGTAAACCCGGAAAAGGGGGGGGTAGGGGGTGAGACACTATAGACAGTGGCAGCTTTTAAACTTTTATTTTTAGTCGCCAAAATTCATCACAGTAATTATTTGAATCCTCGAGTAGCCTATGTGAGATCCTCGTATGAGTTGTGTTTAATAAATTCAATGGAAACTTTTTATTCCAGACATTGTTAGTGTCTCATGTGAACTTAAATATCTACTTATCTCAAATATATACAAGCGTTTAATAGTGAATATATTAATACTAAGAAGTTAACGTTTTCTTTTATTTAAAGAAAAATTAAATACTAAACTAAAATCAGTTTTGTCATTTTAAAACGCTGGTCGAGTCGGCCAATGGAGGGAAAATTAATCTATTTTAATGTTGTTGTTTTTTAAATTGTAAGTGGATGTAATACAATATTTAAAAAAAAAGAATCTGAATCGTGACTCAGCAATGACAGTATTTTCTTTCGACTATGAAAACAGTCAAAACGCGTGATAACTTTTAGTATCATTGTCATAGTACAAATCAAGACATCATATATTGTGGTGTATTGCAAGGGGGGTGGAGAGTTTACCAGGAGATTAAGGGAGAACAGGGATTTGACACTGGAGGCTGACGTCTTAATATGACATGCCACGGTGGAGAGACTGTGTATTGCTATTCACCAGGTAGATAAACAAAAACATATAAACATAACAGTGCGTTCAATGTTTTATGAGAATATAATTCAAATTGCTACCAGAAGTTCTATTGCAATGGTTATGTTTTTAAAACAAAAAATTTCAGAAAGTATTTCAGGTCTTTTCCCAAAAAGGACTTCGATTTTATTGAAAACTGGTTCTCTTTAATTAACGGATACATGAATCGCAAGACTCCAGACTTTGTTGTTAATGTTTCCTGAAACGAACTACAGATTAGAACTGTAATCAGAGGCGAGGAGAACAAAAGCAACACGACATAAGATATAACAGATAAAACTTTGCACTGCAAGGCTGGTGTGAACAAAACGGTGCCAACCCAGTTCAAATAGGAACAAAACATAGGAACAAAACACAGCAACAACCCACTGACAGCAATAACCCACTGACAGCAACAACCCACTGACAGCAACAACCCACTGACAGCAATAAGCCACTGACAGCAATAACCCACTGACAGCAATAACCCACTGACATCAACAACCCACTGACAGCAATAACCCACTGACAGCAACAACCCACTGACAGCAATAACCCACTGACAGCAATAACCCACTGACATCAACAACCCACTGACAGCAATAACCCATGACAGCAACAACCCACTGACAGCAATAACCCACTGACAGCAATAACCCACTGACAGCAATAACCCACTGACAGCAACAACCTACTGACAGCAACAACCCACTGACAGCAATAACCCACTGACAGCAACAACCCACTGACAGCAATAACCCACTGCCACGGGCAGGATAACGTTGACAACAGGATTCAACTATGACAACCCGGTGATAATATAGCTAATAACTAGAGGATAAACGGTGACAACTCGATGACAACTGTTAACAGATGACAAAGGGTTGACTAGATAACAATCGTTGACAAGTGACAATAGGTTGCCTAGGGAATAAAGGCCGGACGACAAATCTGTAAGGATTTCGTGTCCTCTAATTGTCTCGTTGAATTACCCACCAATTTATCCTTAGATTTACGACGCCATAATGCCATAATGTCTTCATGACGGGGGACTTAGGGATCAAGTTATCTGACACATTTTTAGCATACAGCACAATTCGTGGACACAACTTTCTGACATATAAAAGACACGAGATCATGTTATCACAACTCGAGGACACATCTCGAGACGTCACTATCACGTGAGAGTGAGAACATATCCTTAAAGCTTAAAGTCATCTCTCCACAGTGCCGGGTTTACATATAAGCTACACAAGCTATGGCTTGGGACCAATGTTCCCTCTGTGGTTCGTTTGTCAGTGTGCAAAATAACAAACTCGTGTGCAAAGTTGCATAGCAACCATTTTTGTGTGCAAAACTTTAAACCCCCAAAACACGCACGTCCTTATCAAAATGTGTTGCACGGTATTTATAAACTGTTAGGCGGCGTCCATCAGATATCTGCGAGGCCTCGCAGCTTAAAGGAAAACCACAATTTCTGGGGGGGGGGAATAGTCCAAAAGATCAATTTTCATATATACTTAAAGTTAAATGCACCGCATTATTTGTATTATAAAGGGCTCTATATCTCAAAAAGCTTAAGGCTTTATCGAGTCTATATCCGGCACCGTCTCTACACCGTTAACTTTAACACTGAGACAAGGTTATGACAGCTGGAAAAGATCGCTTGGTTGCCCTCTGAATGTTGACCTGCAAGCGGATGTTGTCTGTCTGGAACGAGGCCCAGTTATGAGATGTAGAAATTACACACTGATCAGAAGTGGCCCGCAAGTCACATGTGGCTCACCGACCGTACTTTCCCAAACTCTGGTTTATATAAAGGAAGTATGAAAGGAAAAACGGAGCTTTGAAACGATCGTAAATGATTCCCCTAACGTTTGCAGTCTTTGTCCTGAGAACAAATGTTTCTTGGATGTGGATATGAATTGCATCAATCATTCAGACAGAGGTTATATTCGCTCACGGGATTAATGACATACACCGTCTTGTCATATAACATTGTATAAGTCGATTCTTTCGGTTTCAGCAGACCGTCTCCAGACTTTAGAAAGCTGTGGTACACAAAAATCCAAATAAATGTTTACATTTAAAGAATAAAAAAAATATTAAGAAAATGAAACCAGTAGCTAAGAGTTGGCTCAAACATACAAGTCCGTAGACCTGCTTTACATTTTAACATTTGTCTTTTTTGAACAAAAAAATGAAAATGAAATTTCGGCCAGCCAGCGCCACCTGCCGATGTAATCAATATGATCAAAAGGAGGCAGGTAGTGAGGTAGGTTCCGGGGGTATTCACACCGCTGGGCGCAATCGTAAAGATAGGTCTTCAAAGATGAGTTCATGGCTCAGGGTGTGTGCGTTTACACGTGTGGTGGACGGATCAGGGTCAATGCCCAGTTTGTATGTGTATGTGTATGTACGATTGTGGTTGGGTTTACAGGTGAGCGTTAGCTTAATCAGCTAATATTGCATGCAGGGTTTGTTAAACTCGGTAATGTGTGGGACGCAGCTTGTTAAAAAAAACTCGTTCATGA
Organism: Ampullaceana balthica; assembly: GCA_944989445.1. Taxonomy (NCBI): domain Eukaryota; kingdom Metazoa; phylum Mollusca; class Gastropoda; family Lymnaeidae; genus Ampullaceana; species Ampullaceana balthica. The sequence continues at coordinate 1,508,557 of CALYLW010000042.1, read as the reverse complement.
GTGGGACGCGTCTTGCTAAACTCGGTAATGTGGGGAACGGGGTTGCTAAACTCGGTAATGTGGTGGAGCTTGTTAAACTCGACCATGTGCGTGTCGGGACTTGTTAGACTAGACAATGTGGGGGACTAGTTAAACTCAGTAATGCGGAGACTTGTTGAACTTCATTATGTGGTGGACAGGACTTGTTAGAATAGAAACTAAAACTATTTTCCTGACAACGACTTAGTTTCGTGTGAAGGTCCTTGAAATGGGCTGTGGTTGGGCCTGGTGATAATAATGAACTTAAACAATCTACTGCACAAAGCATCGCGACACCTTACACCACTAAGAAGTCACAATAATTTATCGATGTTGTCCGACACTTCAATGGACATGATAAAACAGCGTCAGCAATAAACGCCCTCTATTCCTACAACTACAAGGTAAATACGAGAAGAGCAGTATCCCCTCTGGAAAGGTAAAAAGCCAAGCAGGTAAACCCAGTGGAGGCAGGACTTTATTAACAAAACAACCAGAGACGATTGCTTTCCGGTTTTCATGTCACGGGTAATAAAGCAACTCTTGCTGTGTTTGTTTAACAGATGGCTGGCATGCATCATTTAGGGTTTAATCCACGGGCGCGAGCTTCACCAATACAATTTAGATCAGAACTTGTTCCAACTCAATTTTTTTACTTATTCGAATACAGCTTTCATACGTTCGTCATTTTGTATGAGTTGCTTGTGTTATTTCACGATTCGATACCAAGCCCATTTCAATGTTATTTTACAACTGGGTTCTTCATCTAGTTAATCCCAAGTAGTAGGCCTATTATTATTAAGAAAGTGCACATCAACGAATGTTGAAGTTAAAATAAACCTCACATTTCATGTAACAAAAATTAATTAAATAATAATTTATATTTAACATGATTTCCGTATTAATGTTGGGTGTTAAAAGCCTGCGTTAATTCGTTCTTTACCATTAACATGTGGTTTATTCGCCGAGACATGTATACTGTCTACTTCCATGAGGTAAGTGTTGGGTAAAAGCAGGGCTGGTCTTAGGCTACTGCAACCTATGCGGCCACTGCAACCTATGCGGCCACTGCAACCTATGCGGCCGCAGTGGGCCCCGCACTTTCATAGGCCCCGCTTATCTTAGATGTCTCTAATTATCCTTATTAATTCCTTATCCCTACCTCGAATGGGCCCCGCGCAATCCGTTTCACATACTAAGCCGCATAGGGCCCCACAATTGCTAAGACCGGACCTGTGTAAAAGGGAGGGGGTGATTATCTTCTCCGTCTCTCTCTCTCTCTTTCTCTCACTCCCTCTATTATTAAATTTCTCTGTTGAAAATGGGTTGCGTGAGTATTGACTGTGATTTTTCTAATTAATGGTTCGTTGAAAAATTAATAGTTTTACTTTGGTCGATTATTTGAATTTGAAGATTTTTTTAAGTTATGTATCCTTTGGTTTCAGTTTCACACCATACCATACACAATCTTGTGTAATTATTTTTGAAAAGGGAAATTTCATTAATAATAATAATAATAATAATAATAATTTACATTTGAGTGCGTCTTTGACTTTGATAGAAGTTAGAAACTTTTAGATATTTTTTTTAAATTAGTTTTTCATTTCGTATGAATCCAGATTTAAATAAGAAAAACCCGTAAAAAACCAAGTTTTTGACTATAAATCCTTTATGTACGAGACGTAACTAAAAGAATGTTCATTATAACACGCAGCGCAAGACCATCCAAAAATACAAAATTGCAGTTGTGTCGTAAAACGTGTTTAATATAATGCGCACCGATCAGGAATAGGTTTATAAAAAGTGTTGTCAGTAAAATACGCACCTTATTGCGCGACAGAAAGGTTGTTCAATATAATACGCACCGCGACGCTCTATCTCAAAAAATAGCATGATACATAGGAATAAATAAAATAATCTAAAAAATCAATAATTTAATTACGGTACATGCGATCGATCTGAAATTTTGATACATTGTTTTTATCATCGGTACGAAACTGCCTGCAAAATTTCAGCTCGCTATCTTGCGAGCAAGTGGGTTAATAAAATCGATCAAAAGTTTTGGCGACAAGCAAGCAATCAAGCAAGGTCGGTCGGTCGGTCGGCCGCAGACACCACGAGTTAATATAAAGGATTTAAAAATAGAGTCTACTAGTTACTAGCGTTGGTTCAAGAAACCTTATTTCCAGTGTTAAACTGTGATACACAAGAACGGAGTCGCACCGGCATATACATTACAATTACAAGATCCTTCTTACAAATACTGTATCCGGCAAATTTTACCGAAACAAAACAGTTACGATGTTGTATGGTCGATTACATTAATTTTTATCTCTTTAAAGCATCTGAAGTGGAGATGACCTTTTAAAAGCCAGACGCTATTGGTCACTGAGCCATGATTGGATTCTCTCCCTTGGACCTCCTTCACCCAAGCAGCAGGAATTATTAACGAATATTACACGGTAAAATGAAAAGATAATTTCCTTTTTGCGAGATAAAAGATCTCATCTGTTAATAACGCCGAGAAATTTCAGATAGGTTTATTTCTGATATGAGGGGTTACTTGAATATTAAGCTCCATTGCATAAAGAGGAAATTGCAGCGCCTACTCCTGGGAAAGGGACAATAACTCTGTTTATAAACTTTATAGATTCAATTATAAGGGAACTGGTTTTTAAATCCCTTATATTAACTTCACCGCCGTCTCTGTCTCTCTGTCTCTCTCTCTCTCTGTCTGTCTGTCTTAGGCTCGGCGGGCGGAAAAACAGAAGTCAAAAATGACCCACTTCCCATGATCCGATCGAACTGAAATTTGGCACACGGACCCGTCTGACCTAACAATGCATCGTATCAAAATTTCAGATCGATCGAACGTACCGTAATTAAATTAATGCATTTTTAGTTTATCCTTATATGAGGTATGCAATTCGAATTCACGGTTGTTATTGTTTTTTTGCCACGTGAAATTTTGAGCTGACGCATTGAGGCGACCCAACGAAGCGACGGGCGCTTTTGTTTACATTTTACGTGTCACTCTGAGCTCGGTCAAGCGAATCGGTGACCAGACTTTTCCCTTCTCCCCCCCACCCACCCCTCCCCCCACCCCCCCACTAGGGTTATGATGCAAAGTTGAGTTAAGACAGATTCAGTCTGTAAATGTTTGAAAATAATCAATACTGTTAGTTATGTCTCATATATAAGGGATTTATAGTCAAAAACTTTGTTTTTACGGGTTTGTTTTATTTTAAAACCAAAATTAGGCCAAATTTTTAAAATAAATTGTTTTTTAATGTTGTGCTGTAAACCAGGGTATGTGGCTCTCAGAGGGAGTGAAAACAAATGTGTATTGAAATGAGAGAATGGGATAGGGCCCCGGATAGTTTTTATTTTTTTTAAGAAGGCCGGGAATATGAAGTTTACGTAAGGGGGGTTGAAAGTCAGCGATAACAGAGGTCACGGCAGAAAGGTCATGGAAGGGGAGGTCAGAGAGTGGGGATGTCGGGGTGGGGGCAGTTTAGGAGAGATGTAGTAGCAAAAGATGTGATTCTGAATTGGTGGAAACTACAGATACATAGAGAGCGACTTGACAAAATTGAGCTGATGTTTTTGTTTATCAACGGACAACGGAAGAAAATTAACCTAATAAGTACTGTATGTTCACAGAGTTCCAAAAAACACGCGGAAATCGTTTTAACATATACATCACTCATCACGTCAGCAAGATATTTGAAATTTGTGTACTCACTTTGTAGCCAATGTTCCCTTTCAGCTGCGCGGCTGCGCACGTATCTTACCAAGAAGAAGTTCTTATCCTAGAAGTTTAGAATGACCACGCAGCAAATTTTGTAAAATAGTGCACAAAAAATGGATGCTGTGCAACTTTGCACATTGAGTTGTTTTTTTTTACTTTGCAAATTGACCAGCGAACATTGGAGGGAACATTGTTCTTAACTAAACATCATTGATTATGAACGCTCCCGTTCTGCGTGAATAAATCTCAAGGTGAAACCTCTATTTTAATCCACTCTATATCAGATGACAGTCGTCGGATTTCCTGTCACGAGGTGGGCTGCAGCAGTAAAATTACGAGTTGAATTTACCGTCTAGCACAACATTAGATGAATCACCACAAGGCTTCTTTTTACAGCTATCAATCTTATTATCGTTACTATAATGGGAATGCTTCTAGAATGAGTTATTTGCTTGAAAAACGGATTTCAACGAATATTTTGTATGTATGTTGTTTGTTGTTGTTGAGCCTTCTCGTCCATGAGGGGCATCCACCGATCATCGTCGGCGTCTGCGATTCCTCCAAGGGCATAGGCCACCTACGAGAGACCTCCAGGCATCTCTATCCTGGGCCAGCTTCTCCGGGATCTTCCATTCATGGCCCATTCTCTTGATGTCTGCCTCCAATTCTCGGCGCCAAGTGTTTCTTGGACGGCCTCTTTTCCGCTTACCTTGTGGGTTCCATTTCAGAGCTTGCATTGTTGTATTAGAAGCAGGTTTTCTTAGTGTATGACCAATCCACCTCTACCACTTCTGGAGAACCTCTTCCTCAATGGGCTTCTGTTTTGTCCGCTGCCACAGTTCCCGGTTGCTGATTTTGTCCCGCCAGTGAATTCTGAGAATCCTTCTTAGAGCATTGTTGATGAAGGACTGGATTCTGGTCAGGTTTACGGCCGTTGTTCTCCATGTCTCAGCTCCATATAGCAGCACAGGTTTCACCATAGCGTTAAAAATCCTTACTTTTAACTAGCTGCCTAAGTTGTTGGAGACCCAAACATTCTTGAGTTGCTGGAAGGCTGCTCTTGCTTTTCCGGTCCTTATTTTGACGTCAGCATCTGTACCACCTTGTTTATCTACCATGCTGCCAAGGTAAACAAAACTGTCCACCTCCTCGAGGGCTTCTCCTTCAAGCATAATGGGTGATGTACTGGTGGCATTAACCTTGAGGATTTTACTCTTCCCTTTGTGTATGTTGAGACCCATGCTAGCAGAAGTGGCTGCGACAATGTTTGTTTTCGCCTGCATCTGTCGTTGGGTATGTGCATGCACTTGTCAATAACTGTATTCAAGTTCAAGGAAAGTATGTGCACAGTTGTGGACGAGCTTTCAATGTATCAAAGAGTTGGAATAGAATGTAGACAAGGAAAGTATGTGCACAGTTGTGGACGAGCTTTCAATGTATCAAAGAGTTGGAATAGAATGTAGACAAGGAAAGTATGTGCACAGTTGTGGACAAGCTTTCAATGTATCAAAGAGTTGGAATAGAATGTAGACGTGGGCGAGCTTTCAATGTATCAAAGAGTTGGAATAGAATGTAGACGTGGACGAGCTTTCAATGTATCAAAGAGTTGGAATAGAATGTAGACGTGGGCGAGCTTTCAATGTATCAAAGAGTTGGAATAGAATGTAGACGTGGACGAGCTTTCAATGTATCAAAGAGTTGGAATAGAATGTAGACGTGGGCGAGCTTTCAATGTATCAAAGAGTTGGAATAGAATGTAGACGTGGACGAGCTTTCAATGTATCAAAGAGTTGGAATAGAATGTAGACGTCGACGAGCTTTCAATGTATCAAAGAGTTGGAATAGAATGTAGACGTGGACGAGCTTTCAATGTATCAAAGAGTTGGAATAGAATGTAGACGTGGACGAGCTTTCAATGTATCAAAGAGTTGGAATAGAATGTAGACGTGGACGAGCTTTCAATGTATCAAAGAGTTGGAATAGAATGTAGACGTGGACGAGCTTTCAATGTATCAAAAAGTTGGAATAGAATGTAGACGTGGGCGAGCTTTCAATGTATCAAAGAGTTGGAATAGAATGTAGACGTGGATGAGCTTTCAATGTATCAAAGAGTTGGAATAGAATGTAGACGTGGATGAGCTTTCAATGTATCAAAGAGTTGGAATAGAATGTAGACGTGTATCAGCTTTCAATGTATCATGGAATAGAATGTAGACGAAGGTGAAACTTGTTTATATATTTATGTTTGAAAATATTATTTCCACTTTTTCTAAGCATAATAATACTTTGCAATGGTTATATTTTTTAGTATGGAGTGTTGTTTTTTTTAATTTTTGAAAAAAAACATTTTACACACACATATGTACATATATCATATATGCGTACACAAATATATCCTGTAGCCCTCACATGTACAAACACAACTTTCCCACCAATCATACAGATAAAGGAGGACGACTTCACGAGAAAGAAAAAAAAGAAAAATCACACGGTGAACTCTTTCGAAAAGTAACCATTTTCTGACATCTTACGAAATGGATATTGTTTATTTCAGTACCTACTGTTCCTACTTGCAATTGACTCAACTTAAAATACATTATGTTTTGCTTAAGATTAAGATTTACACTTTGACGAATTCTTGAAAATGTGAATTTAATATCTTTATTTTTCGATCAGAATATAAAAATTGAAACAGCATTCTGCATTCCTATTTTTATTTAATTGTGTGTTGTTGTTGTTGTTGTTTTTTACTTTATACACAACAATTCTGGACTACATTATTTCAGAAAATGTAGGTGCTCAAAAATGTACCTTAATAAAAATTATTCTTTTAAAAGGTTCTTGGTCGATTCTGAAAATACCAAATATTTTTTGTTTATTTATTGAGATTTTTTTTCTTCTTTCGGAAACCTAAGAACGACAGGTTATATCAGGAGGCATTCGCCACATATGACTGCTATGAATAGTTAATTTAAGATTGGACTATCAGCAGAAAGTCTTTGAAATACAACAACAAATATACATTTAGTTATTATATTTTAATATGTACATTTTCGGCATGGATGGGACGACATATTAATGACTAATAACAGGATTTGCAGCAACCACTCGGGTAAGCAATGCATGAATACAGCACATAGGCTAACGACTTAACAAATTCATAAAATGTAAACAAAACCATGCAGCTGCCTGAATTCTCTTTCCAAAATAATTTTCATATTTGTTTTAAGTTTATGACATTAAAATTATTTTCTAATTTCTAATTCTAATGCACTGCTGGTAGAAAGTAGAAAGTCACTAGTAATGCTAGTAAAAGGTGAAGAGATTTTAAGGCATTAATTTGTTATTTTAAGTTGTTTAACTCTTGTAAGGCCGATATCTTGGCGCTGATGTAAAACTTGAATGGCTCAGAGTTAAGATTTTAAAAAGTAGGCAAACACTGATCTTTGGTATAACTCTTATAGATTATTACACGAGTTCCCATTAACAAATAAACGTGTTTAGGTTTAAATTAAGTTGTTTATGACTAATTTCTGCTGCCTCTAGACTCTAGTAAGACAATACCGCTTGATTACAATATACAGAAAAACATGTTTAATTATTTTTAAATCCCTTATAATAACTTCGCGGCCGTCTCATCATCTCATGGGCGGGCGGAAAAACAAAAGTCGAAAATGACCCACTTCCAGTGATCCGATCGAGCTGAAATTTGGCACACGGACCCATCTCACCTAACAATGCATCGTATCAAAATTTCAGATCGATCGAACGTACCGTAATTAAATTAATGCATTTTTAGTTTATCCTTAAATGAGGTATGTAATTCAAATTCACTGTTTGTTATTGTTTTTTTTTCCACGTGAAAGTTTGAGCAGACGCGTTGAGGCGGTCCCATCGAAGCACCGCGGCGCTTTTGTTTACATCTTACGTGTCACGCTGAGCTCGGTCAAGCGAATCGGTGACCAGACTTTTCCCCTCTCACCACCCCCCCCCCAGGGTTATGAAGCAAACTTGAGTTAAGACAGATTCAGTCTGTAAATGTTTGAAAATAATCAATACTGTTAGTTATGTCTCATATATAAGGGATTTATTGTCAAAAAATTTGTTTTTACGGGTTTGTTTTATTAAATCCCTTATATTAACTTCGCGGCCGTCTCTGTCTGTCTGTCGTCATCTCATCATCTCATGGGCGGGCGGGCGGAAAAACAAAAGTCGAAAATGACCCACTTCCCGTGATTCGATCGAGCTGAAATTTGGCACACTGACCCGTCTGACCTAACAATGCATCGTATCAAAATTTCAGATCGATCGAACGTACCGTAATTAAATTAATGCATTTTTAGTTTATCCTTATATGAGTCAGTAATTCAAATTCAAGGTTTGTTATTGTTTTTTTCCCACGTGAAAGTTTGAGTTGACGCATTGAGGCGACCCGTCGAAGCGACGGGGTGCTTTTGTTTACATTTTACGTGTCACGCTGAGCTCGGTCAAGCGAATCGGTGACCAGACTTTTCCCCTCCCCCCCCCTCAGGGTTATGAAGCAAACTTGAGTTAAGACAGATTTAGTCTGTAAATGTTTGAAAATAATCAATACGGTTAGTTATGTCTCATATATAAGGGATTTATATTCAAAAACTTTGTTTTAACGGGTTTGTTTTATTTATCTGGATATCTGCGCTGAGGACAAGCTGAGGGTTTTAATCTCACCAGGGCGTGACGATGTACTCCAGTCAGTGCACAATAGGTGGGTCGATGTCACGGAAAGATCATTCAAACACGCAGCACGCACTTTACATAACGTCCGTCATAGGACAAGGTGGGGCAGGATTTGCTTCCAGTGGAAGTTACAACACAAGGCGATTTTATTTTATTTTTTGGCGGCATGTTTATTTTCATTTATCCTTTGTTTTTCAACTAAACTTTTTTCACAAAGCAAATGTTCACTTCTGCAGGTCACAATTAAACTAGACAGTCGGCATATCAAAAGCGGTGACAACAAATGTCCAAATAGGTGCAACTATCGTGTTTTAAGATGAATTGATCAAGTTTGATCCGAGTGAAGCCATCTTATGTTTCGATGAAACTCTTGTTCAATGAGCAGAAAGCTTCAAACGTGTGGCCTTGAAAACTCTCCGGTCCAAGCGATTGCTTTTAGCCCAGGTCAAGTGATAAGTGGACAGCTGTACAACACTTGACAAAAAATATGTCGTTTTAGTTACGCGAAAGTATGAAAATAGTAACTGGCCGATTCAAAGCAGAATGTTATCAACAGATTTTGCATAAGTCTGTATCGCTTATGCGATGGCTGTTATAGTTATAGTAATCGATTGCCCAATGCCTCAACTGTCAAATGTTATAGTACTGTAATAGTAAACAAGTGGGTAGCAGACGCTTTTATTCTCATTGTGTGACCAAAAAATTGACTAAGCCATTGTCTATCATAGTCTATGACATTTGTGTTCAAGTAGCCGTTACAAGATAAGATTTTTTGGCATGGGGCGCCTTGCGACAACTTTGATTTAGTAAAGGAGACGTTAATAGAAGGTGTTTGAGAACCAGTGTTACATTAAACAATAATTGCAATATTTTCACTTGAAAATAGGGGAATTTTAACAATACATTTTTAAATCCCTTATTTATATTAACTTCACCGTCTTGTCTCTCTGTCTGTCGTGGGCTCGCGGTTTGGGCGGGAAAAACAAAAGTAAATAAAACAAACCCGTAAAAACAAAGTTTTTGACTATAAATCCCTTATATATGAGACATAACTAACAGTATTGATTATTTTCAAACATTTACAGACTGAATCTGTCTTAACTCAACTTTGCATCATAACCCTAGTGGGGGGGGAGGGGTGGGTGGGGGGAGAGGGGAAAAGTCTGGTCACCGATTCGCTTGACCGAGCTCAGAGTGACACGTAAAATGTAAACAAAAGCGCCCGTCGCTTCGTTGGGTCGCCTCAATGCGTCAGCTCAAAATTTCACGTGGGAAAAAAACAAGAACAAACAGTGAATTTAAATTACATACCTCATATAAGGATAAACTAAAAATGCATTAATTTAATTACGGTACGTTCGATCGATCTGAAATTTTGATACGATGCATTGTTAGGTTAGACGGGTCCGTGTGCCAAATTTCAGTTCGATCGGATCATGGGAAGTGGGTCATTTTTGACTTCTGTTTTTCCGCCCGCCGAGCCCAAGACAGAGAGAGAGAGATGATGAGACAGATGACGACAGAGACGGCCGCGAAGTTATTATAAGGGATTTAAAAATGACCCACTTCCCGTGATCGTATCGAGCTGAAATTTTGCACATACACTAGTATCACCTAACAATGCATTGTATCAAAATTTCAGATCGATCGAAAGTACCGTAATTAAATTACTGAATTTTTTAGTTTATCTCTATGTATCTCTAGGAAGCCGGCTGCTATTGTTGACCTTCTTCTTCTATCTATACAGACGCTCCTTCTATGCAGAAGATAATTGCGTCCACAGACCATGACGGATGATCATTTGGCAATAAAATAGTGCGTTCGTGTGAAGGTTGGGCAAATGCTCGCGAGCAATGATTGAAGGTGTGGACCGAATTTTACGCTCTATGGACACAAACTGGAGAGACACGCAAAGAATTGTTAGCAGGCCGCAATATAAGGATTTTAATACTTCTTTAAAATCTTTACGTAGGGTGTTAGTATTACTAAAAATGCATCTTATTTAATATAACTTTATAATACATTCTAAAAACAAACAACAATTAATACAATGACATTTAATAATGTATGCTGTCCTGCATAAAACATAAAATATATGCTTCAATTTCAATCACAATATTACTATTCTGCCCCTGGATAAATCATCAAACATATATCAGTTATATTGTATTGTCCTGGCAGCACTGGTAAGTGAGCTTGCTGGCATTTCATCAACATGAGCGACCAATAATATGAAACATGAGAGCAAACTATTTCTCCAAAGTTATTGATATGCAGCCATTGTTCGTTTTGGAAAACTTCCACTTCAAGCTATCGAATCCCTTTGAGGAGAACGATAAAAAATTTAGCAGTGCTCATCTTGATTATCACACAGCTCCTACAGCCCTTCCACAGTGGATTTGAACATTTGAAAACACTGATTCGCTTTGATAATTGACGGGCCTCTTTGCGATGATTTACTTGTAACAATCTGTTGTGGCTTAGTCTCCCCACCCCACCCCAGGGTATTCAAATTCTATGACATCTGCTGGTGGGATATTGTTAGCAGTCCACACTGGTAGATAACTTAATAGATCATGTGATAAACAAAAACAGAGAGAAAATATAATGCCTTCAATATAGACTAATAGGGAAAAAAACTAACAATGTTATGTGTATAAAATGACAAAATATCTTATATATTAATATTAAGATATTCCTTTTAACATAGAATAAGATTATCTACCCTTATCTATAGTTGATGTCTAGCATGGTATTTTTATTACAGCTTTGAATGTTGATAGTATGATGGTTTTCCTGGTTTCTTCAGGCAACCCATTCTACAGGCTCCTTGTACAAAGAGATGTCCCCCATGTACAGACACAACATCAAGGTAAAGACACAGATAGCACCCATGTACAGACACAGACAGCACACATGTACAGACACAGACAGCACCCATGTACAGACACAGACAGCACCCATGTACAGACACAGACAGCACACATGTACAGACACAGGCAGCACCCATGTACAGACACAGATAGCACCCAATGTACAGACACAGACAGCGCCGATGTACAGACACAGACAGCACCGATGTACAGACACAGACAGCACCCATGGCATGTACAGACACAGACAGCACCCATGGCATTACAGACACAGACAGCACCCATGGCATTACAGACACAGACAGCACCCATGGCTTTACAGACACAGACATCACCTATGCATATACACAACATCGAGGTAAAGACACAGACAGCAGCCATGAGGAAAGAGAGACAGCCTCCATGTGCAGACAGTGACAGCCTCATTAGGACAAGCCGGTGCTCACATTAACATGATGAACGAGCCGAGCTGACAGTTACGGACAGGTAGCTCAAGGGTTAAGTACAGGTGAAGAAGGTCCGCGAGCAGGAGAGACTAGAATGACAATCAAGTGGTGAGTTGATAGCGACCCACTCCGTCCTCGAGACGTTCTCACGTCATTTCACTAATAGATCCATTGGGTTGTAGGTGATCCAATCAAAACACAAGATAACTATAAAGAGGAACTTATTTGTTTGTTAGCTAATTTAATTAATAAGTCAAAGCATCGACACTGCCCCAAACAGTCCAGCTGGCCACAGATACAAACATGAGCGTGACCACAGAGTAAGGTCCGAAATTAATAAATAATTTTATTTTCAAAAATGAACACCACCTGATACCAAGGTCGACTTGACTTATCTATACAGACGCTCCTTCTATGCAGAAGATAGTTGCGTCCACAGACCATGACTTTTTGGGTCCCACGCATTACCCAGCCGCCTAACTACATGTAGTTAGGTACCCATTCGGAGCTGGGTGACTCAGGGACGCCCTAAGCCCCGGGAACAAACCCTTGCCTTCACACGTATTCGAACCCGTGACCATCGGTACGACAGTCCAGTGCGCTGCCACTCGACCACCGCGTCCCCAGAGTCTAGAGTAATATAACTGTGGTTAGTTTATACAAAATAAGCTGTCAAGAAATATGTATTTAAGATCGCCAAACTAACAGCAAATTTCGCCATCCTATCACAAACTTTTGGGATTTAAATTTGAAAAAAAAATTAATAAAAGCTGTGTATTTTAATTTTACTCGCGTTTTCCTACTAAGATTCTGGGATGTTAGTATAAAATATTGACTTCAAGAATTGAAAAATGGGGGGGGGTGTCAAATATCCCATTTAGGTATAAAGTGAATTTAGTTCATTATCAGTTGTAATACTGAAGAGTCTTATTCAATTCAACTGTTTATTATTAGTATTAAACGAAAATCTCCTTTTACATTATAAGTCACCTATTTTGTTTCTCCATAATTTCTCCGTGGCCCATTGTTACCTGAGTAAAGAAACGTCTCTCCAATCTAGACTCTTCTTCCCGTAGATCACTGCGATTCGAAGCCAGTGTTGATTTGGGGAACTGTGTGGAGCAGATCAAAGGCAAGCGAATCATGGGCCTGACTCGGTCGTTTGTTTCATAGGTTGCATGATCTCCTTCACTAAATAGAAGGCTCATGTATTGATATATCTTTTATCATTATTATTATTACTTTCAGTCCCCATCCGCCTCACACCGTCCAAACAAGTATAAACAATAATATAGACAATAATATAAACAACAATATAGACAATAATACATCATCGCGCCCCAGAGAAAATCTCCTAAGTTCTGTGCATGCTGTCATTTTGAGGTGTTCCGGGTTTAATGCTAAAAAATGATGAAAGGTTGATACTTCAATCTGAATTTAAAAGCTCTAAGCTAAAAATAGCAACACTCAACTTACACCAACGACGCGAGCGACACACCACTCACATGCACTCCATTATTTAGGCCAAGCCCTTGGAGCGTGATGTATAAGGCTACTAGGGCTACTCGGTACCGTATCCCACAGTCCAAGCTATCAGTGGACTTTATGGGGACTCGGAAGTGGAACAAACAGTAATTCTGTACTGAACCCACATCATGTCGAAAGGTATACTAATGGTATGCATCAAGTATATTATACAGGGAAAGGACATCTCATCCTAAAAAAAAATTGTACTACTTGTCCAGCATGAAAAGATAAGGTTGAGGTATTAACATTCAGAGGTACTCTTCCCTTTAATATTGTTATAGAACTTTGTCTCTAGATTCTAGAACAGTGCTTCTCAAACTTTTTAGTATGGCGGACCGGCAGAAAATGTTTCCATTGCATCAGGGACCGGTGCACTATTTTACTTGTACTGACAATTTTTTCTGTCCTTTTTTGATAACTTCTGCGGACCGGCGACGGATGGCCCACGGACCGGCACCTGTCCGCGGACCACCACTTTGAGAAGCACTGTTCTAGAAGAATCATTGCATGCCAAAACCACATATTTTATCGTAGGCCGCAGTTGTCATGTTGGTCATGCTGAATGCAGTGAAACACGCGAGTATCTGTTTCGTACATTACTTTAAAATGAAAGACCTATTAGTTTCAAAGTCTTTCCTTTAGGTCTGCAATTTTAGGAAGGAAAAAAGGGGGTGGGGGTCCCTAGATAAACTAGATTTTAAAATATAATCAGCCATGCTATGTTTAAATAAATTAAATTTAGAAAAATAATTCCATTAACCATTTGTGAAATTCCACAAACAATTTCTACTTTAAATACAACCAATAAAAATCGTTGGTATTTCCAATGTTGATATGTGATTTTCAAAGAACGACAACGGCCTTCTATGTGCGATATTCTTTAAACTCCGTGATTTGATTAGCTCTATTTAAACCGCCATTTTATGCAGGCACTACGGGTTTCGAAGACCCTCCCCCCTCGCCCCACACTCATATACTTTTTTTTCTCAATTTGGCCCCGACCGAAGTCGGTAAATCTATGGTGAATTTCGCCAACACAAAAAAAAATCTTCGTGGCCTGAGGTTATTCCTAATTAGCATTTCAACTGCAAACTTTGGCGTGATCTCCCTTCTCTCCTAATGCACACAAGACATAAGCCAGGCCTTTGTATGAGGTAAGCACGAGTCAATTTACATACGGTCATTTTTAACACGTCTGCTACTCGAGTGTTTACTTGCGGGCTAAGTACGAGTAGGTGGTGACTGGGGTTGAGGCTAATTTGGTTAAATTCCAGTTGTAATATATGATTTATGATGTCATGTTTTAATCCAGTATTTGTGAAGCCCTGTCTTAAGCCAGATTGTATGATGCCCTGTCTTAATTTTTACTTAATCAAGTATTTATGAAGCCCATAAGTCAGAGGCGTCACTTGAGCTGGTGTCAACCAGTGCGGTAGGTCATGGTGCCACCCCCTCACAACTTACCCCATAGACCTCCTCGGAGTCTGCCAGTGCCAAATAACGGGAACATACAGAATTTTAAACTTTGGCGTCACCCTTTGTGATGGTGTCCCCCGATGCGATCAGAATTTTAAAGTTTTATTCGAATACATGTACATGTACTTTGAATCCGCAGGCTTAATCCATCAAATATGATGCCCAGGCTTAATCCATCAAATATGGTGCCCAGGCTTAATCCATCAAATATGATGCCCAGGTTTAATCCATCAAATATGGTGCCCAACCTTTTTATCTAGTTTATATGATCTCCAAGTCTCAATCTAGTAGGTATGACTTAAAGATCTCCAGTTTTATCAAAGCAGGCATAATGCCCAGTTCTAATCTATACCAGGCATGATGCCCAGTTCTAATCTATACCGGGCATGATGCCCAGTTCTAATCTATACCAGGTATGATGCCCAGTTCTAATCTATACCAGGCATGATGCCCAGTTCTAATCCAGGATTCACAATGACAGAACTCCCCTCCAGTCAAACACTCCAACTTACAGAATCAATATAGAAATGTCAAAGTGACACGACAAACAAGACATTCAGTGCCACTCCTCATGATACATTGTATGCATCCATAGATAGGTCAAACGTAAGATAGCTATTACGTAACTGATCGTACTTCAGTGGATGGGCATCAGGTAATTTCATATATGTACAATATGCAAGCCAATGTGGGAATTGTTAGCCCTAACATTTAAAAACCCAAATGTATTTGTCATAACTTCATGTTATTGTTGATATTTGGAATTCATTAAAAATGCAGACTCTTTTGAACTTAAGTAATTATATAAAGATACCAAACTGGAAACTTAATTGCAGCTATAATATTTAAGAAATGATTGTGCTTTATAGGGATGTCAAAATCTTAATTTTGAGAACCTCTGGAATCTCAGGTGGGGGAGGGGGGATATAATTTTACAGTAAGCATCATACCCCCAAACCCTTTTCACCCAGGCCCCAATCCCTACTGTAAATAGAAGTTCTTCATTCTTTAAACACACCAATCTCTCACACCCATCAGTATGTCAACAGTCAGATAAGAGATAAGTGTAGGGCATCTGAAATTGACACAGGGCAGTGGCACATTTGTTGTGTAAATAATGCAGGAGTATTCACATTTCACAACTCTCCATACTTAAATCACAGATACAGTGAGCACATCTGTGACAAGGAATGTCTTTTTAAGCCTGTGGGATGAAATGGTTTTTCAGGAGTGAATCTGCTCGTTTAAAGTGAATGGGTAAAAATGTGTATTGACTTACATCCCAACACCCCAGCCCTACACACTTTTTTTTTACACTTACATGTATTATTATAGAGTCCCACACATCCTTTGTCAGATTAATTTACTAATCCTTGAGTAGCCTGGACCATTTTAATACCTATTTATTAACCTCAAAGGGACCTGAGATAAAAAAAAATTTAAAAACTACTGAAACGTGATAATCATTGAAATAAGTAAGAGCACAATGCTGCAAACAAGTGACACAACATGACAATTTATTGGGTGCTTCATCAGATTGCAACTTATAGAAATGTAATGTAATTATTAATAATTAATAATATATATGATTTCATGATATATAAATTAAATAGCATAATGAACTGTCCTACACAGTTCAATTACAGTTGTATAAGGAATGGTTAAAAAGAATGATGAGATCTGGAGAAATAGTACTGGACATGTCCATTAAATTTAAATATTAAAGGTGCATTATGAACTTTATTTGAAGTTTGTAACTTAACTTCTAGCACATGTTTAGACAACCTGGAGCTCATAATTGGCACAGTGAGTGTGAACCAGAAGAAACACTACTGGCCATCGTTTATATACTAGCCTAAGACCCATTGCCTTGACAAAGTCTTGATTAAAATAAGAAAAAGCAAGAGAATGAAGCTGGTAATAATAATTGTACAACCTCCCTCTAAAGAAAATACAGTGTTAGTCTCAAGGCAACCTCTCCAGTCAAATTTAATAATAATAAAGTAAGCTTCCTCATTGATCATACAATTTCATTTTGAATATACATTGTAAGTGAATTAATTCTAAGACAGTAAGTTCAGTAAGTGAATAACTTCAAAAAAAATTAATTTCAAAAGTCTTCAAGTACATGAAATTTACTAATACTACATGT
Organism: Ampullaceana balthica; assembly: GCA_944989445.1. NCBI lineage: Eukaryota > Metazoa > Mollusca > Gastropoda > Lymnaeidae > Ampullaceana > Ampullaceana balthica. Next base: position 1,491,598 of record CALYLW010000042.1, on the reverse strand, counting down.
AATACTATTACTGGGCTGTAGGCTGTAGAGACTATAGTTATAGTTATTTTATATTAGTATTTTATTAGGTTTATACTATATAGTATTCTAGGTTATACTATAGACTATACTATATAGTACTATATACATCTATAATAATAAAAGGCAATTTTCAGTCCTTTCTGTCCGGTCATCGATAGCGATTGGTCCCTCAAACGCATATGACTCCTACAGCCAATCATATTGAACACGTTTACGCTGACGTTCAAAACGAGTTATTTTTGGTGCAGTATTATATTATAATCTCTATACATATAAGACGCATTTGTTGTCTGTCTGGTTGTCTGTCTGTTCCCTAATAACTCAAGATCCAGACAACCAAATAACGTGAAATTTGGTACACGTACACAAAATTATACCGGAAAGGTTATTAAACAGGTTTCGTTCCATATATATAAGATACTGGGGGCCCAAAATGTAATTTTTCCTTATATGAGCTATATAAAATAAAAATTATTGAAAATTAAGACGTAAAATAATGACGCAAAATAATAAACATTTTGGTGTCGAGATTAACATGAAGGCGATTATCGCCAAAAAATAATTTTTTTGTTGTTGTTGCTTTTGTTGTTGTAGTTGTTGTTTTGTTGTTGTTGCTTTGTTGTTGTTGCTGTTGTTGTTGTAGTTGTTGTTTTGTTGTTGTTTTGTTGTTGATGTTTTTGTTGTTGTTTTTGTTGTTGCTGTTGTGTTGTTTTTGCTGTTGTTGTTGTTGTCCACATCCCTTGCCCTGCGACGACAATGTCCTTCATGTTGTTGTTGCTTTGTTGTTGTTGCTGTTGTAGTTGTTGTTTTGTTGTTGCTTTTTTGTTGTTGCTGTTGTTGTTGTAGTTGTTTTGTTGTTGTTGTGTTGTTGATTTTGTTGTTAATTTTGTTGTTTTTGTTTTTGTTTTGTTTTTGTTTTTTTGTTGCTGATGCTGTTTCTGTTGTTGTTTTTGTCATTGTTGCTGTTGTTGTTGCTGTTGTTGTTGTAGTTGTTGTTTTGTTGTTGTTGTAGTTGCTGTTTGTTGTTGTTTTGTTGTTGTTTTTGCTGTTGTTGTTTTTGTTGCTTTGTTGCTGTTGTTGTTTTGTTGCTGTTGTTGTTTTTGTTGTTGTTGCTGTTGCTAAACCCGGGTAAAGCCGGGTACTGACTATGCCTAAGCTATATAATATATATATTATTAGGCCTATTAAAATAATAATATATATTTTTCATAATTAATAATAGGACCCTGTACTGAATGCTGAATGATGCATGTATAATACATGTATCATGTATATAAATATCAGTATCAGAAAAGTTCTGATAACTGGTAAGTAAAACAAATTATTTCATAAAATTAAAGGCCGTTGCCGTTGTTATTTATTATTTATATTAGTAATTTTGCCTTATAATTATAATTAAAAATTCTGAAAGTCGCTCCATACAATAAATGGACAATTATAAATGTAATAATTAAATCTAAAAAAATACTACTTACCTGTTGCAATTTTCTTTTCCGTCGGCATACTACTGAAAGAAACAGTTTTTTTCCTGTTCGAACGTTTTTTCCCATCCTTATTCATAAGACTAGATCGACGCGGTATAACTTGGTCTGGCAAATTTATATCCGAATTGCATACTTCATTTTCTTCATCGTCGTCTTCTTCGTCCTCCTCTTCCTCACATGCATTTAAACACACATTACTATCCCCATTTAGAAAAACTTCCTCAGTTTTATCTTCCATTGTGTTTACAATCCCATTCGTGTTTTCCTCTTCGTCCGCCATGTTTCAGATCATATCTGAGACTGTCTGCTAAAACGAATGGGGGAAATAAAGCTTGATCAGAAAACCAAGATGAAAATAATATTTTGTTTATAAGTTTTACTTATTTCTTTTAACAAACAAAAATATTCACACCAATTATCCACAATTTTTTAGGAAAAAAAAATTATAATTAAAAATAATACCAAAAAGTATTGAAAAAGATTCGGTTTATGCTTAACACCCCTTTTAGAAAAAATAAACTTGCCCATAACCCCTAGTTTGCTTCAAACCATAGTCGACACCTAGTTAATCTTAAAGCCTTATTTCAAAATCTCATCGGAGGCAAATATAGAGGTAAATAATTTTAAAATAATAAACTTTGCATAACTATGACGTTCCCTTCAATATGTTTCAGGCTTAAACACCGATTTCTTAAATGTGTGGGAGTCATATGCCATATTCATATAGCTATGATGGGATTCCATTCCAAATTTTAATCTAATAAAATATAATATTGGTAACAAAACTGTTATTGTTATCATTTTCCTTTTTAGGCACTTGATTTAAAGAGAAAATATGATTTTTACATGATTTTAACGTAAAATAAAGTTCTTACTTCCAGAATGGTACAAATTTGTCTTTATATACCTAAACGTGGGGTTACCACTACACTTCTACCTAAATTTCATGTACTACATTCAACAAAATGTAAAAAATGGCCTTTTCTTTGTATTGAGTTAAATTAAAATTATTCACAGCATACTGAAATCAGCTTAGAAACCCCCTAATGACTGGGCCGTGGTGCATGTTACTGGGAAATATTAAAAATTGACAAGATTAAAACCATTAAGCATAGAAACACTAGAAGATAGAAGAACTAAGAGCAAAGTAGTAATAATACTCAAGACAATTAATTCTGACTTGGAAATACACCACAAATATTATCTAATACCACCCTCATATAGAAATGAGGATTAAAACACTTTTCTTATTCCATGTGACATGTGCAAAAAACAAACACATACAAATTATCGTTCTTCCCGTCTGGCCGTCTGGAATTCGGGCATGGAATGAGTTGCCAGATCAAATTAGTATAACGTTGAAACTCTAATAAAATGCAATACATAAATCATGTATAAGCAGAAGAAGCCATAATCTTCTGTATAGAATGAGTGTCTATAGTGGATAAGATACACCACTAAAAACAATCGTATTTATTATTTATTCATAGTGAAGAGCATAATAATAACTACGTTGTCAAAAATGTACATTTGTTTTGAATAGTAATTTTATTTAAATATAATTCTTATAGAAATCTTAAATGTGATGCACCACATTATTTATATACACATGTGTTAGGCATTATCTTTTCGAAAGCATTTTTAAAGGTGTTGTAAGTGTTGAAAGCACATTCATTTTCATGACCTGCTCAGGCTCAAGCATTCTCTTTTTTTTTAAAGAAAAATGGAAATGTATATGACTGATTTTTTTTCTCCAATTCTTTTTTTTATAATGTGGGTCATATTGAGTTTTTTGCGTAATGCATACTACATACTTTAAAATTATGTTTGTTTTGGTTTACAAGATTTTTTTCATTTACTTTAAAAATATTATTAAAATGTGTGTTGTGTGCAATAAAACAACTCTGATAGCTACTACGGTAGTTGAATGCTATTATTATTTTTGGCGAATCACTGAAGACTTCTACTAAGGGGATGCTACTTTCCCGTTTACAGAAAAGATCAATGGTGGTAGTTGAATAATTTCTGTTAACAACCAAAAAGAAAGGGTATGTCCGTTTTTTAACATGTCATTTTCATTTTTTCCCAAATAAATCAATCAATAAATTAGATTTAGTTTCTCTTATCATATATGTAATTTTTTTTTATTTGCGAAACAAAATATGTTTTTATTTAAAGAGGGAACATTGTAAAAGTTTCAATCAAAAGGGCCAAGGGAAATAAAAATAAAAAAGGAAAGAAGAAGAGGACAGAACAATGAAAAAAAAACTGAACAATTCTAAAAGTTGTTTATTTGTGAGCCCATATTATTAATTAGCTGAAATGTGATTAGGTCATATTTATATATTTTCTTTCGGTTAGTGGTAGTCTTATTTCTGCCTAGGCCTAAGGTTATTTACTTTAATTATTTAACCCTTAACTTAAACTTAATTTAAATTTTAACTACTAATAAGTCTAATAGTAATAGTCTAATAGTAATAGTAAATTGTAATTGACTGTATTAGACTACTAACACTGGCACTGGTCTAACACTTGCTGATATTATATACAGTGAACAGTGACCAACCTAACAGTTGAGTGTAGGGTTGCCAGGTGGCTGTCTCAAACAGTCCGGTGCCGGTACAAAACCAGACATCAGGTGGCTTCAGTTTAAAGCTTAAGACTTAAGATTACTAGGAATATCATAAGAGAAAGGGTGGTTTGTTTGTTAATTGAACATTATTTGAAATAGCATTAATCATTAGAGTTCATTAGAATTAGCCTACAGTCTAGTTTAATCCAAGAAATATCTTTCATTTAGCTCAGGCCGAGGTTACACTTGATCACTGCAAATTATAAAATATTGATAGTAATAGTAGATTATAGTAGATAGCAAATTATAATTATTATTTGTATTATATTTAGGCCTATAATGATATATTCATTAGGGCCTATTTGGTTAGCTAATTATAAATTTTAAAATAAATAGCATGGCCCATGGCATAATATAGTCATTATATTAATATAATTATAAATTTTTTTTAAAGACAATAAGGCAGTGGCTACACGAAGGAATAAACTGGGGCTATCTTTCCAGTGACTGGACGAATAGAATGTCCAGCTACCTGTGGTCATGTGACAATGTAACTCGTCTATATGATCTCATGACTAATGTTCCCTATAATGTTCGTTGGTCCATGTGCAAAGTGAAAAAATTTGAGTGCAAATTTGTGCAACATACATTTTTTGTGCAATATTTTACCAAATTTGCTACGCAATAATTCTAAACTGCTGAGCGGCATCGGTAAGATATCTGCGCAGCTGTGCAGCTTAAAGGGAACATTGCTCATGACATGCTTCTTTTCTATCTGAAATATATGCAGTCTTTACATTCTATCTGTTTCAGAAACATCTGGATAAACTGATTTCTTGGAATCATTGTATAGTATACTACTGTAAAATTTTCTTCTTTCATGTTAAAGTTTGAATGCAGTAAACACAACAAAATATTTAAGTTAGCTCGAATTGGGCTTAAAACTCATTATTTAAAAAAAAGTATATATCAAAGATTAGCTTCATTTAAACTGGTTCTGCTTGAATAAAATGTAGGTATCAAGAGTAGTCTTTATTGTTTAAAATGTGTAACTTTTGTTTGGCCATCAAAAGTTTGTTTCTGTGCTTACAGATATTTTTCTTTTACTTAAAAATTTACTGCTTTGGTACTAATATTAAAATGTTTGAATGCGGTATATACATGCAAAATATTGAAATTCATAATTAAAATCTTTAAGTAGGTAGTCCAAAATTGGGCTAAAATGTGTATAAAAATATTTCAATTTTCAATTTTAAAAAAAATAAATTTCAATCTCTATCTGTAAGCAATATTCCCTTAAGCTGTGCGGGCACGCAGATATCTGGCTGATGCTGCGCAGCAATTTGAAATTACCATGCAACAAATTTTGATTGGAATGATATATCTGTATGTATGCACCAAAAAGTGAATGCTCTAACTTTGCATACGAGTTTGTTATTTTGCACATGAACCAACAAACCTTAAAGGGAACATTGTCTCTAAGTATTCCTTGCCGGTTGAGAGATACAGATGGATTCAAACCATTAAAATAAGTCTCTGACACATAGTCAACCCTAAAATACTAATTTGAATGAAAATAATTGTCTTTTGCTTATTTTACTTCATTTATAAAAGCATCTTCAGGTATTCTGGTCTACTATTAAATTTAATATTTTTTTTTATAAAGAGAGCATAAATAACTTCATCCACATTGTGACAAATTAATCTAGATGTGAATTTGAAAATAAAATGAGGATTATTTACAAGTAGAATATTTGTAAATTAAGAATGAAATTTTAGGTAGAAAGACAAAGAAAATAACATGTTTTCATCATGATGAAATTAACTATCTATTCTAAAATTAACTAATGTTACTGAAATTGTTATACAGAAAAATAGTATACATAAGTAGAACATGATTGAACTGATTTTCTTAGTGTAATAAGTATCAAAATAGATGATTAAACAAAGGACAAATAATCACCTGAAGTAAGAGAATCAATATTTAGTTGGACCTATATTTACATGTGAAACATTATGATTTGTTTCTCTGTTATAAAATTGAAATCATGTGAATTAATAAAGTATCATTAACTGAATCTGACATATTTACATATATTTATAATTTTTAGCGTGATAGATTAGTAGTAATCTGCAAAGTAGTTAAAATTTCCAATATAACTTTTCATATGTGTGTCCTATTCTCTCTTCGTGTGTAATATGAAAATTGTTCCACCATACTGAAATGAAGATAAGACAGACATCTTTTATTTACCTTTTCAAAATTTCCACAATGCTGATAATTCTCTTATCTTTCAGAAATAATAAATTAAGATGCAACCCACATGAATGTACCTGCATATAGATTACTGTATTACCACATAGAGGCAGAATACCATGGAGAAGTGTCCACACATTGACAGCATGGTGGTGTCTACAGATGACTCTATTCTGGACCCCAAATGCTGGCAATGTTCTGTTTGTGGAACAACAGAATGGGTTTGGGTAGGAGAGTTTATTTATGCCATAAATAGATTATTAAAATGAACAGCGCTATGATGAGACATCTTCCTTGTCTTATAACTGTGCATGATAATTAAAGTTTTTATTACAAGATGATTTATAACTATCATTTTCAACAGTTTTCGAAATCTTTGCCACCCTCCTCTCATATAAATTCATCTTATTATGCACTTGTGCATCTGTATTATAAGGTGTGAGCTAAAACTGTTAACATATATACAGTTTGTATCACACTTTTTGTGCATGTAAATATGATTACAGGGTTAAAAAAAGGGATGTTACAATATGAAAGAAATGGAGGATTAAATTGTTTATTGTCTTTTTTGTTTAGGCTTGTCTAACTTGTTCCAATATTGCCTGTGGTCGAATGAATGAGCAACACGCTGTTAAGCACTTTGAGTCTACGCAGGTAATTTGCAAAATATTTTTCTGTTAACGATTAATTTAAATTTAATCGTTAACTGGTGAAAAATTAACGATTAATTAATAGTTAATTTTGATTTCAACCAAAAATTAAAATTTATGATGTCCTAAGTAACACTTATTAAACATTCTTGTTAAAAATCTAAACAACAATGGAATGTCTCCTTTATATGTCATCTTTTAACCAACTATGCAAAAAGACAAGTGTGTTGACATTATTTGGTTCAAGTGATGAGTGGGTCTGATTGACAATATAACCAGCCGAGCTGAACAATCTCTCACATGGAACTGAGGTGACTGGTATGCACAAAACTGTCTTGGCATGGAATGACATTAACGGATATCGGTGTTCATTAAGTTTTCACCATTGTAGAGTCATATTCCTTTACTGCCATTAGCTTAACACGCTTTTCATTTCATTTGATAAGTAGGTGAAGTGTTAGAACCATGGTAGGCAAACTTAATCAACATTTTGAACATTCCCGTCAGTCAATACTTTAAAACCTTAATGTTCATGCAATCGTCAGGAAATGTGTTAATATTTATCGGCCGCTATTTTTTATGATTATTATCTTTTTACATTTTTGACTTCCCATTATTTGTAAGTGATGGGTTCATTAATCGTTAAAAAATAATTTAATCGTTAAAAAAATTTAACGATTGATCGAGAAATTAATTGTTAATTTCCGCAGCCCTACAAGATATACATTTATTATATCATTAAATTGTGATATTTTTATTAAATGGAATTGAAACAGGACTATCTCATAACCAATTAATAGGCAGCCCGTTTCATTAAAAGGACATTTAATTGGTCTTAATGACTTAAATTTGTACTTATTTATAATTTTTTAAAAATGTATGGTGTTTTACAAGTCATCAAAGACAATATCAAGCTGTAACCAAGATAAATTTAACTTTCATTTTTTGTCCATGTTACGAAAATTAAATTATTTTTAAAATAATTAATGAAAGTCCTCTTATTTCAGCATCCACTTGCCATTGAAATAAACGAAAAATATGTGTATTGGTAAGTGTTGCCTTTAACTGCTCTACACTCAACATTTAGTTATTGTTTATATAAGGGGTTGAACTACAGGGCCTCTGAATCTCTTCAAAATCAGCTTCAGAACCAATTCAAGCCAATTTCATCCTATTAATACAATATATACATGATTGATCTGTTCCTACATATCACATATTCTTTAAGTTCTACTCCTTTTCAGATAGTGTTTAATTAATCCAAACCTAGAATAGCCTTTTAATTCTCTTCTAAACATTTCAATCTCCTAACATAGAGATTATCTGAGATAACTGTTTTAACTACTGCTGACAACACAGTAAATGATAAAGCATATGGGTGGTCAAAGTGAAGGGAAAATATACAGGGGATTACAGATATATTTGTCGTCAAGTGCTGTATTCAGATATGAGAAAATTTCTTGTTTAAATGCAAAGTTGTTTGAGCTCTAGGTCATTAGGTTTCTTAGACCCACAAGAAACATGAAAAATAAGTTATTTAAACTTAGATTTCCTCAAAGAAAAGACGCTCTTGAAAGATCTGTCTGGCCTTAACTTTTATAATTTTCCTTAAATGTTTTCTGTGAATATGAAAGGGTTGGCAGCATACTATTTTTAAGGGTGGGTTTCATTCAGTTAAAGTCAAGCAAAAAGAGAAGGATGGAAAGATACCAGACATAATTTTATTTGACTCTTTATTTCTACAAATATGCAAACCTCTGAAAACCTGGCTCTATAAAGTGTATAAATCATTTAAACAGAACATTGGGGGTTAAAGAAAAATATCCATTAACAAAGTTAGCAGACAATCAAAGAATGATATTTTGAAAGAAATAATTTTTAATGACATGGTGATCATGGTGTGACATTGAAAAGCAAACCAAAATCAGGCATTAGTCTTTCAAAAATAAAAATGAAATGTTCTCAAACATTTTGAGAGTTTACATTATTTTTAAATGAGAAATAAAACTTCCAGAAGTAAGGACAGGGGAGGCGGCCATTTAATAAAGATGAACCCGTTCTTTTAAAGGGACTTTTTAACTGCTGATATTTTGAGTAGAAACAAAATCGTGCTCTGTTGTTCAATCAGCAGTGTGTAGAAATCTTTTTGTGATTTGAACTAAAAGGTTTTTTCTCTGTGAGCCCTCTACTCAAAGCACCTAGGCACTAGACACAATTTGATTTCATTTTCATGCACCACCCCCCCCCGCGGGGACGCGATGGTCGAGTGGCAGCGCACTGGACTGTCGTACCGATGGTCACTGGTTCGAATCCGTGTGAAGGCAAGGGTTTGTTCCTGGGGCCTAGGGCGTCCCTGAGTCACCCTGCTCCGAATGGGTACCTAACACTACATGTAGTTAGGCGGCTAGGTAATGCGTGGAACCCACAAAGCCATGGCCTGTGAGCGCTGCATCACTTGCCAAACAGATCATCTGTCATGGTCTGTGGACGCAACTATCTTCTGCATAGAAGGAGCGTCTGTATAGATAAGACAATAAGACAAGACCCCACCCACCCCCGCCCCCCAAATCAGGACTTTTCTATAAGCCTTCAAAACTGAATGTAACTTAAATTGTTCCAATGAAAAAAAAACAACTGTGGTAATTCTTAGTGCAGATTCTTTGTCAAGGTTTTTAGGTTCACTTGTTTTTGGGGAATAGTGGTGTGGTAGGGGTAAAGGTGGTGGGAGGCACAATGTTGTAGACTATATAATTAAAAGAAAATTGTCTTATTGTTTGTTTGCTTGTAAGCATTTTTCCCATTTTATTTTGTCTTTGTAAATTTTGAACAGTTATATTTGTGATGAATACATAATTGGGGACAATGAACAAGGAGACATAGCAGCCATCAGGTCAGCCCTAACAGACATAGGAACTATGTCTCCTGAAGAAGTGCATGACAAAGGGGGAAAACTGCTAAAATCTTTTTCAGACCAACAAGAGTTCTCTAGGTCAGTTTAGTAGACCAGTATAGTAGACCAGTTGTATGCTACCTATTATGTACTAATAATGTCGTATAGAAAATGTTTTATTACCAAAATTTAAAAAAAATTAAATTAGTTAGAGCCTTTAATGTTAAATTTATATTAAGGTTACTATTTTTAAATGTACTACTTTTTTTTTACTTTACAAATGTCAGACACATGTATTAAGTATATTTTAAAAGCTAACAACAACTGGACTGTCCTTGTCTTTTTAGGTGGAAAAGTAAATTTAATACAGTCTAATCAGTAAATAATGTTTAACACCTATGTGTTTTCTCATGTCTGTAATGTGATGTCACAGTTCAACTATCAATAAAATCATTAGCAAATAAATGTTTCAGGACTCAAGCTGATGATGATGACAGACTTGTAACTGCTGTTTGCCACCACAGGTAGTCATTTATAGAACACATCAAATCTCTAGTGTAAACATTATTTATACTCCATGTGATCTACTGATTGGTTTTAATTATTATTTAATGTAAGCAAGCAAACCAATATGCTATTCATTTAAAACGCCATTTTAATTCTGGTCCCAGAAGTCGTCTTGTTTACAATAATTTACATAATTATTTTCCGGTGTTCCACTTTCATAAACATTGGCATCCTTCCGTCTCGCGAGACCATGGTGCATCACCGTTGGGTTGGTTTGCATTTCCTCGTGTGGATGAGCAGTCCTATCCATAAGTGACAGTCTTTACCACAGTTTTTGCACACGAGTTCTGTGCTTTCCAATGTTTTGGCCTTTGTCCCAGCTCCTCTGTCTGTACCCTCCTACATCCTTCGCTCCTCGGCTACTATGACGCCCTCTTTTACAACTGTGCGTCACGTAGATCGCTGTTCTGCCTTCCACTCCCAGTCGCTTGTGCTTAATCTGGCTGCTTTCATGTCTCTCTGGCTGACATCTTTAAATCGGAGACTTGGGTGACCTGTCTTCCTCTTTCCTGATGCCAGTTCTCCATATAGGAGGTCCTTGGGGACGCGACCAGGGCTCATTCTTTTTAAATGCCCTAGCCATCTCAGGCGTCTTTCACTAAGGATTGAGGACATGCTTTGGGTATTAGCACGCATCAGGACCTCACTATTTGGTACTTTGTCCTGCAATTTAATGCCAAGGATATGACGCAGGCACCTCAAGTGGAAGCTATTAAGATTGCACTCATGGGATGTATAAGTGGTCCATGTCTCGCTCCCATATAGCAGCGTACTGATGACGCAGGCTCTATAGACACACAGTTTGGTTTTCTCTGTTAGCTTGGTGTTTTGCCAGACCTGTTTATTTAGTTTAGCCATTGTGGCAGCTGCCTTGCCAATTCTACTGTTTATTTCGTCCTTGATGGACAGTGAATTGGAGACCTTGGACCCCAAGTAGGTGAAGCTGTCCACAACCTCCAAGTTTTCATTGTCAATATTGATTGTAGGAGGAGAACATGTGTCTTGGGCCATGATATTTGTCTTTCATATACACTACATTCAATACATCTAATCTTTACTGCAAACTTTGTTTTATCCAGTAATCTTCCAATCTATTTTGAAAACAATATTTTATACAGTACACATTTAATCTTTATTGCAAATGTTATTTTATACAGAACACCATCCAGTCTTTTCTGTAACATTTTATGCATTGACATGAGGCATTATTTTTAGTTATAAAATTGATGATTGATTGATCAAATAGCTGGTTTGTTTCACTAGAAAAACTCTTCTGGCCAAGATCTTCTCAGCCTGGCAAACATATGTGCAGACAGAAAAAGAAAGAAAGGTAATTTTGTTATGTTATAACTTCTGCAAATGTGATGAAATGTAGTCCAAGACTTGCCCAACTTGTTCAGTGTCACCAACAATTGAACTTGCTGAACAATGACTTAAAATCTCCAGGGGAAAGATGAAGCCACAACATAGTAACTAGTTTTATCAGTTGATTGTTTCAAGTAACTAGTTTTTATCAGTTGATTTTTTCAAGTACAGTCGAACCCACTTAACTAGAGCTCGGTTAACTCGACCACCCTACTAACTCGACGTTTTTTATTGGAACCGCCAAATTCTCTCTTTGTCTTAGCATTTTCTCATCGGTTAATTCGATTTTTTTAAGTCGCCGAAACCTAATACCTCGAGCACAAAAGAGGGCCAAATTTGCAACTTAACGTTGGTTAGCTCGATCCTCGAATGTTCGCCTAGCAATGCACTTGGCATTTTTAGTTCAAAACTGTGTTGACATCTCTCTTTCTTCGAGACTTACGGCTATGGTGTGATTCTACGAGATTTCAATAAAAATTATCGGATGTTATTATCTTCTTTCACTTTCGATCCATGTGTGAATTAGATGTATTCACCCGAGGTGCCCGTAAATCGCGTTAGTATAATCCGTCATTATTTCGCAGTGCATGTTATATTATTATTAAACTTAATTCATTTTCTGATGCATTAATCATTTTATTTTTTAAGATAAACGAATATCTTTAGAAATGAAAATAAAGGTTTGTATCGAGAATCGACGGTGGTTTTTATTTAATTAAATAAAGATTTATTATTCTTTTAAAAGTTTGTTGTTGCTTTGTTACCAGTAAGATACGTGACTGTGACTAACACGCGCGTGACGGTGTAATCAAATCATTTTCTTAATATTCCAGTATATATATATATATAATATACACGTCCTAACCTTTGTAGGTCGAATTCTGATAAGGAATGATTTTTTTAAAAATTCGCTTAGACTTAGTTGCCGACCGAGGTCTAACACACAGCGTGCTGTGATCAACGGTCAAGGCCGCAATAGTTTTATTTAAATTACAAGTTTGAGTGACTGAGGAAATTCAAGAGCGGTCTGATAGTGACAGATATCCTGCACGTCAAAAGCATTAAACTTAAAATTACCATATAGATATGTTTTTTGTTTTTTTTAATTCGCTGATTCGACGGATATTGCAAACGCGAGCAGCTGTGACAATAGTGACATGCCACGCCACACGCGCCATGTGACGAGGCGAGGCGAAAATTTTGACCTTTTAACGCATGCGCAGACGATTATAAAGTGGTAACTTTTTTTTGTTTTTTAAAAATTAAATGGAATCGAAACATGACCACAGAGACGTAATCAAAGTCCTTTCCTTCGGCATAAATATATATATATATAAAAATTCCCGACTAGTCATAACTTTTCCTGACTTTGAAGGCAGAGAAAAGTTTTTAAAGAATTCCCGACTTTTTCTCGTTTTCCTGAGTGGGAACCATGGTTATATTTAAACGGTCCTTAAAAACGAATGGTCATTACAACCTTAGGAAAGAGTGAAGAAATATTAGGGTTCCGACACGATTCCGATTAATCGTCCCATCACTAATTAACGCACATCATGTACATAAAGAAATTTCAAGCACATGTTAATATTTTGCGCCATATTGGTTTTCGTTTTAACTCGATCATCGGTTATCTCGACACTATTTTTCATACCCCAATGCCGTAGACTTAACCGGTTTCGACTGTAACTAGTTTTATCAGTTGATTTTTTCAAGTAACTACCGTATATACTCGTTCACAAGCCGACCTTTTTTGGACAAAATCTTGGGGGAAAAGTGGGGGGGGTTAGCTTATGAGCGGGTCATTGGTGATTTCTGCATGGATATGAATATCGGTGTTGTTATTATAGATTATCAATGTCCTTTTCTACATTCTACAAGATTCGACTGCTCTATCAGAAGCTATAATATATTATTAAAAATCAGCACTTACCTTATTTTATCATTTTATTTATTTTTGTGAACGTTTTAATAAATTTTTTTACAAATTTTGTTTTCAACAACGGATTTTAATGTACGTGCTTTTGTTAATGTTTACCAAAGAATTTATTTTCTAAAATAACGGTAACTCTTGCTTAACAAAGAGCAGAAAGACAAAGATAGGCAGTACAAAGTAAACAATCATAATGACCGATTTAGCTTGTAGTTTTTAAAAAATATGTACCATTTTTTTAAAGCTGTCCTATTATTTTTGGGGGGGTCGGCTTGCGATCGGGTTATACACTTTTAATACTTTTCCCTTCCAAAATTCGGGGGGTCAGCTTATGAACGAACGGGCTATAGAACGAGTATATACAGTAGTTTATCAGTTGATTGTTTCAAGTAACTAGTTTTATCAGTTGATTGTTTCAAGTAACTAGTTTTATCAGTTGATTGTTTCAAGTAACTAGTTTTATCAGTTGATTGTTTAAAATTCAGTTGGACCTCGCTAAGTCAAACTCAAAGGGACCCGAAAAAAATTTCGACTTACGGAGAGTTTTTGAGTTACGGAAAATGGCGTAATAGGCACAGATTAATCAAAGACAATGTTGATAATTGAGATGGGGGGGGGGAACAGCCATGCCGGCAAGAAGGCTTGACCATTTATGTAGGTCTACGGAATACGTGTCCTGAAATGACATCCCAGAATAATAACCCAAAATTCGACTAAGAGAGGTTGGAATCCAAAAATCTTCGAGTTAAGGAGATCTAAAAAGGGAGATTTAAAATACATTAGTCTACAGAATTTGGCCGGGAACTAACAATTAATTTGATATAGGGAGGTTTTCGACTTAGGGAAGTTCAACTTAGCGAGGTCCGACTGTACTTAAGAAATGTTTGTCGATTTCTAGAGGGGGAATCCTCCTATTGCTGATCTCCCATTACAACAACCTGAAATTTAAAAGTCTACAAGTTTCCCAGTTAATTGTCCATTGATGTCCCCAGCAGACCCCAGCGACCACATCTACCTCAGGTCAGCCCATGATGCTCACAAGGTCAAGGGCAAGCTTGTTCCACATGAAGAGGAGAACCATCATTCCAGGTGTTACAGGGCTCCGTAACCTAGGCAACACATGCTACATCAACTCTATTCTACAATCTCTGGGGTAAGAGTTGCTGAGTCATTCAGATCAGTTTTACTGTCTTTGTTCATTCAGATCAGTTTTACTGTCTTTGTTCATTCAGATCAGTTTTACTGTCTTTGTTCATTCTGCATCAGTTTTACTGTCTTTGTTCATTCTGCTTCAGTTTTTCCTATCAAATCAAATGCAATGATGAACAGATTCCTATGGACACCACACTTTTGTCAATGATTAAAAACAATTATTTTTAAGTTTACTTTCTTTTGATGAATCTTGACCTACTTGATTGTCTCATGCAACAAGTCCTAAGAGGGGAGATAAATACATTAGGGCAGTGTTGTCCAAACGGTGTGCCGCGAGAAAATTTTAGTATGCCGCGAAAGATTTACAAAATACCATAAATTTCTAGGCTTTTCGAACCTTCAAGTTTTGAAAAAAATTATCCTTAACTGAAAAAGAATTGAATAAAAACGTTTCATGTTTGTATTGTTCTGGTTGTGAAAGCTACAAAATTTCTCTCCTCCATTGGGAATAAATATCTGTTGTAAGTAAATAAAAACCCTTTCCTGCTGTTCACTTTTTTAAAAAAAACTTTTAATTACAGACGGCAATAGATAATTTTTTGAAGAGAAGCCAGAAGGATTCCCGCGAGCATCAAAATGGAGAGAGAGAGCTGCGAAATCCAAGAAGAATGTTACCAAATGGAAATATCACGAGGAAAATCTTGAGTATGGTTTCATACAATGTGCAAATGATCCTTCTCTTCCGTTTTGTCTTAATCGTAACATGGCATTGTCCAACGAGTCCATGAACCCCAGTAAACTGAAACGGCATCTGAACTCAAATCATCCAGGATTGAAAGACAAGCCGAAAAGTTATTTCGCATCCATTCGGTCCAACTAAGAGCAGCAATAAAAAATAATGAAGAAATTTTCCTCAATTCTTGTCCAAGCTCAGTTAGCAAGCTATAAAATTGCGAATCTTTTGGTCAAACAAAAGAAATCTCATTTGGACGCTGAGACAATCATTTTGCCGTCTTTACTAATCGCAGTTGAGACTATGGAGTTGGGACCCGACGCTGTTGAAAAAATAAATAAGATTCCACTGTCTCACCAGAAGATGGGACGTCTGATTGCTGACATTTCGACAGATTTGGACAATCAAATTAAAGAGCATTTTGCGGAAGCCGACGACATCCAAAAGCTCTGGGCAATGCAAATCGATGAAAGTACTGACATCAGCGGAAAGGCGCAACTGCTCGCATACGTCAAACGTGAAAGACTGCAGATTATAGACAGAGAAATGAGAGTTTGCTTATCCAGCAATGAGCCGCGTTTTAAGCTCATCTGCTCCAAAGAAAACGCTCAAGTATCTCATTAATTATGAAACATATCCTTATATAATAAAAGGCAAGTTTCTGTCCTTTCTGTCCCGTCATCTATAGCGATTGGTCCCTCAAACACATATGACTCCTACAGCCAATCACTAGCGGAGAAAAATTTACATATTACGCGGAGGTTCAAAACGAGTTGTTTTTTTTATGCAGTTTTTTTGTCATAATTCATTATGTTGTTCCCATCTTGAAGTGATGCCTGTCGCTTATTCCAATGACAATCCTGCTTTTTCCTTGATGGTCCTGGGGGGTAGTGGCAAGAGTTTTAAGTGTTGTTTGTTTTTTGTTGCTGTTGTTGTTGTTGTTTTGATGTTGTTGTTTTTTGTTGTTGTTTTGTGGTTGTTGTTATTGTTGTTGTTTTTTGTTGTTGCTTTGTTGTTGTCGCTGTTGTTGTTGCTGTTGTTGTTGTAGTTGTTGTTTTGTTGGTTTTGCTTTGTTGTTGATGTTGTTGTTGTTTTGCTGTTGTTGTTGTTGTTTTGTTGCTGTTGTTTTTGTTTTTGCTGTTTTTGTTGTTTTTGTTGTCCACATCCCTTGCCCTGCGACGAAAATGTCCTGCAAACGCTTCAGCATAACAACTACCAAAACATAGCGTCCATGAACTTCACAGGTCACCCTACACTTATTCCCGTCATTGGGCGGGCTTTGTTACTAGTTTTGAATAAACACTGATTTCTTGTTTTTTTGTGAGGTGTGCCGCGCAAATTTTTTACCAGTTTAGTGTGCCGTGAACGATTTTCGGTTGGACAACACTGCATTAGGGGATGACTTGCAGATTACTTGTTTAAACTAGAGCACCAGTTGCATGGATGACTCCACACATGAAGGTAAACATGTAATTGGGACAGCCATGTTCATAGCATTTGATACAGATATGGCTAATTTCCTTGACCAGGCACCTGGAGGACTTCAGGGAGTATTTCTGCCAGCTGGTGTTTGGTCTGTTCTCCCCGAGCGGCACCCCCCTCCCTGGCTCATCCCCTTCAAACCTCTCACCCCTGGCAGCTAGAAATCTTCTCAGGCTCAACACAATCGATTACTTTCAGGTAAGCATTGCATTAAAGAACAGCAACTCTCATGATACATCCTGTTTAGTTTGGGATCAACGTTGACTTGTCTGTAAATGTGGTCACTAGTTTAAGCACTGGAAAGTTTGTGGTTCGTGCGTCTTGCCTCAGATTGCCCTCCTGTTAATTCAGTTTGCGGTGCTGATCTTTTAATCTCTTCAACCCATCTCTCCAGCATTTGAACTACCAGCCGTCCTCCGAGCTTTTCACCCATCCCGCTTGCCCACCTGTCCTGCCGAGCAAACCTGTGAAGCCAAGTGGGGGTCTGAATGGTGGGGGGAGCGGGGACACCACAGAGAGAATGGAAGACTTGTGTTCAGATCCTGTTCTCAAGGCCAAGGCCGAGACACTGAAAACTTTGTGAGTACATTAAGTAATTAGGGGGATGACACTTAGGTCTGAAGATATAAATAGATTATATACAAGTAAGTAAAGGAAAGTCCCTTTTTCAGACCATGATAGCCTATGAGGGCAAGTGAAGTAGCATTCAAAGGTGTTTTTTTTTCGGTATTTTAGACTTAACAATCAGAAATTTATAAAAGTAGATGTTTTGTTTGCCTGCAGGTCTCTGTGTCAGGAAATGCATGGCTTACTGAGAGTCTTGTGGTCAGGCAAGTGGGCACAGGTCAGCCCCCATGGATTCCTCCATGCCATATGGAAGTACATACCTGTATTCAAAGGTCATCTTCAGCATGATGCCCAGGAGTTTTTATGGTAAATTATAAATATGTACACTTAAGAATTCATAAAATTATGGTGTTATAATGATAATTAATCATAATAATTATTTGATAATTTATTCAGCGCAGTACCCCCAGCCAGCAGCTGGGCTCACACGCTTCACATAAAAATAGTCACACATATATATTTATAAATTTATTCAATGTAAAACATTCATATCCTTATAACAACAAAAGAACATCATTTAATGACATAATGTAACATAAGCTACATTTATCATGTAGAGAAATGTTAAATTGCTGTTTAACTGATTCCAAAGTCAAGTTTGAAGAGATGTGTTTTTAGTGCAGTCTTGAAGGCCTGAGTAGTAGGAATACTGGCAATGTGTAATGGTAGAGAATTACGTTGTTTTGGGGCACAAAATGAGAAATACCAAAAGATGCTGTTATAAATAATGGTAATCTGGATCAAATCATTTTTATAATCGTTGTCTTGATGAAAAGATGATTTTGTGTTAATCTTGATGAATATTTTGTGCTTCGACGTACATTTATATGTTATATTCAAATTATTCATTTGGTGCTTCTTAAATTTGGTCAATTACATTATGATGAAATGAATTCAATAAATTCTTTCACTTCTGAGAACCATTTGTATATAACTATTAGCTGTTTTCTGATAAGGGATCAGGGAAGTATTGGATATACTCGTCTATAAGTCACTCTCATATATAAGTAGAGGGTAGCTTTTCAACCAACAATTTGCTAATGGCTTTTGGATAAATCAAGGGTAAAACTTGGGCTTTGAAATTCTGTGCAGTCCTTACTTCTGTATATCAGCAGTGTGCACACAATCACCCTCAAAGCTATTAGTTGACCAAGCCCTGAACGCTGGAGGTACATGCAGCTAGTGTTGTCTTTGCGAGCTAGCCGTCAGCAATGACACATGTATGTGGTTTGGTATCAGATTTCACTCAAGCATCAATAGACTGCTGTTGTCTGTATGTGTGCATGTACCCCGTATCTGGGTCAACGTGTAGCTAAGTACACTAGCACTACTGGTAATTCGATATTGCCCCGCATTCAGTCCACAAAATTCTATTGAAACTAGCATGGACTCTTGGATAAGTTGACTCTGTGTTTTAAAATGAGTTTTATAACTAAAATTCTTTACTTATACATGAGTATACAGTATACATACAGTTCTTGTTTATAATTCTCTGCTCTATGAAAAAAATCATGAAAAATCCAATCCAGTGAAATGTTAAAATCTCTCTGACTCCATTAGTGAACTCTTTGATAAAGTAATATCATCTCTCTGACTCCTTTAGTGAACTCTTGGATAAAGTAATATCATATCTCTGACTCCTTTAGTGAACTCTTGGATAAAGTAATATCATCTCTCTGACTCCTTTAGTGAACTCTTGGATAAAGTAATATCATCTCTCTGACTCCTTTAGTGAACTCTTGGATAAAGTGTCCCAGGAAATTGAGAACCTGCCTCAGTGTAAGGGAACAGAGAATATTGTTGACCAGAGCTTCAGGGGGGAGATCATTAGCCAGGTGAGTAGACCAAATCTCAGTGTTCAGATCTTTAGTGGGGAGACCATTAGCCAGGTCAGTAGTAAAGTTGTTAATGGTTAACCGGCCCTCAGATCAGGACTGTAACTTCGGTAAGCTTATTACGCGGAGTTAATGTTATGGCAGAATACCAGAACAAATACGCAAGCGAACGTGACATGAAAGCGAGCGACCGTGACATCAAAGCGTTTTCTTACTATTCCGGTCTATAAATAATATATACATCATCACTATTAGTTTAGTTCGCCTACAGCTGAGAAAAGATTTTTTTTAAATTTTGCTTTGCTTAGTTGTCGAGGCACTGTACGATAGCTAACACACAGTTTGCGTTTGATGTGAGCAACGTTCAAAGTCAAGGCCGCGACTGTTAATATTTATATTACGAGAGTCATTTGATAGACGTAGCAAAGATACCGGGCGATTAATCGGTCCTCAAATTTGAGTTCGGTCTTTTAGTGGCAGTTTTCCTGAATGTCAAAGGCGTTTGACGTAAGATTACCACATTAATATCAAAACTGATATTTTCTTTAAAAAATGCGTTGGAAGGGGAGTGCGGCTGGTGAATGATTTTTTTAAAAACTCTCTTAGTTGACAAAGCATAGTACGAGAACTAACACACTGTGCGGCGATGTTAAAATGTGAACAGCGTTCAATGCGGCGAGTGTTACTATTCAGCGCAAGAGAAAACTAGCGGGTTGTGACGTCACATGTTCTTTGAAGTCACCATCAGACGGCGGGAGGCGAAAATTTGATCATTGATACACACTCTCTTTGTTGGTTCTAAAAAAAAATTAGGAAAAATACGGACCGGACAGTAAACTGCCTTTTTATAATTGTTAACTAGTCCTCAAAACGAATTGATTTGACAACATTTGATAGATAACATGCCCTTTTAATACTTTTAATACATAACATTAAAAATTGAATTTTAATCATTACGGTTTACATCTTTTTTCAGATGATTTTTAAAAAATAATTTTATAAAATTAAGTTTTTCTTTTTTTTGAATTCGCTATTTTGATGCCAGCGCCACAGAGAGATAAACACTAGGGGCGGCACATATCAGGCGCTTTGATGTCAAATCAGACAACTCGGGGCGAAAATAATATGCATTCTCTTGTTGGTTCACAAGACATAGTAAAAATACGGGTAACTGGTCTTCTTTTGAGCGGTTAACCGGTCCTCAAAAACGAGCGGTCTTAACAACCTTAGTTAGTAGGTCAAGCTCTGTGTCCAGTGTTGTAGGTGAAAGATTAGACCAAGCTTCCAGTTACCACCTGTGTATTAAGCATTACACGCTTCACATCAACAATAGTTTATTTTTCCTATTCTGCATCTTGTTTTATAACATATAAAATATTTTTAACAAGTATTTAGCAATTTATTCATTAATTAACTAAGTTTCAAACTTCAAATTTTGACATTGTAATTCATTTGATATTAATTTAAAGCCCATTTCTTGCATTTAGCACATTAGATATTCTGTCATTAGTTAAACTATTCAATCTTGCTCCAAAGTCTTCTTGTCAAGAAATTCATACTTGTTACCATGCCCCAACATGTCTATCTAATGTTGACTTGGTCGACCTCCCAGGTTACGTGCTTGGCTTGCAGTAACATCTCATCTAGACGTGAACCTTTCCTTGACCTGTCCCTGGAGTTCCCCAGGTGTTTCCAGTATACCAGTAGCCAGGTCAAGCGCAACATGTGCCACATCACAGGTAGAGTGTCACAACATTTCATCACCAATGTAACATGTGCCACATCACAGGTAGAGTGTCACAACATTTCATCACCAATGTAACATGTGCCACATCACAGGTAGAGTGTCACAACATTTCATCACCAATGTAACATGTGCCACATCACAGGCAGAGTGTCACAACATTTCATCACCAATGTAACATGTGCCACATCACAGGCAGAGTGTCACAACATTTCATCACCAATATAACATGTGCCATATCACAGGCAGAGTGTCACAACATTTCATCACCAATGTAACATGTACCACATCACAGGTAGAGTGTCACAACATTTCATCACCAATGTAACATTTCAGAAGACTTTCTTCTCAGCTATGAAAAAATTTAAAGTATGTTTTTGAGAATATCGTGCTGCAAATATTATTTACATAAATAAACAAAAGTAATTTGTTAGTAATATAATGCTCTCATTGACATACAAATTCTTGATTTAAGAAAAAAATACAAATAATAATTTTTTGTTTACTCTTTGTAGAAATGTTGTCAACATTCACTGATGTGGAAGACCTTGAGCCGTTATCATACATATGTGAAAAATGCAATGGTAATTATATAATCATATATTATTTGATGTAATTAGTAAACCTAATTTCTAAACCAAATTTGAAATCATCATTGATCTTTAATATAAAATATTACATTTTAACTTGAAGTTAACTTTAATTTTAAGCTTAACTTAAACTGAATGATAGTTTAGCTCTCTTTATTCTAGGAGAATAAGTGATGGCTAACTTCTTATGTTTTGTATTAATTATGCATTTTTCCAAATTGAAGTTTTAATTGTATCAAACACTAATATTTTTCTGATTATCTCATTAAATTTAAAAATGTGAACCCTGGAACTTAAAAGATTGTATGTTTCCATAAAATTTTCTGCCTCATAATTGAAAAATTTGAGATGTTTTTTTATGGTTTTGAAGCATGTCCTAATGACAGGTCAAATTTCAGGCAAACGCAGGAGAAGAAGCAGGCAGCCAGAGATCAGGACAAACGCCAAGAAACAGCTGTTGATCAGCACAACTCCAGAGATTCTCAGGTTACATCTGAAACGGTTTAGGTAGGGACACCTGAAATTTGTGGGATTTGGATGTTGAAATATTCAAAGGACGCTGACATTTATTTCATTAATTTACTCATTTATTTCTACTTTTTAAGTTAATACTTTAAGTAAGTGTAAGTTTGTACCTGTCTCTGGAGACTTGATTTGTTCTACTTTTTAATTTAATACTTTAAGTAAGTGTAAGTTTGTACCTGTCTCTGGAGACTTGATTTGTTCTACTTTTTAAGTTAATACTTTAAGTAAGTGTAAGTTTGTACCTGTCTCTGGAGACTTGATTTGTTCTACTTTTTAAGTTAATACTTTAAGTAAGTGTAAGTTTGTACCTGTCTCTGGAGACTTGATTTGTTCTACTTTTTAAGTTAATACTTTAAGTAAGTGTAAGTTTGTACCTGTCTCTGGACACTTGATTTGTTCTACTTTTTAAGTTAATATTTTAAGTAAGTGTAAGTTTGTACCTGTCTCTGGACACTTGATTTGTTCTACTTTTTAAGTTAATATTTTAAGTAAGTGTAAGTTTGTACCTGTCTCTGGACACTTGATTTGTTCTACTTTTTAAGTTAATATTTTAAGTAAGTGTAATAAGTTTGTACCTGTCTCTGGACACTTGATTTGCCTGTAAATCAAAGCAGCGGGTCATGGTGTTATCTATACACTTTAACAGAGATGTGATTGTGCTTCCATTTTGTCAGTTTCCACTGGAATTTTAAGATGTGCAGTTGGTGATCTTTTTGTTGACAGAATTAGGCTATAGCCAAAGGGCACAAATGGATACTGTGCCGTAAGTGTAAGGGATATTAATATGAGTAAATGCGGGGATACCTGGTAAGCCGGACACCTGGCACAAAATACAGGTAAATTGTTGTACTATGTGGCATGTTGGAATTACAGTACTGGTGCTTCTATTTGAGAGCAGCTTAAACTAAATGAAACTATACAGCTGAAAGTAAATGAAACTAAACAGCTGACGTAGTGCACCAAGTTGAAGCTCTGGTTATCTCTTTATGTTCTAGGTGGTGTGGCCGAAACCACAGGGAAAAGATTGGAACCCACGTAGTCTTTGATGAGGAGCTGGATATCTCCCCATTCTGCCAGACCACACCCACCATGGCTAAATATAAACTCAACGCAGTGGTGGTCCACCATGGAGCGGGCTTCAGGTCGGGCCACTACACTGCTTACACTTACAACACTTACGCAGGTCAGTCGAGATGGTCTCTGTTGCCTTTGGCTCTGTTGTCTTTCACTGTCCTAACTGCCTTCTTTGCCACCAATATAAACGATCTGTTTGCTTTCCTTTACGTTAAGTAAATTCATTTTTGTCCATCTTCATTTTACTGTGTGTTGTCTACTTCTAAATCCACCATTACCTAATGAGTTGTCTACCTCTAAATCCACCATTACCTAATGAGTTGTCTAACTCTAAATCCACCATTACCTTATGAGTTGTCTACCTCTAAATCCACCATTACCTAATGAATTGTCTACCTCTAAATCCACCATTACCTAATGAGTTGTCTACCTTTCAATCCACCAGAGTCATGGCTCCACTGCAATGACTCCAGAGTTCAGCTTGTCCCACTGGGGGATGTCCTTGCCTCCCAGGCTTACATTCTCTTCTACACACGTGAGTTGACCACAGTCAACCTGGACGACATGCCATCCCTTTTGGGTATGACTGGAGAGCCAGATACCTTGTCTACTGTAAGTAATAGTTTCTGTGTAAAGTATGATTAGCCAATGAACTGAATTTAGCTTTTAGCTCTGTTCTCCAAGGGAAAGCAGCCTTCTTTGTGCTAGCAATCCATGTCGTTTTTACAATATCATTGTTTAATGTTGCTAGGGACATAGAGTAAAAAGATGATAATAATTTTTTTTAAATAAATAATAAATAATAAAATATGCAGATATTCTTCAGGATCCATTACTCTATCAATTGTAGAGGTCAAACGTAACTAGGAGTAGAGTTATGACTCAGTAGTAAAGTTTGAGTGGGGGTAGAGTATTGATATATTTATAATTGTATTTTCAGTTGTCTATCTCTTAACATGACTATAATGGTGTCATCAGTTATCAATCTTTATTTGACAATATGGTATATTTTTGTCATCTGTTGTCAATCTTTATGGCATATCTTTATCACCAGTTGTTAATCTTAATGTGATCATCTGTTATATTAGATGATCAGTTGTCAATATTAAAGTGACCGTCTGTTATATTTGTATCATCAATTGTCAAAATTTATGTTAAATTTGTATCATCAGTTTTTAATCTTAATGTTTAATGTGACCAAATGTTACGTTTGTGTCGTCAGCTGTCCACCATACCGGAGCTGGACAGTGACACCATGCACACCTTACGGCAGTTGACGCCCGGCAACACTGAGCAGGTCATAGATGACGAGGTGTCCATCAGCTTTCATCGTGACCCGGCCCTGGTCAAACGCCTGTCCACAGCTTCAGGTGAACACGGGGTCAAGAGGGCGGCGTCACTACCTACCAGTCAAGAATCTCCACCTCTGAAAAGTGCCAGGCACAAGGGGCATTCTGTATAGCACCAACCTGAGTGTTGAAACAAAGTTGATTTTATTCTTTGTTGTCAGGGCCAAGCCTCTGTTTGAGGTAATCACATATTATACTACATCTGATTGGCTACCAAAGTGAGAGGTATTTCCCCAATGGTTAAGCTCCTCAGCCTACACAACAATCATGGAAGCTATATAAAAGGTTTGGGGCATGGGGAAAGGTGGGGTGACACAAGTTTTAGTTTCTGTATAAATATGGTGAAAATTAAATTAAATTTATTATATTTTAATAGATTCTTTTTTATCGTAATTGTTAATTCGATAACTTATATTTAAAAGCTGTTTTATTTTATTATTAAGTTTTACTTTTAAATAACATTTTTATAGCTGTAAATGATGTTGGTTTTTATTTTAAATTTAATTGATCACATGATTGTATATAGATTTATTCCCTGATAAAAGTGGGTGCATACATAGAGCAATCATAGCACTGCACATTACCACTGCTCTACATGTTCAAAAAATGTGTACCTTGACACATTACGATTGCTGTACATAGTAAAAACAATGATACCTCAGGAAAGTTTGTAATCCCAAATTAACCGAAGGAAAGAAATGGAGTTGTGACGACTATTGAAAAATGACATTTATTTATATTGGTTGTCCTATGACATGACTGTAAATCTAGGTGTGCACAATGTTATCTCTATTTGAAGGCTACAATCATCTGACTGTAAATCTAGGTGTGCACAATGTTATCTCTATTTGAAGGCTACAATCATCTGACTGTAAATCTAGGTGTGCACAATGTTATCTCTATTTGAAGGCTACAATCATCTGACTGTAAATCTAGGTGTGCACAATGTTATCTCTATTTGAAGGCTACAATCATCTGACTGTAAATCTAGGTGTGCACAATGTTATCTCTATTTGAAGGCTACAATCATCTGACTGTAAATCTAGGTGTGCACAATGTTATCTCTATTTGAAGGCTACAATCATCTGACTGTAAATCTAGGTGTGCACAATGTTATCTCTATTTGAAGGCTACAATCATCTGACTGTAAATCTAGGTGTGCACAATGTTATCTCTATTTGAAGGCTACAATCATCTGACTGTAAATCTAGGTGTGCACAATGTTATCTCTATTTGAAGGCTACAATCATCTGACTGTAAATCTAGGTGTGCACAATGTTATCTCTATTTGAAGGCTACAATCATCTGACTGTAAATCTAGGTGTGCACAATGTTATCTCTATTTGAAGGCTACAATCATCTGGCTGTAAATCTAGGTGTGCACAATGTTATCTCTAATTTAAGGCTACAATCATCTGACTGTAAATCTAGGGGTGCACAATGTTATCTCTAATTTAAGGCTACAATCATCTGACTGTAAATCTAGGTGTGCACAATGTTATCTCTATTTGAAGGCTACAATCATCTGACTGTAAATCTAGGTGTGCACAATGTTATCTCTATTTGAAGGCTACAATCATCTGACTGTAAATCTAGGGGTGCACAATGTTATCTCTAATTTAAGGCTACAATCATCTGACTGTAAATCTAGGGGTGCACAATGTTATCTCTAATTTAAGGCTACAATCATCAATTTTCATCAGAATGTGAATGTTTAATTTATTCACAGTGTCTCTTATTTTGTGTTTAAGAACATTATATATATGTAGGTCAAATGTAAAAGTTCATTCTATATGCAGGGCTCATATAAAAGTTCATTCTATATTAGGGCACATGTAAAAGTTAATTCTATATGCAGGGCTCATATAAAAGTTCATTCTATATTAGGGCACATGTAAAAGTTAATTCTATATGCAGGGCTCATATAAAAGTTGTGTGCTATTTCTAATGATCTCTGAGTGGAAGACAGAGAGAACCTATTGCCTGCCTCTAGTGTTATAAGGTCAAGGTTATCTTTCATGTGTCAAGCAATATGATAATATGGGATTTTTGTTTGTTATTTTTTTTAAATGTAGAGTGTAATAACTGAAATATTAAAATTCCCTTCTCATTTATTTTTTGGATGCCTATAAAAACTGTAGATGATTCACTCTTCATTTGTGTCTTTTGTTTACACAGAGTGAGGGGTGGGGATAGGGGCCCTTAACAGTTGAGTCATCCTTTGTTGTTGTTTTATGACACTTGAGGTGTAACTTGTGTAAATATTTGTACAGCTGGGTAATAACTGTTGAATAGAATGTTTATCTGCAAACCTCAAAGTATTCCAACCACTGTCCCTAGTTTCCAAACACTGTCCCTAGTATTCCAACAAGTTTCCCTTGTATTCCAAGCTCTATCTTCCATTATTCATACCACTAGTTTTCAACCTCTACTCTCCAGTATTCCAACCACTGTCCCTAGTATTCCAACCTTTATCGTCCAGTATTACAACCACTGTCCCTGTGAAAATTGCCTTTTAATATTGTTATTTTTGTGTTAATTGGCTACTTACATTAGCGTAGATCAGACTGCCTCTTCTATCTATGATGTGTCTCTGTACTTCAGTGTTTTTAATTAATTGTCTTCTCCTGCATTTGCTGTCCTAGACAAAATGAGGTTTGTTGGCATACAAACATGAGTAAGCTGTGGAGGTACCTTGTAGGGTGTATGTATTGTTCCCATTCTCTATTAGGGCCCGAGTTCTTCTTATGACATTGGCCAGAAGATTATATGAATATTTGTGCAATCTGGAAAACTTCTTGTCATAATTGCTGATCTCAAAAATTTCTTGACTCATCTCCATGTCTTATCAAAACATTTTTTTGATTACCATGGATGACAACATTCCCTTCTTTGTAATGTCTGGCTGAATTTTGTGTTGGTTTACACAATACTCAAAATGTATCATGTATTCCAGTGACCTCTTTGTTATTTCTCAGTGTTAACTAACTTATGGCACAGGCGTTTCAGCTATCTTTTCCAGGAACTCTTAAGTGCATTTTGGATAGCACCTCATAGCTCTGTGGTCAGTATTGCTAGTGTTCCTTACACTTTGACTCTTATGGGTGGTCACAAGACCTACTATTTTAATCATTGTTAATTGAAATGAGCACGTGAGACGAGAGTTGGTCAGGGAATCACCCCAGCTACTCAACTTTGAAAAGTTCAGTTAGGTGATAATTTTTTTTTCAAAAATAATTGTTCATTAATACTGCTATCACAGAATCTTTAAAAAGTGACTCTGGTTTTGGCTCTCAAAGTCAATACAATACAATGAAGTAATAAAGACTGAAGGTCATGAACTTATTTGATGTTGAATTTTTTTTAAAATGTTATAGGTCTTCACCTTGTTTGTTATTTTGAGCTTTGCTTTTTGTTTCTTTATGTTTGTACTTTGTAGGCATGCAGATTGTTGAATTTTTACTGACTCATTTAGTTCTAGAATTGTTTAAATTTTAGTTGTTTCTTTCAAACTCAGTTATTCGTATTTTGTCCTGTTAAAAAGTTCATTTCTTATTCACTATCATAAATTCCGGTATCAGTACTAATGTGTATAGCTTTTTATAATAATATTTGTAATAAGTTAGCAATTAAATGTCAGCATTTAATCTCAGCTATTTTATTTTACAAATGTTTGAATCCTTTCAAATTATAGACACCAGGCGTATTCACCATATATTCTTAGGATTATCATACACTCATCTATAAGTCGAGGGTATTATCATACACTCGTCTATAAGTTTTTTACCCAACAATTATGAAATATGCCATGTTAAAACTTGGGCTTTTAAAAGTAATACTATCTCATAAAAGTTGTTCACTTCTAGCAGTAACCCTATTATTGGTTTAAAGCTTTCAATTTCAGGCAAGCAGTGTAAGAAGCTCTCTTTTTCTTTTCAAAACACATTTTTATGACAGTAAGATGTAAATCAACATTTTTTTAAATTAAAATAGTTCTTATAGTCACTGACAACAAACAAAAATCAACAGACAATCGAGCTCCACTTCTTAGGAGTCATAGACCTACACTCTTCACAGTAGGTGGAGGAATCAAGTGACATTAATGTCAGTGTCCTCTTTCCTCTCAAGGATAAGAAGTTGACTGATGATGATGATGCATGAATGTGGTTTGGTATCAAATTTCAGTCAAGCATCAACAGACTGCTGTTGTCTGTGTGAATGTGGGTGCACATACCCAACATCTGGGTCAATGTACAGCTAAATACACTAACACTGACCCGTGGAAAAGTCTATTGAGTTTTAAAATGAAGTTTACAGCTTATATTTCTCAAAGTATATTTGAACATGAATGAGTATATACAGTTTTTAAATGAATCATTATTAGTATTTTGAGGAAACCTTTAACTATGGAAATGTTTCTCTTTAGATTCAGTTAGTTTTATTTTATCAAGAGATCAAAGCTAAGTCATCAAGTTTGAAACATGTTAGTCTGTTAGTATTGTTAATAACTGTTGTTACTCCTATTTTGTGCAACTTGCTACTAGAAGTAAACAGAACCAGAAAAAAATACCTTATACATACCAACTATTTATATTTCTTGGCAACGTAAGATTACCAATGTTATTGTTACAAATCTGTCACCTTTGAAAAAAAATATGTGTAATATTTTATTCTCAAGTCCTTTACATTTGTTTGTATTGACTATATCTATGTGAAAATATGACATTTATGCACTTTGTTACATAAAACAATTTTAAAGAAACATCTTGCAGTTTTATATTTCAACTTTCTCTAAGATGATATGAGATGTGTATGAGACTATATTTGTAAAACCCCAAAATGCTTGATATTTGAAAGAGAATGTTTAATTTGTATAATATCTGATGTATGATGATGAAGCCAGTAACACAAGTTTTATATTGAAGAGTTACATTGGTTGGTCTTCCACTACTGATATTGAAATAATCATTCAATTATGCATGTATTTGAATATTTCCTTCACTCTATATTATTATTCTTTTTATTTTAAATTAAGTTTGTTGTAAATAAGCAATATTGATCTCTTAATAATGATTTGTTTGAACTAAGCAATTGCAAATGAAACAAAGGGAAACTCTGTGAAACACATTTTGATGAATATTTTATTTGCAGTTTCCAAAATATTTTTAGTAATGCTGAAACTGCTACCATTTTTTTGCTCAGCTGTACGTACATAGAAAGATATGAAGACAAATAAACTATTGAAAACAAAAAATTGACCCGTTTATTTGTTCAGATATGGTAATACTTTGAATGATTGTGGGAAGGTGATTGGTTGTAATTAATTAAATTAGATTTTTAAAAATCAAATAGATAATCATTTGAAGTAAATATTCTACAATGTTTCAGGAATCTACAATAACAAATTTGCAAACACTAAATCTGAAGAAGCATGTGAATTAAGTTGTGTTAAACGACCTGATATTTGATAGCTCCATTATTGCTATCCATTTAGGCATTTATGTATTAAGAAATAACAAAATTTTGTATATTTATAGGTGACATAAATTATCTTCTTTGTTAATTATAACTCTGACTAAAAAAATAATTCATATCATCCAATCAGAATCCAATACCATAACACTGATCTGAAAAAAACACCAACACAAAATAATCACAAAGAACCGGCAATTAATTTTTTATTACCATTTTTCTTTCAATAAAAAAAACACATTTGCCTTACAATGCTTACAAGCTGTCTTTTCTTTTTATTTTTTAGTCTAGATTAGATATGAAACCCAAACACCTAATAGGTCCATGCGTTTATTTTAACATGTACTGGATCAGAACAGGCTGTTTCTACCACAGCTTCAGTTAGTTAGTGTTTCACATCTACGAGATAATCACAGGCAGTGTATTTAGCTGTGAGGAAAGGTCAGCATAACTTTTACTTAACTTCACTGATGCCATCTTTGCCAAATCAAGTTCTGCTGCCGGTGAAGTTCTAAATGCCAAAACATACAGTAATTCACTCAGATATGAACTTACATCCTCCTTGGTTACGATTTTTAAAATATATTTTTAACAAAGTACAAACAGTGAGTCAGTACTCTGGAAAAAACATATGCACGACAAATATATAGTCAAAAGCGTATTCCTTGGAAAAATACTTAAATCACATCTTGTAGATTAGATGCATCGACCTTTGTTCCAGGAGCATCATTTCTTGTAACAACTAGGACAAGCTCAATGAACAGAGCATCTACAAATAATGAAGATGCACTCACAGAATATTTTGAAACTTATCATTAACACCATGACTTTCACGTGAAAAGCATTATACGTTTTTATCACCAGGAGACTTGCGGCCAATATCTGCAAGCATGTGTCTGCTGTCTATCATGTTCCTTAGGGATTTGTCAGCGTTGCCATCAATAGAGCCCTGCCGTGACTTGGCGTGCAGTGGTTTGTTTATGCCACTGTCACTCAGTGACTTGGCTGAGTTTCTGCCACTCTCATTAGCCGGTGAGTCTGGCTTGATAGGAAACTGTCCAGCATTCTTATGCAACAGATCCAACGCCTCATTGACAATTCTGTCACCGCAGTCTTCTGGAATCTGAAAGTGAAATAAGGTGTTTGCTTGATTTACTGTACAAATATTTAAATCTTTTACTAATGATAATCATTGATTGTGTTGTGCAAATCTTATTATGCCAAGTTCAAACAGATTCAAAAATTTGTTTGGAATGACAAGCATAGATCAAACCAAGTGGTGAGAAGATAGATAGCGTAAGATCAGCTTTTTGGTCTGTTGATAACAACAGTATCTTTGATCTGTTTATAATCTATAACAACAGTATCTTTGATCTGGTTAGAGTATATTCCTTTAATCAAGTTCTGATACCATTTCAGGTTCTTAGGTTGCATCGGCTCTTGATGTGCCAAGATTAAACCTCACAATTGATAGTTAAAAGCTTGGGAGAGTATGAGACGTTGTTGGGAGAGTATGAGACGTTGTTAACCATTTTAAACCTTTGACCTTATACTCAAGTGTTGGTTGGTATAATAGATCAGTCTAAGTTAGGGGTCTCAAACTCAGATGAAGGCATGTGAATTTTATCACATAAGAGTTGTGTCAAGGGTAGCAACCACCTACCAAATAATTCAACACTAGTAAACGAAAAACACTTCATAGATCTAAACTCATTTTACTATTTATAACTAATAATAACTACAGCTGTATTTACTTGTTTAAATCTGATTTTATTTTAATAAGTATGTGTTGTACGTATATAAAATTAGCAATAAAATTTGATGTGTATTAGTACTAGATCTCTAATATCTCGAATAGTACCTTTTTTGTATGCTTACTGGCGGGCCGCAAAAATACACTTGAAAGGCCGCACCACATGTTTGAGACCCCTTCTCTAAATGGTGTAGAAATGTAACATTTTTTTTGCATATCTGCATATAATTCAGAATGTTCCCAATCCTCGGCATACAGGAAGGAAGTCCCTTACTGTTGTCAGTCAAGAACTTACCTGCTTTAAGTAATTGACCATTTCCTGCGCTGATTGCAGAGCTAACAGCGGTCGCCGCAGGACGAGGAAGATGGCTACAGCTATGTAGATTAATATGGCACTAGATCCTCCAACAACACGGTCCCATACTCTATGTCACAAAAAGGGTGAAAAAAAAATAACCCAAATAAAATGAATAAGTCTGTTTACACAGACCTGGACACAACTACATTGGTCAATCCAGTGACATAGTTTTACTTTTATTGTCTCTATAAAACACATCAAATAACTAGAAGCATCTTAATTTTGTCGCCATGTTGAACACTTTACTTTACACATCTCTTACACACATTTCATGAGGCAGTAAAAAATCAAACATTGCATTACATAGTTTGAACAAACAACATATGTATGATAGCAAGAGGAGAGAGGCTGGAGTCAGGTCCAGTTAAAGGAAGTATGTGAAATAAGGTAATGGAGGACCTGGGGAAAAAAAAAGGATACAGCAAAATAACAAAAGATCAGCCCAATTTATTCAGTAAGAGGAATATGTGCAATTTGGAGTACTTCATAACAAAAACGGCAACAGCAAAAAAACAATCATAAAAATCTCTAAATTTTAAGAGAACTGACAGTAATGATACCTGAATTTGCATCGGTGTTTTCATTTATACCAAATCAGTGCTACATTGCAGATCATTTAAAAGTTATTTATTGTTTTCTATAAGCCCCATACATTTATACACGAATTTCAATCAGTTGAATTATAAAGAGAAACTTGGAGGAAAACAATTTAATATTTCTATTAAAATTAAATTTAATTTAGTCTATTTGTTTTACAGCAATTGACTGGCATTAGAATAGTGAATTACCTTTCTAATGCTGTTTCTGGTAACACATTGGCAAAGCATGTGTGAAACCATTCCATCAAAGGGAGTGCAGTAAGAACTTGATGATCGTTTAAGTGTTGGTAGAGTCGCTGTCCTTGCTCCTCTTTCTTCAAGCACTGTGTCATATAGTCAGGCTGTTTTCACAGGAAGAAAGAATTTGTTAAATCTTTTTGCATTTAATCAGGATATTTTTACAGGGAGATATAATTATAATGATTTACTTTATCAGTATATGATCAGTCTTATTTTAAAGTTGGAACAAATTAGATGTACAGTATACCATAACCCATTCGCGGTTCATTGAGACACAGAGCTAATTCCGCGAGATTGCGGAGTCGTGAACAAAGTTTTTTTCCATAATTTCGTGGATTTCTTAGACCATTTTAAAGCAGAAAAACACTCACATTCACCATAACTGGTAAATAATTTAAAAATAACAATGTCATTTAAGAACTTCCTTTCTCCTTCCTGCTGACTGGCTGCAGAAGACGTCATGTAACAAGCATCTTTTAAAAATTTGAGGATTTTCTGGATTATTGGGAGGGGAATGAATGTAACCCCTGTGTATAGCAGCGGGATACTGTAACCCCTGTGCACAGAGGTGCCGATCACTGGAAACTGTGAACCCTGAAATCCCTTTTTTTAAATTTCTTAAACCCTGAAAATTCTTGTATAAACTTTTCAAACCCTGAAAATTTAAATGTAACGAATTGCCACTGTAATTTTTATTTTCCAATCACTTAAATCCATCATCAATTGTGTTTAGGGGCCGTCCATAAAGTATGTCACGCTATTTAAGACCATTTTTAACTCCCCCCCTCCCCCTTGTCACAAATCTTGGACCCCCCCCCCTAAAGTACGTCACACTTTCGAACAAAAATGTTGTTTTTTATTAATAAAATAATCAAAATTTAATATAAAACAGCATGACGTCACACATGGCCGGACCCCCCTCCCCCCTGTCACAAACTGTCACACTTTCTTACACCCCCTTCCCCCCTCTGGAGCGTGACGTACTTTATGGACGGCCCCTTAGCACCTTTTCCCATTTCGACAATATTTATAATATATTTCACATTCGCAAAAAGTATTTTGAGAAAGTTTAAATTTAAAGGAAAAAGTATATATATATGTATATATATATATATATATATATATATATATATATATATATATATATATATATATATATATATATATATATATATATATTGTGGAGGACCTGGGTTGAAATAATTGAGAACCTTCGGTTAAATATTTGAGAGGGGAGCGGACGGTAGGTAGGCGACGTACCTGAAATGTAATGATGCGCTCAGACAATTACCGGAAAGTATTCCGGCCTCTCCATCCCCCCCCCACCCCCAGGTACGGGATGTTGGGTGGTCAGATGCGCATAAATCGTATCAATGAATTCTGAGTCGGACGTAGGACGTGGGAAAACGCCTATGCGCTCACGCCCGGCGACCACGCCGATGTATCAATGAACTCTGAATGGACCACGGAACGTGAGGAATACACCTAACACCTCACGTCTGGTTGATTGGATCAGCTATTAAGGGGCGTTGGTTGTAAGGAAGACAACAGTTATTTATCATTGTGACTTGTAAGGAAAGTCACGGATAAACCCGGGAAAGAATTCGTGGGGGGGAATTAAGGGTCGAAGGTTAATAGATTAAACTTTGACACCTCGAGGGAAACCGAGGATATAAGGCGAGAGTTTAGAGTGTTTAAAGGAGAGAACAACCCACCCCGGGGTAAGAGAGCAGTTTAGGGAGTCACCCACGAGAGACTTGGACAGACCAGGACAGACCTAGAGAGATAGAGAGAGAGAGAGAGTCGTAGAGATAGAGAGCTGATGTAACCAGAAGTTATACCATAATAAAGAGAACTGTTAGCATTAAAGCTGCCTTTGTTTTGAGTATGCGAGTTGAAGAGTCAGTAAGAAGTACGACGAAGGAGCTTTACAATGGAAACAGCGGTGGGATTTGACCTTACAACGCCTCCGAAGAGAAGATAGTAGCCTTACTTACAACGTCTCGAGGATAATTGAAGGATTATAATTGTTCACGTTCCGGATAGAAGGCATATTTTTTTGTGGTAAACTATTCGGCATATAAGAACAATGATGGCGCTGCTGGAAGATGTTTTTGACAAACTTATCGCCTATGATGGATCATCGCCGTGGCAAATGTATATTTTTGAGTTCGAATCGGTGGCCAAAGAGTTGCAGTGGAGTGAAGAAGACAAACTTCATTACCTAATAATTGCATTAGAGGATGAGGCGGCAGAGTATGCCTGTTGTTGCTTAAATGAAGAGGCAAGAGACAATTACGAGACACTACAAGGTGCCATGGCGTCGAGGTTTAATGACTCTAACTTTCCGGCCCACATGACAAGAGAGGAGAACAAGCCAGCGACTCCGAGAGTTGAAGAATCGAGCCGTGAGAAGATAGCAGAAGAGAGCCGGGAGGAGATAGCAGAAGAGAGTCGGGAGGAGATACCAGAAGAGAGCCAGGAGGAGATAGCAGAAGTGAGCCGGGAGGAGATAGCAGTAGAGAGCCAGGAGGCGATAGCAGAAGAGAGCCGGGAGGAGATAGCAGAAGAGAGCCGGGAGGAGATAGAAGAAGAGCCTCCGAGAGTTGAAGAATCGAGACGGGAGGGTGAGATTCCAATAACCACAACCAATGTCCAGTTACCAACTGCAACAATGGTAACTCAACGTGCCGTAACACCACTTGCCATTTCGCCTGATATGTCAACTTCATGTCCCACTGGCTTCGCTAAAAGCCATGTGGAGACGACTGGGGTCACAAGGGAAGCCATACAAGTGCCGGGTCATGATCAAACGTCTTGCTTGAGTGATCAGACGATTGAGAAAAGACAGTGTTTCCATTGTGACGGGATTGGGCACCTTGCTCGTATCTGTTTTGTTGGAGAATTGGGAAGAAAATCACCCAGACAGCTACAGCTAAACAGCGGTGTTCATTCTAATTCTGTGGATTTATTAGTTAGTGTGTCTAGTGGTACAGCAGTGACTGTGAATTCGGAGGACAAGGTCGGGGAAATTTCACCACAGTGGCCAACATTTCAGCAGCGGCCACTTGAGAATCTACAGACCCAATTCGGGCCAACTCCTCAAATTGTTTGGGTGAGTAACGTAAATTTAGAAACTTGTGGTGATTCTTTTAATGAGAGGAACAGGGGCCATTCCCTAATTTTTCCCCACGTGGGAGAAAATCCGGCGACATGGAACAAACGACCAGGCTCCAGTAAAGGCCAAATGACACGGGTCACTTCGGGGCAGAACACCCTAGTACTCTGTCTGTCACCGCAGACAAAGATAAGAAAAACGGACAATCCGTCGGGCAACTCGCCTGGGCCGCCGTATCGTCCGGCTGTCAAATACACTACAACAAAAGGAGGACTGCGAGAGACTGGGATTGTATTTCGACTACCTGAATGGTTTTGGGGGCAAGAAGTAACTAAGATACCAGGTGGATGTTTACAATCTGCTGATGAAGTACGGGTGTACTAATAGAAACATTTTTTTAGTGGTTCAGTTCTTGTGTGTGAAATTGTAATGTGTTATGAGCAGGTTATGTAGCTTGTAACATGCTTACAATCTGATGAATTAGGTGCCTACATTGACCTACTTGTGTTTTGGTAGCATTGCTCCTTGAAACTATTTTGGAATTATGTTTATGATGCATAAATTTATTTTAACGGAAGATGACTATGATTTCTTACTATGTTTAGACTGAAGATGATATGCTTAATCAATTCCTTACCATATATTAGTTCATAATCATTTGTTTTTATACTATATTGACATTACACATTGATTTTTTTTCTCTTTTCATATTTTCCTAACTATGGTTACAGTCTTAATGCTAACTGCTTACTGTTCAATGTACCTTGTTTTAATTAATGGTAGTTGTGTATGAGAGTTGAACTGCCAGGTATCTGACACAAATTGACAAACTGATTACACACTAGATTTGACAGACGTGTAGAGGTTGACATAGAAGTGCAGGTGTAGGATAATAATGGTTGAGTATATGGGAGTTCAGTTGTTGCGGTACACACAATTTAGCGTCATTGTTAATTCGTATTTGAATAGTGCTGAGGGTCTTAGTCACTCAAAGCCATTTGAAGACAATTAAACATAACGCGGAGATGTTACGAAATGTCGGGACGACATTGTTTTGTAAACAGGGTGTATTGTGGAGGACCTGGGTTGAAATAATTGAGAACCTTCGGTTAAATATTTGAGAGGGGAGCGGACGGTAGGTAGGCGACGTACCTGAAATGTAATGATGCGCTCAGACAATTACCGGAAAGTATTCCGGCCTCTCCATTCCCCCCCCCACCCCCAGGTACGGGATGTTGGGTGGTCAAATGCGCATAAATCGTATCAATGAATTCTGAGTCGGACGTAGGACGTGGGAAAACGCCTATGCGCTCACGCCCGGCGACCACGCCGATGTATCAATGAACTCTGAATGGACCACGGAACGTGAGGAATACACCTAACACCTCACGTCTGGTTGATTGGATCAGCTATTAAGGGGCGTTGGTTGTAAGGAAGACAACAGTTAATTATCATTGTGACTTGTAAAGAAAGTCACGGATAAAACCGGGAAAGAATTCGTGGGGGGGAAATTAAGGGTCGAAGGTTAATAGATTAAACTTTGACACCTCGAGGGAAACCGAGGATATAAGGCGAGAGTTTAGAGTGTTTAAAGGAGAGAACAACCCACCCCGGGGTAAGAGAGCAGTTTAGGGAGTCACCCACGAGAGACTTGGACAGACCAGGACAGACCTAGAGAGATGAGAGAGAGTCGTAGAGATAGAGAGCTGATGTAACCAGAAGTTATACCATAATAAAGAGAAGAACTGTTAGCTGCCTTTGTTTTGAGTATGCGAGTTGAAGAGTCAGTTAAGAAGTACGACGAAGGATCTTTACAATATATATATATATATATATATACACACTAGTTTGTGCTGCGGCGCCCACCCCCCTTTTCAAGGGCGCCTTCGGCGCCCACCTTTTTCAAAAGCCCAACTAACCTGTCCTTGTATGATAAATGCGTAATATTAAACTTTCTTAAATGTACACAAAGTATTTAATAATAGTATATTTTTTATTTTATTTTTTACTTTTTATGTCAAAAGCCCAAGTGACTTATACTTGTATGATAAATACGAAATATTCCTGAAATGTACACAAATTATGTATATAATATAGGTTGTGCTGCGGCGCCCACTTTTATTTAGGGCGCCTACGGCGCCCATTTTTTTCAAAAGCCCAACAAACTTGTATGATAGATACGTAATATTAAACTACCTTAAATGTACACAAAGTATTTTAAAATTGAGGTTGTAGGGCTCCTACGGCGTCTACTTTTCTTTTTGGTTTTTGGTCAAAAGCCCAAGTAACTTATCCTTGTATGATAAATACGAAATATTCCTGAAAATTAAACAAAGTATTTATATAATAATTTTTATAGTGCTAATCACCACACGATTTTTTAACTAATTTTAGAAAGCAGCGCACCAAATTACTGCACCAAAAAATAACTATTTGAGTCAATCAGCACTGCTTACAACACAAAATTTAAAAAAGCAGAGTGATGTCCCTTAGCGTTAGGCTACATAATTGAGCGTAAATATATATATGATGTGCATATGCTAGGCAATATGCACAATACAATACAAAAGAAACATGCCTATAATATGGAATTCCCTTACAATAACTTACACTAATATTTCATATTACTTATATATCATAATATGATAACTAAATTAAATACATTATTATCTTATCTTATCTTATCTATACAGGCGCTCCTTCTATGCAGAAGATAGTTGCGTCCACAGACCATGACAGATGATCTGTTGGCAAGTGATATAATATAATATATAATTACATTGTAATTTATTACATAAACTAGCGTACACCCGTCAAGAATGACGGAAGATTTCAGCTGAAATCTATTTATATTATTTTTAAAATGCACTTTTTTAGGGCGCCTGCGGCGCCGACCTTTATCAAAAGCCCAACTAACTTGTCCTTGTTTGATAAATACGAAAATATTAAACTTTCTGAAATGTACACAAAGTATTTAATTTTTATAATAGGGGTTGCAGGGCGACTACGGCGCCCCCTTTGTTTTTTTTATTTATAATTAACCATCATCAAATAATATTTTTACATTGATCCCTTTTCCAAAATTAAAATATTAGCGAAAACGATGACGTCATATAATATATTTTTAAAGCGCATATTTAATTTGCACACCTTTTGATGCTTTGGTGCAGTAATTTGGTTTTCCCTGCTTTCTAAAATTAGTAGCGTCAGGACAGACTGACTTGCGTGACAATTGCAAATTATATAGTTTTATTATAGTTTATAGTAGGTTCATAATTTAATAATTATTATTGTCTATAGTCTTTAGACTATAGGCCTTTATATCGTATTTATACTACTTATACTGTTTAATTTGTAAGGGTAGAGGCACTAGAGTTAGAGGCCTAATGAAAATGAATAGTATAACTATAATTTAGGTTTGGCTAGAATTACATTAAATTACAATTACTACTAACTACAACTGTACTACTATAGCAACTATTGGATAATTATTTAAATTTTAGTTACTAAAACTAAAAGAGAAGTAGCAGTGAAAATGATTATTTATTATTTGCCAAAGCTCACAAAGTCCTTAAACTTAAGTCTTTTTTTTTATTTTTAATTTACGTATCTGTACGTAGTAGAGGCATATATGCCTAACACTAATTTATTTTTAAAAAATTTAAAATATCACGGGAAAAAAAATAATGAAATAAAAATGTTTTTTTCCAACCCAGTCTGTTTAGATGCAAACCGCAAATGCAATCATTTTTTCTTCATGTTCCCGATAATTAATGATAATGCATGCTAAAACGAAAGCGGTTGCGGTTGAGACACTTACTTACAATGAACTCAACAAACAAACTTTTACTAAAAGTAAGAAGACAAAAAACTCCTAATGCCATGTTAGTATTTATAAACCGTAAAACGGTCAATCCGAAAGCACAAATCTGACAAAATCTATGATAAAATTTAATTATTTTTTATAAAACTGACGTCAAGCACAAAATTCCAATTCAAACGGAGTGCGATCCATTCAAATAATTTGTCTTAAGTTTTTCCGTATATTGTTAATACACGCAGAACGATGCGCGATTGCGCGACAATGAGATGCTGAAGGGAGAGGTCACAGTCACGGTACCAGTCCTATTTATAGTGAGTCCGCATCTCACAGAATAGGCTTTCCGCGCCGCGCGTTTATTATGACTTTCCCCCCCCCTTTCAACCCCAGAAGCCAAATTTGAAAAAACTAAACTCGCAAATCCGGAAAATCCGGGAAGAGCGAGAAAAAAACCTTGCGAATCCGGAAAGAGCAAAATCAAAACTCGCTAATCCGGAAAATAAAAAATATTTAGCTTCATGAATCCGGAATTCCGGAATAAATTGGAGCGGTGGCTCCCCTGCCTGTGTATATCAGGGGGATAGTGTAACACCTGTGTATATCAGGGGGATACTGTAACACCTGTGTATATCAGGGGGATACTGTAACACCTGTGTATAGCAGGATACTGTAACACCTTTCTATATCAGGGGGATACTGTAACACCTGTGTATAGAAGGGGGACACTGTAATACCTGTGTATATCAGGGGGATACTGTAACACCTGTGTATATCAGGGGGATACTGTAACACCTGTGTATAGCAGGATACTGTAACACCTTTCTATAGCAGGGGGATACTGTAACACCTGTGTATATCAGGGAGATACTGTAACACCTGTGTATAGCAGGGGGATACTGTAACACCTGTGTATATCAGGGGGATACTATAACACCTGTGTATATCAGGGGGATACTGTAACACCTGTGTATATCAGGGGGATACTGTAACACCTGTGTATATCAGGGGGATACTGTAACACCTGTGTATATCAGGGGGATACTGTAACACCTGTGTATATCAGGGGGATACTGTAACACCTGTGTATATCAGGGGGATACTGTAACACCTGTGTATATCAGGGGGATACTGTAACACCTGTGTATATCAGGGGGATACTGTAACACCTGTGTATATCAGGGGGATACTGTAACACCTGTGTATATCAGGGGGATACTGTAACACCTGTGTATATCAGGGGGATACTGTAACACCTGTGTATAGCAGGATACTGTAACACCTGTGTATAGCAGGGGGATACTGTAACACCCGTGTATAGCAGGATACTGTAACACCTGTGTATATCACGGGGATACTGTAACACCTGTGTATAGCAGGGGGATACTGTAACACCTGTGTATATCAGGGGGATACTGTAACACCTGTGTATATCAGGGGGATACTGTAACACCTGTGTATATCAGGGGGATACTGTAACACCTGTGTATATCAGGGGGATACTGTAACACCTGTGTATATCAGGGGGATACTGTAACACCTGTGTATATCAGGGGGATACTGTAACACCTGTGTATATCAGGGGGATACTGTAACACCTGTGTATATCAGGGGGATACTGTAACACCTGTGTATATCAGGGGGATACTGTAACACCTGTGTATATCAGGGGGATACTGTAACACCTGTGTATAGCAGGATACTGTAACACCTTTCTATAGCATGGGGATACTGTAACACCTGTGTATATCAGGGAGATACTGTAACACCTGTGTATAGCAGGGGGATACTGTAACACCTGTGTATAGCAGGGGGATACTGTAACACCTGTGTATATCAGGGGGATACTATAACACCTGTGTATATCAGGGGGATACTGTAACACCTGTGTATATCAGGGGGATACTGTAACACCTGTGTATATCAGGGGGATACTGTAACACCTGTGTATATCAGGGGGATACTGTAACACCTGTGTATATCAGGGGGATACTGTAACACCTGTGTATATCAGGGGGATACTGTAACACCTGTGTATATCAGGGGGATACTGTAACACCTGTGTATATCAGGGGGATACTGTAACACCTGTGTATATCAGGGGGATACTGTAACACCTGTGTATATCAGGGGGATACTGTAACACCTGTGTATAGCAGGATACTGTAACACCTGTGTATAGCAGGGGGATACTGTAACACCCGTGTATAGCATGATACTGTAACACCTGTGTATATCAGGGGGATACTGTAACACCTGTGTATAGCAGGGGGATACTGTTCGTTCGTCCGTCGATACGACGAGGACCACTCTAGTCATCCGAGGGTTTTCTGTGCGTGCGCAGATGGCTGATTAGGCCGATCCTTGCACGAAAGGTTCGGGAACAGAAGGGACAGGGGGCGAGTGCGACATCTCCTGGAGGGTTGACAGCATGGGCCTTTCGGGCTTGCCTCTTCTTTTCTGCGGCGGTAATCCGGTTTGCCTCACATGACCTGGCACCTTCGTGGATGGAAGAGCGCCAGGTGGATCGGTCCATTGCAGCTCGTTCCCACGTGTCTGGATTTATGGCAAACGCTTTAATTGAGGCTTTCAGTGTGTCTTTGAAGCGTTTCTTTTGCCCACCGTGGGACCGCTGGCCATACTGGAGCTCACCATAGAAGATTCTCTTTGGCAGTCTCTCGTCTGGCATTCGGACAACGTGCCCTGCCCAGCGAAGCTGGGACTGCATCAGGAGGGTGAAGATGCTGGGGAGACCTGCCTTGGTCAGTACCACTGTGTCTGGAATTTTGTTCTGCCACTTTATGCCGAGAATCTTCCTGAGGCTTGTTATATGAAAGTGGTTCAGCTTTCTTGCATGGCGCTGATAAACAGTCCAAGTTTCACAAGCATAAAGCAGTGTGGGGAGCACCACTGCCCTGTACACTTTCAGCTTGGTCTGGATGGTAATGCCTCTTCTGTTCCAGACATTAGGGTACAACCTGCCAAAAGTGGAGCTGGCTCTGGCAATTCTGACGTTCACTTCGTCATCGATGGTGACATTTTGAGACAGTGTGCTGCCTAGGTATGTGAACCGGTGCACTGTATTGAGTCTCTGGCCGTTGACAGTGATGTTGGGCTCTACGTAGGGTCTTCCAGGCGCAGGCTGATGGAGGACCTCAGTCTTCTTGGTGTTGATTGACAGACCAAAGTTTGTGCAGGCACTGGAGAACAGGTTTACACTGCGTTGCATGTCGGCTTCTGAGACAGCGTTGAGGGCACAGTCATCAGCAAACAGCAGGTCTCTGATGATGTCTGTCATAACCCTGGTTTTTGCCTGGAGCCTCCGAAGGTTGAACAGCTTGCCATCTGTGCGGTATTTCAGGTTGACACCAACATCCTCGTCTCTGAAGGCCTCTGTCAGCATGGCGGAAAACATGAGGCTAAACAGTGTTGGTGCCAGGACGCAGCCCTGCTTGACTCCGTTTGTGACTGGGAAAGGATCAGAAAACTCCCCGCTGTCCTGGACTCTGGCCTGCATGCCTTCATGGAATTGTTGCACCAAGACGATGAATTTCCTTGGGCAACCGTACTTGGCCATGATCTTCCACAGACCCTCTCTGCCAACAGTGTCAAAGGCCTTGGTCAGGTCAACATAGGTGGAGAACAGATCAGAGTTCTGCTCCTGACATTTCTCCAGCAGCTGCCTGGCAGCGAACACCATGTCGATGGTTCCTCGCTCTTTTCGGAATCCACACTGACTTTCAGGCAGGAGTCCTTGGTCAAGGTGCACTGTGAGGCGGTTGAGCAGGATTCTGGCAAGGATCTTTCCTGCAATAGAAAGCAGGGATATGCCTCTGTGGTTGTCACAAGCCTGTCTACTTCCTTTTCGCTTATATAGATGTATGATGGTGGCATCTTTGAAGTCCTGCGGGATCGTCTCTTGCTGCCATATTAAGAGAAACAGCTCATGGAGCCTTTCAGTCAGGGCTGTTCCCCCCTCCTTGTAGACCTCAGCTGGTATGGCGTCAGAGCCAGGTGCTTTGCCACTGGAGATAAGATAGATTGCTTTCTGGGTCTCGAGCAAGGTTGGTGGGTCATCCAGTGCTTTGTTTGTGGGCACTTGGGGTAGACGAT
Organism: Ampullaceana balthica; assembly: GCA_944989445.1. Taxonomy (NCBI): domain Eukaryota; kingdom Metazoa; phylum Mollusca; class Gastropoda; family Lymnaeidae; genus Ampullaceana; species Ampullaceana balthica. The sequence goes on along the minus strand of CALYLW010000042.1, from coordinate 1,447,281 downwards.
TGATGGCTTCGTCGTTGATTGTCGAAGGGCGATTTAGGACGTCATCGAAATGTTCGACCCATCTCTCCAAGATCTTCTCTTTGTCTGTGATTAGAGTGTTACCGTCTGCGCTGAGGAGGGGGCTTGATCCTGAGGGCGTGGGGCCATATACTTCTTTCAAGGCGTCGTAGAAGTTTTTATAGTCACGCCTGTCTGCATAGCCTTGGATCTCGTCAGCTTTGTTGCCGAGCCAATCGTCCTGCATCTGACGGAGCTTCTGCTGAACAGTCTTGCGTATGTTGTTGAGTGCATCTCTCCTTGCCGTGGACTTGGGGTTATTGATGTATGCTTGGTGAAGGTGGTGTTTCTCATCCAATAACTGCTTGATGCCTTCGGAGTTCTCATCGAACCAGTCCTTATGTTTCCTGGTCTGGGGCCCCAGGGTCTCTGTAGCTGTGGAGTAAATCAGCTCTCTGAGTGATGCCCAGTCTGCCTCCACGCTCTGGTTTCCCGGAGAGGTGGATTTCAAGCACTTTTCCAGAGCATCTACAAAGGACTGTTTGCAGCTGTCGGTATTCAGTTTGGCAACATTAAGCCGTTTCGGGGCCTTCTTCCCTTGCGGGCGTCGTTTAGGCTGAATGCGGATGTTGAGCTTGGTGATGATGAGGCGGTGGTCTGTCCAGCATTCAGCGCCGCACATGGATTTGGTAACTCGTACATCCTGCCTGTCCCTCTTCCTCACGATGACGTAGTCAATAAGATGCCAGTGCTTCGATCGGGGGTGCATCCATGACGTCCGGTTACGAGTGGGGAGGCGGAAGATCGTGTTGGTGATCAGCAGTTCAAGTTCAGCGCAGGTCTGGAGTAAAAGAAGACCGTTGCTGTTGCATTGACCCACTCCATGGTGTCCAAGGACTCCTTCCCAGGCAACGTTGTCCTTGCCAACTCTTGCGTTGAAGTCACCTAGCAAGATGAGTTTGTCCGCCTTTGGAACGTCGGCAATGACAGTGTGAAGTTCTTCGTAAAACTTTGCCTTTACGTCATCTGGATTAGTCATGGTTGGAGCGTAGGCACTGATGATGGTGAGGTGCTTCTTTCCAGCCAGTGGGAGTTTCATGGTCATGAGCCTGTCGTTCACTCCCTTGGGAAGTCCAGCCAGCTTTCCGACAAGAGTTGTCTTAACTGCAAACCCAACGCCTGCCTCACGTCGCTCCTCGCTGGGTCTGCCACTCCAGTAAAATGTGTAACCAGATCCTCTTTCACAGAGCTCTCCTTCTCCCGCGAGCCTGGTCTCGCTCAGGGCTGCGACGTCGATGCCATATCTAGCGAGTTCTTTACCAATCAGGGCTGTTCTCCTCTGAGGTCTGTCTGCATCGTCTCTGTCCAGGAGTGTGCGCACATTCCATGCGCCCAATATGAGAGGAAATATCCTCGTTTTCTTCTTTTTGTTTTGACCGCTGGTATGGGATGGATGACAAAAGTGACTTGCGCGGTGACTTGGATTTAAGTGAGAAGGAGTTGCGCAGTTCGTCGATCTCACTCTCTCGCCCGAGGCCATCTTATCCAGCGGCAGGACTAAGTCGAGACGGCTGGTGATGGAGACGGGTGCAGTGGATGGCCATGACGTCCTGTGTGTCTTGTCATGCCCTTAGCGTTCCACAACGCTTTGCTTTGTGTATATCAGGGGGATACTGTAACACCTGTGTATAGCAGGATACTGTAACACCTGTGTATAGCAGGGGGATACTGTAACACCCGTGTATAGCAGGATACTGTAACACCTGTGTATATCAGGGGGATACTGTAACACCTGTGTATATCAGGGGGATACTGTAACACCTGTGTATATCAGGGGGATACTGTAACACCTGTGTATATCAGGGGGATACTGTAACACCTGTGTATAGCAGGATACTGTAACACCTGTGTATAGCAGGGGGATACTGTAACACCCGTGTATAGCAGGATACTTTAACACCTGTGTATATCAGGGGGATACTGTAACACCTGTGTATAGCAGGGGGATACTGTAACACCTGTGTATAGCAGGATACTGTAACACCTGTGTATATCAGGGGGATACTGTAACACCTGTGTATAGCAGGATACTGTAACACCTGTGTATAGTAGGGGGATACTGTAACACCTGTGTATATCAGGGGGGTACTGTAACACATGTGTATAGCAGGGGGATACTGTAACACCTGTGTATAGCAGGGGGATACTGTAACACCTGTTTATATCAGGGGGATACTGTAACACCTGTGTATAGCAGGGGGATACTGTAACACCTGTGTATAGCAGGGGGATACTGTTACACCTGTGTATATCAGGGGGATACTATAACACCTGTGTATATCAGGGGGATACTGTAACACCTGTGTATAGCAAGATACTGTAACACCTGTGTATAGCAGGGGGATACTGTAACACCTGTGTATATCAGGGGGATACTGTAACACCTGTGTATATCAGGGGGATACTGTAACACCTGTGTATAGCAGGATACTGTAACACCTGTGTATATCAGGGGGATACTGTAACACCTGTGTATAGCAGGATACTGTAACACCTGTGTATAGCAGGATACTGTAACACCTGTGTATAGCAGGGGGATACTGTAACACCTGTGTATATCAGGGGGATACTATAACACCTGTGTATATCAGGGGGATACTGTAACACCTGTGTATATCAGGGGGATACTATAACACCTGTGTATATCAGGGGGGTACTGTAACACCTGTGTATAGCAAGATACTGTAACACCTGTGTATAGCAGGGGGATACTGTAACACCTGTGTATATCAGGGGGATACTGTCACCTGTGTATATCAGGGGGATACTGTAACACCTGTGTATAGCAGGATACTGTAACACCTGTGTATAGCAAGGGGATACTGTAACACCTGTGTATATCAGGGGGATACTGTAACACCTGTGTATATCAGGGGGATACTGTAACACCTGTGTATATCAGGGGGATACTGTAACACCTGTGTATATCAGGGGGATACTGTAACACCTGTGTATATCAGGGGGATACCGTAACACCTGTGTATATCAGGGGGATACTGTAACACCTGTGTATATCAGGGGGATACTGTAACACCTGTGTATATCAGGGGGATACTGTAACACCTGTGTATATCAGGGGGATACTGTAACACCTGTGTATATCAGGGGGATACTGTAACACCTGTGTATAGCAGGGGGATACTGTAACACCTGTGTATAGCAGGGGGATACTGTAACACCTGTGTATAGCAGGATACTGTAACACCTGTGTATATCAGGGGGATACTGTAACACCTGTGTATAGCAGGAGGATACTGTAACACCTGTGTATAGCAGGATACTGTAACACCTGTGTATAGCAGGGGGATACTGTAACACCTGTGTATAGCAGGATACTGTAACACCTGTGTATATCAGGGGGATACTGTAACACCTGTGTATAGCAGGATACTGTAACACCTGTGTATAGCAGGGGGATACTGTAACACCTGTGTATAGCAGGATACTGTAACACCTTTCTATAGCAGGATACTGTAACACCTTTCTATAGCAGGATACTGTAACACCTTTCTATAGCAGGATACTGTAACACCTTTCTATAGCAGGATACTGTAACACCTTTCTATAGCAGGATACTGTAACACCTTTTCTATAGCAGGATACTGTAACACCTGTGTTTAGCAGGATACTGTAATCAAACTTAAACTTTAGTTGGAATCGCCAAAGACACAAAAAACAACTTACAAACTGCTGCATGGAGGGGTGGAGATTTTGGCAGATGTGATTACAAAACCTTGTGGAAATCCAGAACAGGTCAACATCAGAGCTGACCAAACTGTTGACAGCTTCTGTTATGGACAAAAAGATATTGTCCCTCTCATTGACATCCTGTAAAAAAATAAAGGGGGAGGGGAGGTGCTGGTATGTTAGAAATGCATCATGATAATGTAGAAATTTCAGGAACAAAGGGGAGGCTTTTGTGAAGGTTTAGAACTAATTAAATAATTCATTACGTTTCAATTAACTTATAAAGTGGTGTATTATCATACGAGAAGAGTGACATCTCCTGAATTAAAAACTTATTTTATGGATACAAATTTATTGAATTGTTTATTAAATCTCTTAAGCAGCTGCAAACATTTTTTTCATCAAAATGTGCATGTAAATGCACATATAAAGGAGCAGGAAGGGAAAAGCCTCCAAAGCTGATATTATATCAGCTATTATAAAACAATTGTATAATGTGTTTAACAATAAGAACCATATAAATATTGCATTTCATCAGATTATCAAAGAGATTTAATCTCTTAGTTTGGACATTTTTTTTTCTAAATAAAAAAATCATCTTGTAAATGATACCAATTTATTTTGAGTATAACAAGAAATAGATATTCTGGTTTACCTCTTCTACAGGAAGCAGCCCTTCATCAATGAGCTTCATTTGTAGCATCTTGTATTCCTTAGGAGCATTCATTGAATGAGGTGCAAGTAGTATTGTAGCTTTCTCTAAATCCTTAACATGAGCCACTCTGTGGTTCCAAACATATTCCTGGTTGCTCTGATTAACAGGTAGAATACCTACAATGTGAGCAAAATATAGAAATTCTTAAACCTTAATCAAATGCTCAAATGTCATAAACCACCAATGAAAACAGTCATGTAAGGCATTCCAATGGCATGTAAGCTAAGGGAAATTGAAGCTAATAACTTTCAAAACTAATACGATTAACATACACTGTAATATTGTTTTTGAAATTAAGCATGATGACAAATATATTAATAAAATGAAATGGCCATAATAATCAGAGGCGTCACTAGGGGGTGCGGACCGCACCGGGTGACACCATCACAAGGGGTTACTGTCTCCAAGGAGGTCTATGGGGTTAGTCTTGAGGGGGTGATACAATGAGCTACCACACTGGGTGATACCAACTCTAGAGACGCCTCTGACAACAATGTTTCATACCTAAGATGATTTTCCAGACATAGATTCTATACATTGCAGGAACACCAAAACGTAAACAAAACTGAATCAGCTTTTCCTTTTTGATGGGGTGTTCTTTTAGTAGGATTTCAATAGATTTTTTCTCTTCCACTGCTCTAAAGCCTACTTTTTCATAATAGTGTGTACGAAAATTTCTTTCTTGATCTGCCATTGTAATGATTCAGCTGATAAAGAGAAAGATAACATGGTAATATTTTTTTATTAAAGAAAAATTTGTACAACTTAAAATATAAAATTAACATAACAGACACTTGTTCTTTGTGAACAATAGAGATCCTGCTGTGGCCTGTTGGTCAGTGATGCAGCCTTCACAGGCGACAGCTGTGAGGAGATTGCGTGGCACAACACCCAGACCCCTTTGTTTCCCCAACTAATGTCAGAGCTTGGGAGCCTTGGGAATAAATACCTACACTCACACAGACTCAAACCCACGACTCTCAGTAAGCCAGCCGGTGGTGCATAACACTCGATCACCATGCCCCGTGGGGAGTCTAAATTATGATCTAAAATTACTTATTTTCTTGTATAATTAATAATTATTTGATTGCTTGTGTTTGTTAGACCCATTAAAATCGGGAACTAATTTGGGTGAAATATTAGGATATCTCTATTGTAGTGATGCAATATTGGTTGTCATATCAGATGCATGTAAAAATAAAGGATTTGGTAAAACATTTTTTCAAAGATCCATATTAAAATACACATTCAATTAACTGAGTGAAGTTCTACACGTGGTTTAAGTTTGATAAGTTTATAATTAAAAATGTATTTATGTATATGTGTACATGTAAGTTAAAGGACCTTTACTTTATACATTTAAAATGATAAAACCTGACCAAATTGACATTGATTTATTTATTATTTTAAAAGTCATATGACCAGTGTCAATATATTCCTAATACTAATAACATACTGTTAATAAGTAAACTGCCTGTCAGCCATTAGTTATATGTCTCATTAATAATGTGGTAACCAGTGATACAGCAAGAGGGTTGTTGAAAGTGATACAGCAAGAGGGTTGTTGAAAGTGATACAGCAAGAGGGTTGTTGAAAGTGATACAGCAAGAGGGTTGTTGAAAGTGATACAGCAAGAGGGTTGTTGAAAGTGATACAGCAAGAGGGTTGATGAAAGTGATACAGCAAGAGGGTTGATGAAAGTGATACAGCAAGAGGGTTGTTGAAAGTGATACAGCAAGAGGGTTGTTGAAAGTGATACAGCAAGAGGGTTGTTGAAAGTGATACAGCAAGAGGGTTGTTGAAAGTGATACAGCAAGAGGGTTGATGAAAGTGATACAGCAAGAGGGTTGATGAAAGTGATACAGCAAGAGGGTTGATGAAAGTGATACAGCAAGAGGGTTGTTGAAAGTGATACAGCAAGAGGGTTGTTGAAAGTGATACAGCAAGAGGGTTGTTGAAAGTGATACAGCAAGAGGGTTGTTGAAAGTGATACAGCAAGAGGGTTGTTGAAAGTGATACAGCAAGAGGGTTGATGAAAGTGATACAGCAAGAGGGTTGTTGAAAGTGATAAGTCTTATCTTATCTTATCTGTTTAAGACACTCCTTCTATACAGAAGATTATTGCGTCATACGCTTATCTATGGTTTGTGTTTAGTCCTGCATTTTTATTAGAGATTTAAATGTTGATAAAGTGTTGGTTTTCCTGGATTCTTCAGGCAACCCATTCCACGCCCGAATTCCAGACGGGAAGAAGGAAAACTTGTATGTGTTTGTTCTTGCATACGGAATAAGAAAGGTGTTTTTATCCTTATGTCTATCTGAGGGTTGTATTAAGTTATCTTTGTGTTGTATTTCTAAATTAGAATTAATTGCTTTATGTATGATTACTACTTTGCTCTTGGTTCTTCTATCCTCTAGTGTTTCAAGGTTTAATGATTTAACTAATGGTGTTATTCTTGTCAGTTTTGAATATTCTCCAGTAATGAATCTGGCAGCTCTTTTTTGAATTTGTTCTAGTTTATCAATGTTTTCTTTGGTGGATGGGTCCCATACAGAAGATGCATATTCTAGTACAGGTCTCACCAAAGTGAGGTAGCATTTTAGTTTTATATCTCTATTACATTTGTTAAAGTTTCTTTGTATAAAGTCTAAGGTTTTGTTTGATTTTTTTAATTACTTCATTGACATGGGGATTCCATGATAGTTTCTCATTTATTAAGACTCCTAAGTATTTTGCATCTTTAGTTTGGGTAAGTTCTTTTACATGAATGTAATATTTTGAATTTATTTGTTTCTTTTTCTTTGTTACTCTTAACAGTTGACACTTTTCTGGGTGGAAAGACATACTCCAGTTAGTTTCCCATGTTATCAATTCATCTAAGTCTTTTTGTAAAATTTTGCTATCTTGTTCTGATTTAATTGTTCTATATATTATACAATCATCAGCAAATAACCTAACTTTTGTACCTGTTGAGATGTTGTTGGGTAAATCATTTATATAAATTAAAAAGAGTAAGGGACCTAGCCCAGTTCCTTGTGGAACTCCTGAGTTAACCTTTATTGGTGCAGATTTAGATCCATTAATTATTACAGTTTGCTCCCTGCAAGTGTTGGCATTGGAGTTGGAAAATGGACCAAAGAACATGGTGGCAGTGAAACTATATAACCTATATAATTAATAACATATTTTGATATTGCTTATAGTTATAGGCCTACACTATTAGACAATAACTTATATTTAATTTATATTTTATTAATACTAGTACCATGGACCATAGCCGTAATTAAAATAATTTATAATAATGACCATAACCATCAGCATACCCATTGGGCCCTTCCATTATTTCCATATTATCATATTCATCTGGTAATATAGTCAGCAAAATAAAAAATAACTTAATAAAATAAATACTTATACAGTTCAGTATTTACATTTTTTTTGTAATTGATAAATGTAAATAATAGTTCAATGATTACCTATATTTAGGCCTACATAGACTGACATAGTAATGTCATTTATGTAACTAGTTTGCTTTTATATATGTGTTGTAGGCGTTCTCACATAACACAAACTTTCGTGCAATAAATCCTTGAAGTATTATTGTCAACAAAATAACATTAATATGCCCACTATATACACAAATATCAAATTGAGGTTACACTTCATGGAAACATAATCACGCCAGTCCAGCCATATTGAAACACTCTAGAACATTCTCCAGCGCTTTCACTCACGTGACCTCTCTGTCATCAAACTCGTGATTCCCACGTCACAAATTATAATATAAATAAATGAAGGTAAAAAGGGATTTGCTTGGCGGGTGTTTGGTATAAAAGTTAAAGATTTATAATTTAGAAGGCAAAAGAGAGATCTGTAAGTGAGAGAATGAGTGAACTACATATGTTAAACCTCATAAGCACCCGCCTCACGTTTTTAGTCATATTAAATCAAAGTACTTGAACTTATAAGTTTTTAATTATTTTCTTCTTTTTAGCCCACTTATAAAAACGTGGTTTATAAAAATCCTTTTTCACCTTTATTTATTTTCTTCTTTTTAGTCCACTAATAAAAACATGGTTTTTAAAAATCTTTTTTTACCTCTATTTATTTTACAAAACACCTCATCAGTGCCCGCCCAACGTTTTAATACCACGGCGATGAGGTCACGGGGTGAACACGGCACGTGAAATTGAACCACAGCAGACGGATACAGATGCTTATATAGAGATAAACTAAAAAATGCAATAATTTAATTCCGGTACATTTGATCCATCTGAAATTTTGATACCATGCATTGTCATCCAAGATCTATCTGTGGTAAAATTTTGAGCTCTCTAGGACCATCACAAGTGGTTTAATTTTACGTTGGCAAATTTGAAAAATTGCGGACAGACAAGACAGACACAAAAGCAAGTTAATAAAAACGTGGTAAAATGAATGATTGTCTTTTTGTCCTTTATGCCTTACAACTATACCATTCATCCAATCACCATGAAATTTAAGAAAATTGCTGAGTACATTCCTATGAAGGTTACTGGCAACAAATTTTTTTTAATTACTACTCATTGGGCGTCCAGGGGCTTAAAATATTGTTTTTTCCTTATATGAGCTGTATAATAAATTATTTTGAACATTGGTTTCTGGGTAAATGGATGGTTCTTGACCAAACTTGGTACATAAAATTTTGATTGCCCAAATTAATGTATTAGAATACTAAAGGGCATTGAAATTTCATTGAACTGCTAATTATCTCCAATCCCTTGAGCCCGGGGGCCCCAAATCTTTTTGTGTGTGTAAACATTTAATATTTTATTCCTCATTCAATTTTACACAATTTTGACAAATATTGACACATTTATTATTATATATCCATCATGATCCAGATTGAAATCTACAGGGGCATTATGGGTTTAAACTTTATATCTTGCATTGAATGGGCCCGGAGACCCTTATTGTCCTATTTTTCTTATATTAAATAAAATATAAGCTATATTAATATTATTTTATTCAGTAAGCCTTTTATTCATTGGATCACCATTATAAATAAGGTTGTTAAGACTGCTAGTTTTTGAGGACCGGTTAACCGTTCAAAAAAAAGACCGGTTAACCGGTTAACAGTCTGTCCATATTTTTACTATGTTTTGTGAACCAACAAGAGAATGGATCAAATTTTTGCCTCGTGTTGTATGATTTAACATCAAAGCGCCCACTATGTACCAACGGTAGAGTTCAGTGATGCCGTCAAGCAGCGAATTTTAAAAAAAATTAAAAATTATCCCAAACAAAGAAGTAAAATGTTACGATATTAAATTTTTAATTGTTACGAAATAAAAGAATTAAAATGGCATATTATCAAATATTGTCAAGTCAGTTTGTTTTTGCCGACCGGTTAACCATTAAAAAAAACGTGTTTTACTGTCCGGTCTATATTTTTCCTTAATTTTTTTAGAACCAACAAGATAATGCATCAAATTTTCGCCCCGCGACGTCCGATGGTGACATCAAAGGTCACGTAACGTCACCGCCCGCTTGCTTTCAGCTCTCATGCACTGTGCTCATTTCCAACGCACACAAATTTTTTTTTCAAACTTAACATTTTATATCAATATGGCAATTTTAAGTCTAATGTCTTTGACGTGCACGTACTTAGCTGGAAACTGTTGATATAAAACCGAAATTGAATTTGACCTCTTGTAATCTAAATAGTAACACTCCTTGACCATTATTTACATTTTGACATTAGCGCCGCGATATGTTACTTCTAATACTATGCTTCGGCAACTGAGCGAATAAAAAAAAATTAAAAATTGTTCTCTAGTCGAGCTCCACTAACAATGATGACGAGTATTTTGTATTATTTATAGACCGGGATATTAAGAAAACGCTTTGATGTCACGGTGGCTTGCCTATTGGCTCTGGTATTCTGCTGTAACACAACAAATTAACTCCAGGTATAAGCTAATACCGACTAAATGAACTAATGGTTAACCTGTCCTAATTAAACGGGACTGGTCCTGATCTGAGGACCGGTCAACCGTTAGCCTTAATTATAAAATATAAATGATTATACTTTGGAAAGTTGTTGAGTACACATCCCTCGAAGGTTTCTGGCATTTGTTTTTAAAATTACCATTTATTTGGTTTCTTTGAATTTCCTTTCTTCTGGGAGTTTGCAATGACATTACAACACAAGACTGTCAAGGCCGATAAACTTGCACTTGTACTTATGGGTAACCATACAAAATGACAAGGGACAGAACGACAAGTGACAAAACAACAAGGTGACAAAAATAGTTCAAAATGGGACAACAACAAAAAAGGGCAATGATTTTGACTGAAAAGTATTTTTAGTTTTGGCCGCTGAGCTATTGAGTCTGACACCCTTAGTCTATGTTCGAAGTGACCTAGTCACGGGGACTTCATTAGGTAGCTATACAGTGATATACGTTGTTTCTATGAGACCATGTCGTTTTGTCACCAAGTTGTTTTGTCATGGAACCGTACTTATCATCTTGTATGTATATTACAAAAAGACTTAGATGAATTGATAACATGGGAAACTAACTGGAGTATGTCTTTTCACCCAGAAAAATGTCAACAAGAGTAACAAAGAAAAATAAACAAATAAATTCAAAATATTACATTCATGTAAAAGAACTGACCCAAACTAAAGATACAAAATACCTAGGAGTCTTAATAAATGAGAAACTATCATGGAATCCCCATGTCAATGAAGTTATTAACAATTCAAACAAAACCTAAGCCTTTATAAAAGGAAACTTTAACAAATGTAATAGAGATATAAAACTAAAATGCTACCTCACTTTGGTGAGACCTGTACAAGAATATGCATCTTCTGTATGGGACCCATCCACCAAAGAAAGCATTGATAAACTAGAACAAATTCAAAAAAGAGCTGCCAGATTCATTACTGGAGAATATTTAAAACAGACAAGAATAACACCATTAGTTAAATCATTAAACTTTGAAACACTAGAGGATAGAAGAACCAAGAGCAAAGTAGAATTAGTAAATGTAATCATACATAAAGCAATTAACTATAATTTAGAAATACAACACAAAGATAACTTAATACAACCTTCAGATAGACTTAAGGATAAAAACACCTTTCTTATTCCGTATGCCGTATGCAAGAACAAACACATACAAATTTTCGTTCTTCCCGTCCGGAATTCGGGCTTGGAATGGGTTGCCTGAAGAAACCAGGAAAACCAACACTTTATCAACATTTAAATCTCTAATAAAAATGCAGGACTAAACACAAACCATAGATAAGCGTAGGACGCAATAATCTTCTGTATAGAGGGAGCGCCTGTAAACAGCTAAGTACATAGTACAAGATACACAAAACGAATTGTAATTTGTGTAATTAAAACAATGAAGCTTGCCTTTACTCTTTACATTTGTTTTAAATTTAAGTTTTATATACTTAATAGCCTATTCATTTTAAAATAATTTAAAAAATCAGTACAGCATCGGCATCAGTATGATGATGAATTTTTCATCAAAATCAAGTTGAATCAATCATCAATGAATCAATGTATCAAAATGAAATTTTATTTTTTATGAATCAGAATCAAATGAATTTTTGGTAAAAGCAAAGAGAGCGGTGCCCCCTTTTGTATGGTACTTTTGCCGCCATCTTTGTTGTCAACACGTGACAAAGATGGTGGCAAAAGTAGTGCATAAAAATGAATTAAAATGGGGTTCTGTTAGGGGGAAAAATGTGGAGAAAAAAATGTAAAAAATTAAAGATAAATATAAAAACTGAATGAAAGCCCAACGATAAAGAAAATTAACATTGTTACTCACAGTATATATTCGCTCATCACGGAAATGGTGAGGTTAACAATCGGGCGGTAAATTCGGCATTCGTCACCGAGAATTGTGCACAAAAATTAATCAAATCAAACTTACCGCATCTGTGCAACTCGCAGATGTAAAGGCCGGATGTGATATTACGTCATCTCATCAACCATGACAACGTTATTAAAATAGTGCAAACTTTCTATTTTAATTAATAATTATGCAACTAAACCTATCCCTAACCCTAAAACTTAATCCCACCACTAAACCTATCCCTAAACCAAACCCTAAAACTAATCCTATACCTATCCTTAAATCTATCCCTAAACCTATCCCTAAACTTATCCCTATACCTAACCCTATCCTTAAATCTATCCCTAAACCTATCCCTAAACCTAACCCCTAAACCTATCCCTAAACCTAACCCTAATCATATCCCTAAACCTATTCCCAAACCTATCCCTAATCTAACCCTAAACATATTCCTAAACATATCCTAAATCTATCCCTAAACCTATCCCTAAACCTATCCTTAAATCTATCCCTAAACCTATCCCTGTTTGAGTTGCTTGTCCCGATCAGTGATAATTTCCCCTGCTTTTGACATTAAGGGTGCTGTCTTGGAGGTCAGAGGGCCTGTTGCTTGTTTTATATTCTCGTACATAGCCTTTGTATCGCCTCTATCAGCAGCTGACTGTATGCTGGAACTTAGATTGATCCAGTACGTGTTAGGGTAGTGGCGAGCTGCCTGCTGGGCATTTTTCTTGGCGCTCTTAAGGGAATGTAGAGTTTCTGGGCAAGGCCTGTCTTTATAGGCTAAAAGAGCCTTTCTTTTTACATCGGTGACATGCTTCATTTCCTCCCAGTGGGCCTCAAACCAGTCTGCACTTTTGCGTTCTCTCTTGCCGAATGCCGCAATAGCTGAGCCATATATGGTGTCCCGCAGATGTGACCACTTGGACTCAATAGTGTCTACTGGTGGCATTTGTACAAGAGCTTCTTTTAGTCTCTGGGTGTATTCTGCTGTTCTCTCTGGATTCTTGGTGGAGCAGATGCCTATGCGTGGTTTTCCCTTGTTTTGGTTGCGGTACAATTTCTTTGGCAGTAACCTTACCTTGCTAGCCACTAAGGAGTGATCTGTGTCGCAGTCTGCACTGTGGTAACTGCGTGTGAGGAGGACACTGGCCAGTTGTGTGCGTCTTGTGATGATGAGATCTAGTTGGTGCCAGTGTTTAGAGCGGGGATGCCTCCATGACACTTGGTGGATTGCTTTGCAGTTGAAGAAAGTATTTGTGACACATAGTCCATGTAAGCAGCACATCTCTAGTAATCTCTGCCCATTTTCATTTAGCCTGCCTCTTCCAAAATAACCGAGGCAAGTTGGCCAGGCCATGTGATCACTTCCAACTCTTGCATTGAAGTCACCAAGGATGTAGATTGCTTCATTGGTGGGTATGCTCGCTAGTGTTTGATTGAGATCATCATAGAACTGGTCTTTCGCTTCTGAGCTCGAGGATAAGGTTGGAGCATAAGCACTGATGATGTTGGCTAATCGGTGGATCGAGCACTACCTGGAATTGTACGCAACTATAAACCATGTCTCAACTGCTGCCCTGGACGATATCCCAGACCTGCCGGTCATGGAAGAGCTCGATAGCCTACCCACAATGGTCGAGCTAAGTAGAGCCATAGATTGCCTAGCCTGCGGGAAAGCCCCTGGTAATGATGGAATTCCACCAGAAGTTCTCAAATGTGGAAAAGAAATACTTTTACAACCTTTGCATGACCTCCTCACTCTGTGCTGGGAACAGGGGCAGATACCACAGGAGTTAAAAGATGCCAACATCGTTACACTGTATAAAAATAAAGGAGACAAGAGTGACTGCAACAACTATCGTGGAATCTCTCTCCTCAGTATAGTTGGAAAGGCCTTCGCCCGAGTTGCATTGACACGCCTGCAGACCCTAGCATCGCGTGTACTCCCAGAATCGCAGTGCGGCTTTCGAGCCGGAAGATCAACCATAGACATGATCTTCTCTCTGCGCCAGCTGCAGGAGAAATGCAGGGAGCAACATATGCCTCTATACATCGCGTTCGTCGACCTAACTAAAGCTTTTGATCTTGTCAGCAGAAGCGGCCTTTTCCAGATTTTAGTAAAAATAGGCTGCCCTACACATCTGCTTAACATCATCAAGCAATTCCACGAAAACATGCAGGGCACAGTGTGCTATAACGGTGCCACCTCCGAGGCTTTCCCAGTAAGTAGTGGAGTAAAGCAAGGCTGCGTGTTGGCACCTACTCTATTCGCAATATTCTTTTCCATCTTACTCCAGTATGCCTTCAAGAACAACAGCGAGGGGATATACATACACACCAGAGCTGACGGGAGATTATTCAATATTGCCCGACTTAAAGCCAAGACCAAAATAAGGAAGATTTTGCTGCGTGAGCTCTTATTTGCAGACGATGCCGCCTTAATATCCCACACAGCAGACGGCCTGCAGAACCTTGTATCCAGCTTCTCCGCTGCCTGCAAAGAGTTTGGCCTGACCATAAGTATAAAGAAAACCAACATTATGGCACAGGATGCTGCCTCTCTCCCGACTATCACCATTGACGACTGCAACTTGGATGCTGTTGACAGTTTTACTTATCTGGGATCAAACATCTCGAGCACCCTCTCACTGGAAGATGAGATAAGTAGTAGGATAGGGAAGGCAGCAACTGTTATGGCTAGACTGTACAAAAGAGTCTGGTCCAATGCCAAACTCACAGCAAGGACTAAGCTGCAGGTATACCAGGCCTGCGTACTGAGCACACTCCTCTATGGATGCGAGTCTTGGACCACCTATACCAGGCATGAAAGAAGGCTCAATAGCTTCCACCTCAGATGCCTGCGCCGCATCCTAGACATCAAATGGCAAGAGAAAGTCCCCAACACAGAGGTCCTGGCTCAAGCAAGCATGAGTAGTATTGCAGCAATACTAAGCCAAAGACGCCTCCGTTGGCTTGGACACGTCAAGAGGATGCAAAGTGGTCGCATACCCAAGGATGTGCTCTACAGCGAGCTGGCGACAGGGAAAAGGTCGGTTGGTCGGCCATGTCTCAGATACGTGGACATATGCAAGAGAGACATGAAAGTAGCCAACATTGATATACAAAACTGGGAAAACCTGGCAGAGGATAGGTCCATGTGGCGGGCTATAGTGAAAGAAGGATCACTAAGAGCAGAGGAGCAAACTAGGGCAGAAGCAGTCGGGAAAAGAGCGAGGAGAAAGGCCAGGAAACACTGCCCCACTGCTTTCGTGTGTGTGTCATGCAGAAGAGACTGCCACTCAAGGATTGGTCTCATCAGCCACACCAAGAGCTGCAGATAATAAAGATAAATCTATCGTCTTTCGTAGACGGACAGATGCCATACAAACCTATCCCTAAAACTAACCCTAATCTAACCCTATACCTATCCTTAAATCTATCCCTAAGCCCTAAACTTATCCCTAAACCTAACCCTATACCTATCCTTAAATCTATCCCTAAATCTAACCCTAACCCTATCCCTAAACCTGACCCTAAACCTAACCCTAAACCTAACCATAACACCTTACTTACACGTAAACCTATAGCCATACCCAAACCTAAGGACACATTAATAAAATGTATCGATAAAAATAATTACACTTATTTCCTCTATAAAGTCTATATCAATTATTGTCGGAAGAATACAGTGTTCTCTTCCCTTCCTCGATATAAATTATAGTCGCATGAATACATAATTCTATTCCCGGAAGTACGCAACGCTCTGCCATATCAACAACGTAAATAATTATAGATGAGAGCACCGTAATCTTTGCTTTAGCCGAATTTTTTCAATGTGAAAATTCAATTTAATTGTTATGCCCATGTAACTGTGTACGCTGCTTACCACTTTAACTGTGACTGTAAACGCCCGATATAATTATTGTGTCAGGCAAGCCTAATGTAATTTATACAAATAATCCAAATAATTTTAATATGAAAACCTTTCTTTCACTTCGGCTTCTCATACTTATTTCTACAGATAACTACTTCCGTCACTAGGCTTATTAATTATCCTTCTTTCTTGTTTCGGTTTTGATAAAACTAATCAAATTGAGAGTTTCGAACATATTGTTTATTATCATTTTAAGTGTACTTATTACGTTTTATATATTACAATATAATGACGTAGAGAAAAAAACGCATATTATTGTATTAAATCTTTGAACATTTCAAAAAGTCAATTTTCAAAAATAAAAACTGTGTAGCTCAAATAATTCTGGATAAATATTGAACATCAAAATGGAGGAAGACAAGAAAATAAGAGTAATTAACTCGGGTTCAGTAGTCAACACGAAACCAATACCAGGGATTGAGTTATCTGAAAAATTAAGGAAGTGTTTGCTGGGGTAAATTAATTAAAACCTCTTTATCCGAAAATTGAAATTGGTTACTATATCAATTTTTGGCTGCTTGCACTAAGTTGACTTCTAAGACTTAAGTCTTAAGACTAAGTTTAAGTAAATAATAAATAAGTTAAGTCACTCTTACTCTTACTCTTACTAGTCTTACTCTACTCTTACTTCTTACTCTCGAGTCTTTGCAGACTTTACTCACTCTTTCTCTTATCTTACACTCTACTTCACTTTTATTATAATATAAGTTATTATTTTTAACATTTAAATGGTTCTTGATTCTCGGACAAAAAGTAAAAGCGTTCTCTGAATCCACAATCCACTTGTCTCTTTCACAACGTCATCACTAACGAGGATCTCTGTGACTGTGGTGGCACACACAACAAGTCAAGAACTAGTAGCCTACTTAGTAACTTAAACTTAGTAAAAGAATTAGTACTGAGTACCAGTGGATGAGTGGAGATGGTTTGGCCACACCCTCAGAAAGCTAACATCCAGTTCAGTATCACGAGACAATCCTTCACTTAGAACCAATATTCTCTTTGAGCTGCGTGGCCAGGCAGATAGCTGATCGATGCAGCGCATCAGTTTAGAATTAATGCACCGAAAATTTGTATAGAAATATTATAATATCTGTGCTTTTTGGGTGTAAAATTTCACCCATAAATGGATGCTGCGCAACTTTGCACTCAAGGTTTTTATTTTTCACATGGACCAATAAACCTTGAAGGGACGTTGCTTGGATGGAACCCTTAGGGCAAGAGAAAAAGAGGTTGACCCAAAATGAATTGGAGAAAGGAACTGGAGGCAGACACCAAAAAGAGTGAGCACAACTGGGGATAGCTGGAGCAGGATGCCTGAAGAGCCTTTGTTTGTGGCCAATGCGCAAGACAGGACGACAGATGATGACGATGATAATGGGCAGAGGCCCTAGTTCTACAAGGAACTAATAGAGAAAATGATGATGATGAACTTGTAAATGATAATGATAAAATGTTATCATTACACAAACTTATTATTAGAAAGAAAAAGAATATTACATGAAGTATAAAAATGCGTATACATTTTCTTAACTACTCTACAACCAAAGGTGATATTGTATCATATCAGCCATAAATGGCAAAAAAATTTTTTTATCCTTTTGGAGCTGTATATTGTAATTAACTATAACAAAACCAAAAACAACCTTGAATTTATGGATAAAATGGCTCATGCCTTCCAAGCAAAAACAAAATAATGGTTGCCAACACAATGGTTAGTGAACACAATATACATTTCATATATATTCAATTTAGATAGATATGTCACAAAGCATTTATAATTGCATGATATAAAAATTCTCTGAAAATTTTCTGATCTTGAAATAGCTATTATCCTTAGCATAAATGTTAGGGGTGTGCCGGATCTGTTTTTTCCAACCAGATCCAGATTTTCTTATGCGAAATCCGCCGGATCCGGTACTGGATCCGGATTCCGGAATAATCAGTTTCGGCTGAGAGCCTGAGTCATCGTCATCTGGAGACCTCTTACGTGCCCTTTCAAGTTCGCTTTGCGCCATATCCTTTCCATACTCATTAAACACAGCGGTGTGTTTTGTTCGCAGATGGTTGGTTAAAGCTGACGTTCCGTAACTTCGTGGGTCTTTTCCACCTCTAGATATTTTTTTAAACTGCATGTATTGCAGTTAACATAAGCTTCATCCACTGAGTTAATAGTAAAATATTTCCAGATGACACTGCGTTTCTTGCTGGTCTTGGTCCCGCTCCCGCTACCCACATTCGAAGCCATGATGGTCCCACGGCTGAATTTAAATTCGTTACTAAATTGAAAATTATTTAGAATTGTAGCTTGAACTAGCTTCGAAAATGAGATAAATATTATAAATTACCGTTATTAAGTTTTAAAGTATAAACTCCACTCCAATTTCAAGCATTCAATATGGCGAAATATTTTGTAACAGCTGAGGGCCGCGGCTACGTCATACCGTCGTTTAAACCAAAGAGGACAGATCATAGCGCAAGCGAGAATCGCCGAAGATGGCTTGGTGACATAGAAATCAGCTGAGATCACCAAAGACCTTTAAATTTATACTAGACCGCTAACGTAATGTTAATTTTTACTCAAAAATGATACGCATTTTTAACAATTGAGTGAACGATAATATAAATCAAAATATGAATTAAAATTACGGTAAATTTTAGAAACTGAGATAAATTTCTATCGCGTTAGGTAACCAAGTGGTAACCGACCAGCCAATCAGAGATAGCTTGCGCTATCACTTTTTTTGTTTACACGAGCACTCTGGTATAAATTTATACCTCGTTGGAGATCACTTAATTGTTTCACTGTAATTTGGCGCATAATAAGTTTCTATGTTGTTGTTATTATTATGCTTGGTGAGGAAGCAGCTCCGCAGGGCAGTACGGGTAATCTATATCTCTGCACCAATGACTTATTGCTAAGCAGACTGACGTCAGGTCGATCAGTGTGTGTCCCTAAAAGTATTCATAGATAGGCTAGGTCAGCACAGGCCTGCTGGCTTGACGCAATTTGATGGTCCAGGGTGTCCACCGAAGTCGGAAAGTCGGATTTTAGTCGGATAAAAATTTTGTGGTCGGATAAGTCGGATTTTAGTCGGATAAAAATTTTGTGGTCGGATAAGTCGGATTTTGGTCGGATAAGTCGGATTTTGGTCGGATAAACGATCCTCGGTCGGATAAACAAAATCTCGGTAGGATAAACGTTCCTCGGTCGGATAAAAGATAGAAATAAATGAATGACGAAGCTCACGTTGCACATTGTTTTGGTTTGGAAATACCAATAGTTCGCAGCAGTATAAAAACTGTTGTTTACCTATGACAGAGTCCCCTGTCCATATCGATATCATATCGTATATATCTATAGTTTTATTTTTTTTTAAATGTGTGTTTTAAAACAAAAGTCGAAAACTAAACTTATACAAACAAATTACAGATATTAAACAAAATAATTCTCGTTAAAGATGGCATTGTAAACATAAAGTGCACTGTGATTGAAACAGATAGAAATTGTGAAATTGCTTACGCTTAGCCATAGTGCCCATAGTATAGATCTAGTAACCGCGTAATAGTAATTAGTGTGATATACTAGATCTAGATATTCATATTAGGATTTTGGTTAAAAATATATCATGATCTGAGTAAATAATAGATATCTATTTACTTTTGTTATATCTCCAAAAAAATTATGGGAGCAGTGTTAACTACGATTTTTGTGCTTATTGTTTAGCTGCTTTAGCAGCAGTCGCCATTTTGTCTGCTTGAAGTCAATAGATCTCTCTAATCTAGTATTTTGTGAAAATTAACAACGAAAAAAACCTTAGGCTTAGCCTAGCCACGTCTAAAATCTAGATCTAGTTCAGTTAATTTCTTTTAAAATATTTAAACAGTCACGGTATGCCAAAGTCACAACTATTAAAGCAACTATTTAAATAGGTTTAGATCTAGATTCTGTTTCAAATCAAAGCTTATTTTTTATGATTAAATTGATTAAAAATCAGTCCTGTTCAGTGTTGAAAATTATGTGCTAAACATATAGAAATCTAGATTCTAGTCTAGTTAAATGGTTACAATTTAAAGTGTGTTAACTAACAGTTTTTAGGGTAGGCTGCAGTAGGCAAATTCTTGACTAAAGTCTTAAGACTAGTTTACTTTTTGTCAGTTTAAATTTGTTCCTTACTTCACTATCCAGATATTGACAATTTGTATACTATTACAAAAAACACTATCAATCCCATCAACATGGGGAAATGTTATTTTAATTCAGACTGGTTAAAAGACACTTCTTACTCTGAGTGGCTTGAACAACTAAGTGAAAATCGTGAAAAGTTCAAGTGCAAGTACTGTGGTCAAGCTTACCTTATAGGATCGTCAGGCATAAAAGCCTTGAACACCCATATGTCTTCACAAAAGCACATGCGGGCCAGTGCAAGTCATCGTGGTAGCAGTTCAATGCTTAGTTTTGCAACAAAATCAACACCTCCATCATCTCTGAATCAGACTGCCACTTCAACTACATCTAATCCAACTTCAACTACAACTAAACAGCCAACTCTTAAAGTTGCAGATACTCTAAAAGCAGAGGTTAGGTGGACAATGCACCTAGTTTCTAGCCACTCCAGTGCTCGAAGCTCAGACGACATAGGCAGCATTTTTCAACAGATGTTTCCTGACTCGGATATAGCCAAACAGTTTACCTGTGGACGTACCAAAGTAGGTTACTTAGCTACGTTTGGCATAGCCCCTGCTATCAGAGATGCCATTCTAGACAGTTTGAGAGACAGTGTTACTTATGTGATAATGTTTGATGAGAGCCATAACGCTGACCTTGGTAAAAAGCAGCTCGATGTTCACGTGAGATTTATTGATTCTGAAGGTATGGTGAGATCAAAGTATATAGACTCCTATTTCCTTGGACATGCTTCTGCAAATGATATCATGATTCACTTGAGGTCTTTCATTGAGAAAGCAGGAAGTCAAAAGATTTTGCAGCTATCTATGGATGGACCAAATGTTAACTGGAAAGTGTTTAAAACATTGTGCAAAGAAATGGAGGATGATAATGGAATGAGTTTGATTAATATTGGCTCTTGTGGTCTGCACACGGTGCACAACAGCTTTAAAAAGGGTGTTGAGGATTCAGGTTGGGGTGTGGAAGATGTTTTAAAGTCTCTTTATTACCTCTTTAAGGAATCACCAGCCAGGAGGGAGGACTTTTTTAAAGTAACAGAGGCCTCCAAACTTCCTCTCAAGTTCTGTGGACATCGTTGGTTGGAGAATGTTCCAGCTGCTGAACGAGCACTGCAAATCTGGCCAGCCATTTTACGCTACCTGTCTGCAGTAAAAAAGGGAACAGTCAACAAGCCTGGGTGTAAGAGTTTTTTAACACTGGTAGACAAGGAAGGGGACTATCTGTTCAAAGCTAAGCTTCACACCTTCATATTTGTAGCCAAGATTGCAAAACCCTTTCTTGAGAAGTTTCAGGCCGATGCTCCACTGTCACCCTTTCTTGGTGCAGACCTCTTCGCCATGACCAAAAGACTCTACAGCCTTATCTTAACTCCTGAATATGTGATGACAGTGACTAAAGCTTCACACCTTAAAATACCCAAAGACCTGCCATCCAATGCTTTCAAACGGGAGGCAGACTTCAGCTTAGGTCACCAGGCAGAAGTCATTCTGAAAGAACTGAAAGAAGCAGGGAAGGTTTCAGAGCTTAAGTTGAAAGATTTCAGACAAAACTTCCTCAAATTTATAAAGGGCATGGTTAACAAGATTCTTAGCAAGTCACCCCTTAAGTATGACATTGTCAGTTTCATACAGTGTTTGGACCCAACTGTTATCACACTTGAACCCATCAAAGCCAAGAAACTGTTCAAGAAAGTGACAGAGCATCTCAGCCTTACGAAATGGATCCAGGGTGATGAGGTGGATCAGGTGTTATATGACTTTGAGACCCTGGTAGATAGGCTGTCTCAATCAACAGTGAGGTACAATGGTGAGCGCCTAGATGAGTTCTTCATTGAACATGGTCAGTTGGATAGTTCACCTGCATTGAAAAAGGTAATCCAGATGGTCCTGCTGCTAAGCCATGGCAATGCTGATGTTGAGAGGGGTTTCTCAACCAACAAAGAAGCAACTGTAGAGAACCTGTTGGAAGAAAGTTTAGTAGCTAAGAGACTGATATGTCAGTATGTCAAGGACAACGGGCCTTTGGCTGAGATTCCTATCAACAAAAAAATGTTAGACTACTCTAGTAAGGCCCACAAAACCTACATTGATGCTATAGATAAGAAGAAGAAAGATAAAGAAGAAAGTGAGCAGACTGGGAAAAGGAAGAGAAAGGCAGAAGAAATCACAGACATGAAAGCAAAGAAGAGGAAGATAGAGCTTGATATTGATCTTTTAATCAAATCTGCTGATGAAATTATAGAAAAGGCAGTGAAGGAAACAGGAAAAGATGTACATGCTTCAATTGTAAAAAGCTTAGCTTTTAAGAGTGATGCCACAAAGAAGAAAGAGGAGGTAAAGGCTCTAGCTGCTCTCATCAATGAGAGGGAGGCTGAGCTGAAGCTTTAAAAGGCAGCTGTCTATTGTAAATTGTTTATAAACTGTATATATAGTGTAAATAATTTGAAATTATTTGTTTTATAAATCAACTTTACCAATGAACAATTTAAGTACAATGATAAGTTCTTTAAGGATGAATAATTTGACTATACGGATATCAAGTACGTAGTACAGATGTGATCCTCTAGTCTAAATGAATACATTGCTGAAGTAGAATGAAGGTATGTAGTTGTGTTCTTGTCAGTTTTTAGGTTATTTTTTACAAAATATGTTAACAAAAAAACATACAATACTGCAAGTTAAATTTTTACTTGTCGAATATATACTTTTACTTGTCCGAATAATAACTTTTACTTGTCGGTTGGATGGTAGGATTTTTTGGTGGCTGGTAGGATTTTTTTGGACCAGATTTGGGTGGACACCCTGTGGTCGTCTGCCGTGCTCGGTAAGGTGGCGGGCTGGCGGCCAGGCGCTTGGGCAGTATAGTTGCTTATTATTTCTGTTTCAACGTCATTGGTGATTGCGGTTAAGATGACGTCACGAATAATAATTACTCATCCCCGCACTATCATGTATGGGATTGGGCCGATTGGCCACTATTAGCGGTGCTGACTCTAGCCTCTGGTATGTTCAGAATTTTAAACATTAAACAAGCTCACACTCGAAACAATCGATTAATGTATCGTGATCGTGTGGAATTCGGGAAAGAGAATTACTTTTATTTCAGATTATGATCCGGTGAGTCACAAAATCTGGCAAATTCCGAAATCCGGTATATTCCGGATTCCATACATGTAAATTATTGTAAATCCGGCGGAACCGGATTTCACCGGATGGTGCAAAATCCGGCGGAACCGGATTCCGGCACACCCCTAATAAATGTATCAAATAAATTAACTAAGATTCAAAAATTTCATTTTAAAAATAAAGAAAATATTTTGTTAATATAAAACGTATAATTCAAATCAAAATTTAATAATTTATATAATTTATAAAATTTTATAATGTGACCTGGCTTTAAATGTATTATTCAAATATGATTACTAAAGTACTGGAATTACGGACACTTAGACCCCGGACGGTTCGACCCCAGGACGTTTCGACCCCGGTCGGTTTGACCACGGGCGGTTCGACCCCGGACGATTCGACCCCGGACGATTCGACCCCGGGCGATTCGACCCCGGACAGTTCGACCCCGGACAGTTCGACCACAGGGTGTTTCGACCCCTTCGTATCTACACCGTATATTTTTTAAATATCTATTTTTAATATACTTTTTAATATTTATTATTTTTAAAAGTAATTTTTTGTATAAATATGTTTACATGTTATCCATTTACATGTACTAAAAATAATTTAGCTTAAAATTATTATCCATTAAAAATTAAATACAGTTTGAAATTGTTATTGACAACCAGTCAATATTCAACACGAATTCATGATTGTGATCAATGCGTCATTCCTCTGAGGTAGAAAGTCCTTCCAAACCAATCCAACTCCACCCTCCCCCCCCCCTTCCCGTCCGTCCGATGTAATCGGAAAAAAGAAAGGCAATGTGGTCAGACAGTCCTTTCTAAAGGTGCCTACATTCTCTCTGCCCCCACTTACTATATTTACCCTCGCCAGCACACGACTTGCTGTGGTGGTCACTGAGTGTAGCCTTCGTAACACGGGCTTATGAAACCCTCGGAGGAAATGTAAACAACAACGTAACGTTCAGTCCAGTCATACGGGTCCAGCAGCTTGAATGTTATTGTCTGCTAGGGGGCGGTATAAACTATTGAATTTGATGAACTTTAAATACTGACAACTTTGTACATCTTATTAAAATCAGTATTTCTGCTAGGGAGGTATATACATGTTAAACAACACAAGAAACAGAAATGAATGCAAGGGCGCGGGTTTGTTATTGTTTCAGCGCCTGCGTTCAGCATGTCGACACTTTAAAAAATTTAAAAAATAATAAATTAAAAAAATATATTTTAAAAAAAATATTTTTAAAAAATCGGCTTTCGTTTGTTTTTGTTATCACAGTGAAAACCTTTGAACGACTTAAATATAAACAATTTTTAAAATTTAATGGATAATATACCAAAAAATTAATTTTTAAAAAAATATTTTTAAAAAACCCAAAGAATAAATAAAATAATTTCACAATGTAGAAACGAGAGGGTCGAAACGTCTGGGGTCGAACTGTCCGGGGTTGAACCGTCCGTGGTCGAACCGACCGGGGTCGAAACGTCCTGTGGTCGAACCGTCCGGGGTCGAATCGTCCGTGGTCGAAGTGTCCAGGGTCGAAGTGTCCGACCACCAAGTACTGGTACCTACTTCAGCCCATTGGTCATTGACTATTGTGATTTTCTCAAAGTTAATTATAATGATGACTTTGGATCATTTCATTCTTTTTAACAATATATAAATATAATCTCACACAAACCATTTTTCAGACTCAAGGGGAAGTATATTAGCAGTGATGGAAAAGCTGTTGATTATGCAAAGATGAGATCCAGTGCAGAGTTTTCACAATATAAAAGAGATGCAATAGACCTTCAGAGAATTGATCTAACAAAGTTTAATGAAGTTGAAAAAAAAGTATTTTTTATAAGTATCCTTTTTCTAAAATGTGTCAATATTTATATATTAGTGTGATAATTTATAAGTATTGTTTTACCACTAATAATTTTACAATTTATTTCGAATTCAAATGACTTAGAATTTCACGTTAATGTCATTAGGGTTTTATGTTATGGAAATAAACTTCCTTGACAGATATTTGATATTTATAACTCTTTAACAATACATGGACTTATGGAGCAAGCAAAGCTACCAGAATCTGTGTTAAAAGTTCAACATTTTTTCAAGACAACAGCTTACAATATTGCAGGACTGATTTTTACTCTAGATGATATTGAGCATGGCATTCTAAGATGTAAGTAATAATGCAATGCAAGTCAAAGAGCCCAAAGCAACATTTGCTACGAAACTAACTCTAATTTTAACCAATAATTCTTTTTGGGCTTTACAAGTACCAACAAACAGAGGCGTCGCTAGGGTTAGTGTCACCCGGGGCGTTAGCTCATCTTGTCACCCCTTCACGACTGAAGGGGCCGTCCATAAATGACATCACGCGAGGTCTCCGATTTTTACCCCACCCTCCCCCAGCGTCATACTTTGTCACAAAAACTTAGACCCCCACCACTTTATTACGATATGACATCACAAAGCTTTGACACCCCATCTACTCATAGTTGGCAAGTACTTCAAAAACACATGAAATTGATACATGTTAACAAAGCCTTGTCTGCAGAGGCGTAACAAAGACTTGGCATCGGGGCAGTTGCCGAGGGCTATTCCTTCAATGATCAATTTATTCTGTATAATTTAGTAAATTTTCCCTATTTCTCAAGGGCGCAAAAAATTAAATAGCCAAGGGCGCGGAAAACCCAATTACGCTTCTGCTTGTCTGACACAAGAGTGTCAGCCTGACATGATGCTGTAAGGTCTGTTAATAACTCATACCATGAGAATATCGCAGCACTGGAAGAATTAGCAACAAACGAAAAGCAGTCACGTGACTGTCGACTTGAAGCAGAAGGATTTCTAAAGGAACTTGAACAACTGGAAGTCGCTATTTTACTTGAAATTTGGGAAACAATTTTAGAAAGGAAGTCTCTCATTGAGTTTGTTAAAAGACAGCATTCTTAATTTGATTCCTATGAAGACAAAGAAAAGGACAAGTCCGTGGTAAAAAAAAGAGTATAAACAATATTCAATGCTAATTATTTTAAAAAATAATTTTAAAAAGGCAGTTTGATAAAGGGACATCACCAAAACAGTATTCTCCCTGAGACAAAAATTCAAGTTTGAGGTATTTTCGGTAATCATTCACAAACTTTCTTAAGCCCTACAACATCGGTTAGGCGCATATAAAGACATCCATGAGAAATTTGGCTTTCTTACAAACCTAACTGAGCTCAGCAATTTCGCCATCTTATGGGCAGCAGCCAAGTTACTGGAAGAATATTCAAGTGATTTCGAAGACTGCTTACCTTCAGAATTAGTCCAGAACTCTAAAAAAATTATTGTCCAGACCCAGTCTCAGGGTAAGGAAAAGGAAGTAACCCAATGCGAAACTCAAAACACGTGCACAGAGCTAAAAATTTTTGCTGTTTTTGAATGAGCAGTCCTTTACAAATGTACACATCGCATTTCGCATCTATCTTTCAATGATGACATCAAACTGCAACTGAGAGTGATCCTTTTCAAAGTTAAAAAGAATATAAAATGAGTGAAAATTTGCATGGGACAACAAAGACTGATTATGCTCTCTATAAAGAGCATTGAAAAGGAACTTGTAAGCTTACTTAGCTTTACTGACTTGATTGAAAACTTCGCCCATAGAAAAATTCGCAAACGAAAGTTGTAGGTTGAAATAATAATAATACATATTTTTCAATAAATTTTTTATTTCAAATAGAGAAAACAATTCGTTACCCCATGAAAAACAAAAGTTTAAAAAAATATATTTAAAAATACGGAATAACGCATAATATTTTTTTTAAGCGGGCTCGTTTGTAACCACAAAACAGCGTAAGTCGGGATGGGACCGTCGTAACCGGAGGACTACCTGTATATAAACATGCATATCTATGCTTTCACGCCTTTAATAAATATATATAAAACAAAATATTAACTCAAATACAGTCGAACCCACTTAACTCGAGCTCGGTTAACTTGACCACCCTACTAACTCGACGTTTTTTATTGGAACCGCCAAATTCTCTCTTTTTCTTATCATTTTCTCATCGGCTAATTTGATTTTTTTAAGTCGCCGAAACCTAATACCTCGAGCACAAAAGAGGGCCAAATTTGCAACTTAACGTTGGTTAGCTCGATTCTCGTCGGTTCGCCTAACAATGCACTCTGGCAGTTTTAGTTCAAAACAGTGTTGACATCTCGCTTTCTTTGAGACTTCCGGCTATTGTGTGATTCTACGAGATTTCAATAAAAATTACCGGATGTTTTGCGTGTGTGAATTATTAGTTCGTCGTGCATCCATGGAGTATGTATTCACCCGAGGTACTGGAAAATCGCGTTAGAGGTCGTTAATCGTCATTATTTCGCAGTGCATGTTATATTATTATTAAACTTAATTCATTTTCTGATGCATTAATCATTTTATTTTTTAAGATAAACGAATATCTTTAGAAATGAAAATAAAGGTTTGTATCGAGAATCGAGGGTGGTTTTTATTTAATTAAATTAAAAAATTATTATTCTTTTAAAAGTTTGTTGTTGCTTTGTTACCAGTAAGATACGTGACTGTGACTAACACGCGCGTGACGATGAAATCAAATCATTTTCTTAATATTCCAGTACATGTATATATATATATATAATATACACGTCATCACTTTTGTAGGTCGAATTCTGATAAGGAATATTTTTTTTAAAAATTCGCTTAGACTTAGTTGCCGGCCGAGGTCTAACACATAGCCCACAGCGTGCTGTGATCAACGATCAAGGCCGCAATAGTTTTATTTTTATTACAAGTTTGATTGACTGAGGAAATTCGAGAGCGTTCTGATAATAACAGATATCCTGCACGTCAAAAGCATTAAACTTAAAATTACCATATTGATATGTTTATAATTTGCTGATTCGACGGCAAACGCGAGCGGCTGTGACATGGGACGAGGCGAGGTGAAAAATTTGACCTTTTAACGCATGCGCAGACAATTATAAACTGGTAACTTTTTTTTTATTAAATGGAATCGAAACATGACCACAGAGACGTAATCAATGTCCTTTACTTCGGCATAAATATATATATAGATATATATATAAAAATTCCCAACTAGTCATAACTTTTCCTGACTTTCAAGGCCGAGAAATTTTTTTTAAGAATTCCTGACTTTTTCCCATTTTCCTGAGTGGGAACCATGGTTATATTTAAATGATCCTTAAAAACGAACGGTCATTACAACCTTAGGAAAATGTGAAGAAATATTAGGGTTCCGATACGATTCCGATTAATCGTCCCATCACTAATTAACACACATCATGTACATATAGAAATTTCAAGCACGTGTTAATATTTTGCCGCCATATTGGTTTTCGTTTTAACTCGATCATCGGTTATGTCGACGCCATTTTTCATACCCCAACGCCGTCGACTTAACCGGTTTCGACTGTACATTGAATTAATAATTTTCCTCTAAAACACATCAACAAAGATAACCCATCCTTTTATTTTATTTTTTTTTAAATTTTTTTTTGGGGGGGGGGTAAAATCGTATTCCCCCACCCCACTGTGGTGGAGGGAGTCGTGAGGTGGAATTCATCCATGCTGTCGGTGTGTCCAAGCCCAAATGGCTTTATATCTTTTAAAACATATGACACTGCTCCTTTCATGTCGAGCCTTGTTTAAAGATCTCTCTGTTTCTTTTTTTTTCCTAATTTGTTTTAATGTTATTTGTGTGTTGGGACTGTTTCATTATTGCAAGTTAACTGATATTTTTTTAAATAAAAGTTTTCGCGTTTAATGTTTTTCATTGCATTTTTTAATTTCTTTCTATATGAAAAAATTTGTTTTATTTTTTTTTCTGACATAAAATTGTACACAGTAAAATTTTAGGCTCGGGTGTCACCCCCTGATGGGTGTCATCCGGGGCGGCCCGCAGCGACGCCACTGTCAACAAACAAACTTGTAAGGACGTTCAACCTTGTCACATTACAATACAAAAGAAAAAATAAACAAACAAGCTTGATTATATACATATAAATATATATACTACTGAGAAATAAGTAGGTACCACAAACTGATGCAAAATTGCGTTTTTTCGCCCTTAAGCTAAAAATTAGCAACTTTTCACTCACATTTTTCTATAATAAAAAGAGATGTTATACAAATTAAAGTTGTACCATTGAAAATTGTATTTTAAGCCCTTTAATTATATGTTATTTTCTTTGATTTTGACCTCATTTAAAATATTAAATTTTTCGCTGGAAAACCATCACCATTACGATTTTTGAGCAGCAGCCGAGTTATGGTTTTTTACCCTCTTCCATTCAACGCCTTTGCCGTAGCACAAGATACATAATTACGTTAAAAAGTAGTGTATCGTATGCGAAATTGGACAATCGTTAGTTTCGTATAAAACAACATTATAGAATATTATTTAAAATGTAAAAAAAAATGTAAAAATGCCAGAAAAAATTCATATAATTATAAGTTTTTGACATACATGTAATTGGACTTGTTGGTTAATATTTTTGAAAGGATTGTCCATTTTCCAATTGATATACGGAAACAACTTTTCATTTATTTTTATTTCCAACGTCGGCAAAACGAAATAAATAAACCTATATTTTCGTTTCGAAGAACGTTTCGCCGGTGCGAGGAAATGGCAGAGTCTATAATGCTAGCCCTCCAGCAGGGACAAGCAAATTGACATTTGTCGATCTCGAGGGCTTATTTGGTAAGTAATTTTATTAAAATAAAACATATCTATCATTTGAAATATCTTTTAATTATTTATTTATTGGCAATTGAGTAGTTTTCACAAGTTAGTTTTACGATTCATTGTACAGTAACGTTCACTTTTTAGGTTCGTAACTAACATAAACCACCACTCCTACTTTGAAGTGAAATCTATTTTTATTCTGACTGTTGATATAAAAATGATGTATTTCCCCTGAAATATATTAGTTTTATGATTAATAATTAATATATTTCATAGTAATAAAATGATATTATTAATCCTAAATTGTGATTTATATTGAGGGTCACGTGATCATAACTTCGGTTGCCAATGTAAACAATGATTAAGAAAAAGTCAATAAGTTAATAAGTTAGGGGTGTTTTTGTTTCAATTATAAATCACTTATGAAGAAATATAAGAATTTCAGCGCAAAGTTAGAATAATTTCTATAATATATAATTTATGTACTGGGAAATATGTGTTCATTTTTTTAGATGATGGTGAACAATATGGTGCACTTGAGAGGACTTTTCTGGCCAGTGGAAAGGATAGAAGACCATCACTGCCCACTCTTGTTATTACCAACAAACTACTACTGCAACTCTATGTTTTAAAAGAAGAAAATAACAAGTCATGGGATCAGGTATCTTTAAAACTAATACTGTTGTTATTAATTATTTTAATGACTTTATTATAATTAATATGTTTCTTCTAAAATATTTTGATCTTTAGTCCTAGTAATTTTGAAAATTTAAAATTAAACTCTGATAAATTGTCATTTTCAGCTTGAAACCTGGTTCTCACTGATGAAACAAGGGGGCAGCTTTACAATTCGGAATCAAGTGGAAAAGGTTTTTGACAGTTTGAATTTAATTTCATCAGTGGACTATGTACATTTCTTGGATTAATACATGTATATCACATATATATTTCTTGGATAAAGAATTGGATTTTGATTTAATAAGTCCTACCTTATCATTTGGAAATAACAGAAAATCTGGGCTCTCCACCTAAGGTACATGTGAGGCTGGTGCTTGAAGACAGGTACCAAATAAGTTTATTGAGTTTTATGTTGATCTTTTGCGAGACTTATAAATAGCTTTGCTTATTAAATGACTGTGTCTAAAGGTATGTTAAGTTAAATATTTTATTAGTAAGCTGACTATTAAGCTCATATATTCTGTATACTAATAATTAATAACATTTTTTTAAATATTGGGATTAGAAAAAAACATTTGTAATTATTTAATTTTGATATAATACTACTTTTCTGCACTTAAGTTCATATGAACCATTGCGCATATCCAAACTCACTTGTATTTTAAATGTATATAGAATGGGTTAATTTGATCTTTGAATAGTTATAAGCAATGGTTAGTCTTTATTTTAATGCAATTTTTACAACTTTAGGGATATGTGTTATTTTTTTACAAATTTTTGAAAATGACTAAATTTTTACTTTTTGAGAACCCTTGCATTTTTCTAACTGTACATTTATTTTGATTATTGAACTTGTGGGTAAACACTTTATTTCTGTTTATAGATCTTTAGTTACCCTTCATTTTGATATAATTATCTTGTATCCTGATTCATTGGCTTATTTTTTATGTTTTTTTGAAAAGTTGTTAATTTTAGGATTTTTACCTCCCTTTTTATTTTTCTCCAAAAATGATGCTATCCATTTTCAGGTCAATAAATTTTTAGGATTAAATTATTTTGCACCCCTGAAAAAAAATTGAGTTTGTTCTCCATATACTTTTGGTTGAAATGAGAGTGAGTAAGTGGGTATAAGTAAAATAATTTTACAGATATTGTCTTGTAAAAACACCACTTTTTAGGGAAGAACCATTTATGAAGATATATGAACAAACTTGGTGTCCTCGGTCTTAGAATTACTAGTACTTTAAAATACATCATCTAGAAAAGCTGTGGGACCATTTTGAAATTTCAGTTGTGGTACCTAATATAAGCTATTAAACATCAATTTTCAGAATATGAAAACACCAATGTAAAGCAATCCTGAATTGCTATATCAAGCTTAACTGATTTGCTTAATATTACTATGAGTATTCACAATTATTAATTTATTGAGCTTAATATATATTTGTTTTTCTCCAAATCTCAGACAAGTATAAAGTTTAAATGATTTAAAACTCTATTTCCCATCAAGGTAACAGGTCCCATCCAGCAACAACCAAGCCCCAGTTGTCACCAAATGATCCAAAGCTTAAGTATATCTGCAAGACATTAGATCCACGTATCCACTTTGCTCTTGTGTGTGGAGCCAAAGTAAGGATGTAATATTTTGTTTTACCCAATCATTATAAATATAATATTACATGCTAACAGCAATGGCATTTAAAAATTCTGTTATGTAAAATTACAATCCAATAGGACTTTGCAAATTAAATTTTAGATGTATATTAAGTTTACATTTAACTAAGTTGTCTAACATTGTGATTGCATATTCTTTGGACCTCATTTATTTAGTAGCTTTCAATAACTAACTAAATGGAATTGTCAAAGCCAGAATCTTCTCAATGATTTTATACAATTCATGTCTTTAGAAAGTTGTCTTTATTATAGAAATTGTACTGTATCATCACATTATTTCCATGGCATATCAACCACACTTTTTGTCACAAAACAGTCATGTCCTGCAATAAGTGTCTACAGTGTAGAAAATATTGACTCTGCTCTGGACAAGGCCACAAAGAGTTTTTGTAGCCATGAAGTGGTGACCAAGAATGAAACAGATGAAATCTACATTTCCAAGCTGTTCCAGTGGTATAGAAATGACTTTGGAGAAACTGATGTGGATGTTCTCAAGTATGTTGACATTTACAATTAAGTAAAATTAACTTAAACTACAAATATCTCAATACAGTAGAACCCACTTAACTCGAGCTCGGTTAACTCGGGGACCCTATTAAGTCGACGTTTTTTATTGGAACCGCCAAATTCTCTCTTTGTCTTAGC
The DNA here is from genome assembly GCA_944989445.1 of Ampullaceana balthica. Taxonomy (NCBI): domain Eukaryota; kingdom Metazoa; phylum Mollusca; class Gastropoda; family Lymnaeidae; genus Ampullaceana; species Ampullaceana balthica. The sequence continues at coordinate 1,413,994 of CALYLW010000042.1, read as the reverse complement.
ATTTTCTCATCGGTTAATTCGATTCTTTTAAGTCGCCGGAACCTAATAACACGAGCACAAAATAGGGCCAAATTTGCCACTTAACGTTGATTATCTTGATCCCCATGACCAATCGCCAGCTTTTGAAAATGTTAGTTATGATTTTTTATAACCAAGGGAAGGCATCAAATTTTTGCCTCGCCAGGTCTGCTGGTGACGTCACAGCCCGCTTGCGTTCAGCTCCCAGCACTGTGTTGCTTCTGGTACTATGCCAATCGCCAGCTTTTGAATATGTTAGTTATGATTTTTTATAACCAATGGAAGGCATCAAATTTCTGCCTTGCCAGGTCTGGTAGTGACGTCACAGCCCGCTTGCGTTCAGCTCTCAGCGCTGTGTTACTAACTTACTTCTGGTACTATGCCAATCGCCATGCTTTTGAAAATGTTAGTTATCGATGCCACTCACCATCTCACTACCGTATTTTCACGTGCGTCTTATAAAAAGTTTGACGATTGGTTACGTTTATGCTAGCTAACCAATAAAATTGATCGCTCAATAACAGTTCGCGCGACTTTAACCTTGTTCACATTTTAACATCGCCGCACTGTGTGTTAGTCTCGTACTATTCTTCGTCAACTAAGAGAGTTTACAAAAAAAACAACGTTCACTAGCCGTACGCATTTTTTAAAGCAAATATCAGTTTTGATATTAATGTGGTAATCTTACGTCAAATGGCTTTAACTTGCAGGTAAACTGTCACTAAAAGACCGGACTCAAATTTGAGGACCAATTAATCGCCCGGTATCTTTGCTACTTCTTTCTGACTCTCGTAATATAAATAGTAACAATAACAGTCGCTGCCTTGACTTTGACCTTGTTCATATCATACGCGTACTGTGTGTTAGCTCTCGTACAGTGCCTCGACAACTAAGCAAAGTAAAAAAAAATTTAACAAAATCTTTCCTCAGCCGCAGGCGAACTAAACTAATAGTGATGACGTGTATTATTATTTATAGACCGGAATAGTAAGAAAACGCTTTGATGTCACGGTCGCTTGCGTATTGGTTCCGGTATTCTGCCGTAACACAACAAAATATTAACTCCACGGTATAAGTTTATACCAAAGTTACGGCTAACCGGTTAACCGTTAACAACCTTATCATGTAGATAAAGAAATTTCAAGCACATGTTAATATTTTGCCACCATATTGGTTTTCGTTTAACTCGATCATCGGTTATCTGGGCGCCATTTGGCATACCCCAAGGCCGTCGACTTAACCGGGTTCTACTCTACTTGATTAGAAAAATGGGGTGACATTGGAGATGACTAGAGACACTAATTTTTAAAAAATGTGCATGATTCATTTTAAAATTCAAGTAAACAATTTTGTTATCCTTATGAACATACCAGTTTATTGCTTTTAAATCGTCAGAGTAAAAAAAAATTATGAATTTAGACTTATGACTTCCATTAAAAGAACAACTGGTTATTTTCAGATGGATCCTGCCTTACCTTAGTCAATCAGAGCATGATAGGTGTAGTATCCTCATTTTCAAACTTGAGAATGTGGGCTCTGTCACTCTAAAATACACTGACTATAACTGGGGCATCAACTCTTCCTGATGTGGTGGACAATATTATTTATTGATGATATTTGGAGCTGAGTCTCATCTGTTGGTTATGTTTCTTAAAATCTTTTTGAAAATTGCATTTGTTAAAATGAAACATACTCAAATCATTGATATGATTAATTTAAAATTGTAACATCTGAATGTACAAACAATTCTTCATTCAACGCACAATTAGTATTTTAAAACTTTTTAATGCAAATTTACTTCGAAGATGCTTAATAGAAAAAAAGGACATTTTTGTTGAATATTTTAAGTTTTTGATTTTACTAATTAAGAATTTAACTGGGTGGGTAATTTAAATGAACAAAATAGATCTACATTGTATATGGCTTCCGTTTCCAATACTTAACATTTCAAATCTGTACTTGCAATAAGTTCTCCATTGGCAATAGGATGCCATTGTTTGTCTCTAAACTCTAATCTAAAGCTGAGGTGAAGGAGAACCACAAGGATTTGTGGGATTACAAAAATAACGATTAAAATTTTGCCTAGGTGCAGAAAAGTGAGTGAAATATTGTAACAAGGCTGTGTCTTTTCTGTTGTCTGTATTATTGTATAAAAATAACTCTTACTTTTGATATTTAATACTTTTTTTTAGCTCGCTAATGTTTATATTTACACAAGTTTGAGGCTAAGAACTAAGAACATAGCTTAATATCCTGTTAAAATATACATATTGCCAAGAAAGTTCAAGTTATTATCATATTTTTGTACCAATGAACGTACAAAATGTATAAAAGATAATTTATTTTTAGAAATATATTATTTATGTAGCCGAGTGGTGAAAATACAGTACACACAATACTGACCTAATTAAACAGTGAATACAACACAAGTCGTAAAGACTATAGTTTGCAGAGTTTATTTGGTTGACTAATTCTCTTGATCAGGACTCAGGAAGACACAGTTACTAATGGGTTACTCTAGTTCAGGGGTTCCTAACCAGTGGTGCATGCACCCCCAAGGGGTGCATGAGCAGGTTCCAGGGGGTACATGAACCATTCACAGAAAAAAAAGAAAAAGAGGAAGAAAAAAAGAAGGGGGAAAAAAGAAAGAAAATCTGATAATCTGAAATGTAAACCATAAGCAAGGCATGCCCATATAAAGGGCGCCCATATACAACTTTTTTTTTACTCGTTCGCGCATCGTTCTGCGCATGTCGAAAATTGACGGAAAAACTTTCGCAAAATGAACGGTTTGGCTCAACGTGTTCCTCGGAATTTCGTGTTTTACGTCACAGTTTTCTAAAAATAATTTAATTTTGTCATCAAATATGTCAGATATATCTCTCCCGGTGACCCTCTAACTGTTTTGAGCGGATGTAAACGTTGGGATTTTTTTCCTTCACTTTTATTTGCTCTGTACGCTGCAAATGTCTTAAAAACCTTAATTGTAAGCCATTATTCGGCATTGAAACCTAAAATCTTGAGTTAAGCATCCAATTCCGGTCATTAAAAACATCAACTTCGTCAGTTAAAAATTTTCCTGTGACTGGTACGACTTTCCGATTGTCATCACCCCCTCAAAATTGTTAATTAATTTAAAAAAAGAGAGAGATGGAACACAAAAGCCTCAGTGCTTCCTCTGTGGAAAAATCCTGTGCAATGACAACATGAAGCCTGTTAGACTACAAGAGCACTTGGAGAAAGCCCATCCATCCAATTCCAAGGGCAGTGTTGAGGTCTTCAAGCAGAAGAGAGCTCGCTTCTTGACCTCAGGTACCTTGCCCAAGCTTGGATTTTCTTTGTCACAGAAATTTGCACTGGAGGCATCATTCAAGGTTGCATATCTTATTGCAAAGAACAAGAAGCCCCACACCATTGGAGACCTTTGGTGAAGCCTTGTGCTCTGGAGATGGTGGAACTGATGTGTGTTCATCAGCAGAGGAAGCAGGTTGAAAAAGTTCCTTTGTCCAATGACACAATTCATTCCACGATTAGTGACATGGCTGCAGACATTCTGGATCAAGTCTTGTGCGGGATGAGAAGCAGTCCTTTTCCATTTAGCATGCAGCTGGATGAATCCACTGATGTAGCACAATGCAGTCAGATTCTTGTGTTTCTGAGATATGTTCTCAGTGGATTGCTGAAGGAGGAATTTCTCTTTTGTAAGCCACTCCTAGCTACTAGCAAAACTTCTGATGTGCTGCAGCTAGTCAGGGCATTCTTCATTGAAAACCAGTTAAACTGGACTTCAAGAATTTCTTCAATTTGCACAGGTGGTGCTCCTTCCATGCTCGGTAATAAGTCAGGATTTTCAGCACTGGTAAAGAACGAAGTTCCAGATATTGTCGCTACACACTGTATTCTTCATCGTCAGGCCCTGGCATGCAAAACTCTACCTCCAACCTTGAAGTCAGTTCTTTCTACTGCAGTCCAAGTTGTAAATTTTATCCGCTCACATGCCTTGAACCACTGCCTCTTCAAGTTGTTCTGTCAGGAGGTGAGCTCTGAGAATGAAGTTCTGCTCTACCACACTGAGGTGCGCTGGTTGTCCAGGGGGACGGATACTTTCTCGATTAGTAGAACTGAGAGAGGAGCTTGCCATTTTCTTGCAAGAAAAAGAGAGTGACCTTGCTGACAAGTTTGACTGTCCAAATTTCATTCATTACTTGGCGTACCTGGCTGACATCTTCACCATCTTGACATCTTCAATGAGTTGAACACATCTCTCCAAGGACCTGCTGTGACTGAAATGGGTGCTACTGAGAGATTGCAAGCCTTTCTTAACAAAGTGCCACTATTCCAGCGACGACTAGAAAAGTCCAACTTGGCCAACTTTCCACTCTTGGATGAAGTTGTAATATCTGGTGCAGAAGGAAGCACTGAGTGATCACTGCCTGACAACACCAAATGGGAAATTTCAGAGCACCTTTCAACATTGCAAAGGTCCTTTGATGGGTATTTCTGTTAAGACATTACTAGGAAAGATCTTTGGATTGGCAATCCTTTTCTCTGTGACTTGGACAACAGTGATGACAGTGACCTTGCTAAAGATGACTTTATTGATTTGAGAACTAGAGAAGCACTGAGGAGTGCCTTCAGTTGTCCAAAACAGTCCCCAAATTTAAATCGCTGATTGATCATAAGAAGCAGCAGATCTCTCACTAAATTCCCTGTTGCTTATGGTCAAAACTGTTGTGTTCATAAAATAAACATAGTTTATTATGCATTTTCTGCAAGTTTCACGAGGGGGTGCATGAACTTTTTTGGGCATCTGAAGGGGTGCATGGACCCCTAAAGGTTAGGAACCACTGCTCTAGTTGAACTAACAATCAAACAAGCAGTGTGCAGCCCTCAGTAAATTCTCCTATGCCCTAATACCCCCCTAACATGGATGGTCTCCGTCTCTCCCTTGCTCTCTCTCTCCCCTTATAAAGGTTACCAAAAAGCGTCTGTGATCCTATCCAATGCTGACCATCAAAATGTCATTCCCAACCGTCTCTTGTCGATTCACTGGTAATGTGCCATAAAAGTGGCATATGTCCAGTAGCAGTCCCTGGTCCGGCTAATCTACTCTTTATAGCTGCACTTCATTCCGACTTCCCTACACCACTAAAATTGTTAAGTGTGCTATGTCCAGTCCCTGAAAACCCTGTTTGAATTTTTCCTACTCTATGCTCCCCCGCAAGGGTCTGGGACCAATGGTGGGGGAGAGAGAGGGACTCAAGTGTCCAAGTCAAACTGGGCTCGTCATCCTGTAAATAAATTGTTAACTGTACCAATGAATGTACAAAATGTTAAGAGTTCTTGGCACACTGCCACATTTAGAAAGTAAATTTTAATAGGAAATAATTGATAATGATTTTTTTTTAATTTATAGGGACTAGACATATGGTACCTAGAAATCATTCCAAACTGTATATATCTTTGAAGTAGATCAAAATCTTATACCTGTATTCTTAAATTATCTATTTAACTCTGTGACTGATTTTCATTATAAGATTTTTTTTCTTTCTAAAAATCATTCTTGTTAGGTTCAGTTAAAGTTGGTTTGGGTCTGTTTATATATTTTGAGAATAAGATACCCCCCAAAAAATATCAAAATAAGATATTAAATCATTCATAGATAAAAGTTTGATTTGTTTAGCTTTTATTACAATGAAAAATACTCCCAAAAAAAATACTTATTTATTATGTTTAATTAAATTTTATTTTTAAAAATTGATATTAATTTTTATGTGCTTAAAATTGGTGCTCTAGACTTTTTTTAAATTTCACATTGAATATTATTGTTTGAGTATTTTACGTTTGACAACTTGACAGTAATTTTTTTTTGCAAAAGTCACAAAAAATGTGTTATGGATTTAAATCTTCAGCATGGTAAATTATAATTTCTTTTTGATGATATGTTGTTGTTTAAGTTTTTAAATTACATGTACCATATTTTAAAATTATTTTAATTCTCCTTCGGTCTCTTTTTTAAATCCCTTATATTAACTTCACCGCCGTCTCTGTCCATCTGTCTCTCTGTCTTGCGCCGTCTCTGTCCATCTGTCTCTCTGTCTTGGGCGGGCGGAAAATAAAAAGTCAAATAAAATGTCCCATTTCCCGTGAAGCCATCGAGCTGAAATTTGGCACACGGACCCGTGTCACCTAACAATGCATCGTATCAAAATTTCAGATCGATCGAACGTACCGTAATTAAATTAATGCATTTTTAGTTTATCTATATAAACTATATGTAGGGGTCGCTATTGTTTACATTTTACGGGTCACTTGACTTCACGCCAGCCATCGGTGAACACATCTCGTGTTTTAACCAGGTGTACCGGCGTGCTTTTGTTTACATTTTATGTGTCACGCTGAGCTCTTTCCAGCGAATGGTGACCAGACCTTTCCCCTTCCCCCCCCCTCCCCCAGGGGTTATAAAGCAAAGGGAAGTTAAGACAGATTCAGTCTGTAAATGTTTGTCGCGTTTGAACATAATCAATACTTTTAGTTAAGTCTCATATATAAGGGATTTATAGTCAAAAACTTTGTTTTTACGTGTTTGTTTTATTTAAAATTTTGTGTATGAGCATTATTAATAATATTTTAAAAAACATGCATATTATGATGACCTGAACAACTCTTAAAATTGCAGAAAAATTAATATTGCACCAAACAATTTGTAGTGAGGCACAAAATAAAAAACATCTTGCTAATTGTTGAAGATTGTGTTCAGATGTGATAAATCATTAATCCTTTCCAAGGTGTGATAAACCATTGTAAACCATTTTTTTTTGTCAGCCAATTGACAAATATGACCAATTGCAGGCTAATATTTATGTTAAAGACAATTTGAACTACGGCACAGTTACGTTTTTTTTAAATAAAAATTTTAAATGAGATAACCAATTCTTATTGGCGATGGTGGTAACACACTATTTTTTTATCCTTTATTCTGTTAGATTATTACAGCTTTAAGTTTAAGCGCTTATAATTTTTTAACCAGCATTTTCTTGCAATGATCAAAAACTTACATGTTTGGTTGTACCCTTTGTAAATATTTAAAGTTAACACTGACATGAAATAATGTACAGTTTTTAACGTCCTTTTCAAAGTTACATTGTATTTTTATTATATCCTGAGAACTGATTTGCAAAAAAGAAATTGATTGTAAATCAATGGTGTGCTGTTTTAGTGTTTGTTTTTAAATACATATTTTCTTTAATTTGTTATATTCAGTCAGAACTAATGCCAGATGCCAATGTTCTTATTAAATGTATAGTGCAATATTTCTTAAGGAAACCAGAGCCTGTAGAATAAATAAATACCCAAGTGTTATATTCATATATATTTTTGGTGGGCTTTATCATCTTACATATTTTGGTTCATTGATAAGTCTTTGTGCTGTATTGTTTTTTTGGGCTTAACTAACCATTTTGAGACAAAGTGCTGATTGATCAGCCTGAAATAACAAGCCTCAAGATTGGCTGGCCTGTCTTTGTACAAGCTAATCAGCTTCTCAAATTTCTGGCGCATCTTGCAATTTAATACCAATTTTTATATTGTTTACGTGTCATCAAAATTTGCTTTAAAAATATGTCCTTGAAATATGAAAATTTCATTTTTTTTACATTTAATATCATTCTAATGTTTGTTAGGACTTATTTAATCTTCAACAAAAAGAAATTTCACAAAAAATTTTATGTAAGGCAGATTATATTCTTCTGTCCACTACTTCATGCCATTTGTACCACTCTTGTGCTGCCCTTTGGGAGTCCATGAACATGCCGGTTATAAATTATGCATTTGCTTACATGCTCAAGATTTGAATTCCACCATTAAGATAAAAGTAGTTCATTTAATCCCATACAATACCATAGAGGTTTATATTTCTAAAATAATAAAGTTAATTTAAAGTCTTTTTTTTTAATGTCAAAATTGTAAACCTTGTAAAAAGGGCTCTTTCTTTTTGACACAAGAAAAGTATATAGGGGGACGCGGTGGTCGAGTGGCAGCGCACTGGACTGTCGTACCGATGGTCACGGGTTCGAATCCGTGTGAAGGCAAGGGTTTGTTCCCGGGGCCTAGGGCGTCCCTGAGTCACCCCGCTCCGAATGGGTACCTAACTATTATAGTTAGGCGGCTGGGTAATGCGTGGAACCCACAAAGCCGTGGCCTGTGAATGCTGCATCACTTGCCAACAGATCATCTGTCATGGTCTGTGGACGGAACTATCTTCTGCTTAGAAGGAGCGTCTGTATAGATAAGATAAGAAGATAACAAAAGTCTGCTAAATGCAGTCTCCATGGGAGAGGTATTTTTGTTGTATGCCAAAAAGTTAATGCACCTATGAGTGGACATATGGCACTTCATGTTTTTTTCTACACCAAATCAAATGCAAAAATACCCTTGTTTAAAAACAAATGATTATTTGACTTGTACACAGTGTTGTCTATAAATGTTCATATTTATCTGTCATAGGCCAGTAAGAAATATTTTATTTCCTTGCCTTAGAATACAAACATGCTTTCTAACATTGTCATTAAATTTAAATGATCTTTTAACATTATTTTCTTTCTTGCTTGTTCTTTTTACCACGTTTTTATTAACTTGCTTTCGTGTCTGTCCGCAATTTTTCAAATTTGTCAACGTAAAATTAAACCACTTCTGATGGTCCTAGAGAGCTCAAAATTTTACCACAGATAGATCTTGGATGACAATGCATTGTATCAAAATTTCAGATCTATCGAATGTACCCTAATTAAATTAATGCATTCTTTAGTTTATCTCTTATTAAGCATCTGTCTGCTGTTGTTAAATTTCACATGCCTAGTTCACCCCGTGACCTCATCGCTGTGGTATTAAAACATTGGGCGGGCGCTGATGAGGTGTTTGGTAAAATAAATAGAGGTAAAAAAAAATATTATTAGAAAACCTCGTTTTTAATAGTGGACTAAAAAGAAGAAAAATAAAGGTAAAAAAGGATTTTTAAAAACCACCTATTTATAAGTGGACTAAAAAGAAGAAAATAATTTAAAACTTGTAAGTTCAAGAACTTTGATTTAATATGACTAAAAACGTGGGGCGGGTGTTTGGTATAAAATTTAAAGATTTATAATTTAGAAGGCAAAAGAGAGATCTATAAGTGAGAGAATGAGTGAACTGCATATGTAAAACCTAATAAGCGCCCGCCCCACGTTTTAGTCATATTAAATCAAAGTTCTTGAACTTTTAAGTTTTTAATTATTTTCTTCTCTTTAGTCCACTTATAAAAACGTGGTTTTTAAAAATCCTTGTTTACCTTCATTTATTACTTGATAGCTAACACTAACACCAGTTTTTAATGACACATTTATCTTCACAATTTCCAATGAATCAATATTACCCACTTGCTCCATAATTCAAAAGCAAGTCAAGTAGGCTGAAAACTCTTTAGCTATTTGTGTGAAATTAAATAGTGTCATACATATAATTAAGCACATAAGAGGGAAAAGTCATAAAAAAGAAATAATAACTGTTTTGTAATTGTAGGAGTTATCTCATTTTGGAATATTTAAATTTGTTTTAAGAAAATGTTTATAAAAATTAAGTTAAAATTATAGTTTATAAATGATATCCACTGAAATGCGGAGGGATACAATGCAGCCCATTTACATTATGGTTACAAATGTGAACTAGTAGGCCTTAAGTTATCTTGATTAAATCACTGGAAGAGAAACACAGCCAGAACAGCACTGAGGTTTAAAGGATACAACACAATAGACAGCACACAAAATTTGATATTTTGCCACATGCCCTTTAAAAAATTATCTTAAGTAATAAACTTTTACAGATGAGTTGATAAAACGAAATAGAAGCCATGTTTTTGAGATTTACAAGAAAAAAAATATTTCTAAGTTTTGGGTGGCCCAGAAAGAATGACCATCATGGGGAAAAAGTTAAGATTTTTGAATAGTTAACTGCTGTGAAACATTAACATCACTTGTGTTCACAATGTCACAAATACAGCAAAAATATAGGTCATCATGAAGGGAGATAAACTCAACGGTAATAACTGGTCTTGTAGTTCAAGGAGCAAAGAAAGAAGCTGGCAAGTAAAAGAGAACATGTATAGTGTCACATTCTCATAGATTTGTCTCAGTTTTCCAAACACGCCCTTGTTAAAAGGATCATCAGAAAAACAATAGCAATGACTGACACATCTGTCAACCCAGTGTCAGCCAGTCATCATCAAATCTCTTCTACACAACATTTTAGTCTAAGTTTATCTACTATTGCTTGAAACATTATTATGGCTGACAAGAGAACCCATCTTTTATTCGACTAAAACCATGAGAAAAGTTAAATTTCCAAAGTTTCTAATGAAATAATGCTTATTAAAGTTCTTACATTGTCTACATCACAACATGGTTCCTGAAAGGGAGAGTTAGTTGGGAGGTGTTTATGATATTAAGGTCACATTATATTGTGTCAGGCATAAGAGTTATTTTATGAATTTTTGATGGTATGCTAGAAGAATCTATCATGATTTGTCAGCATAAAAAATACAAATAGCCTTGATATCAAAAATGATAGGCAAGGATACGATTGATTCTGTATTTCATCAACAAATCAGTAAAATTTATCTGCCTTTATATTTATTGCTATTGACAAAGACCTTTTAGGAGATGAACTCAATGGTAATAACTGGTCTTGTAGTTCAAGGAGCAAAGAAAGAAGCTGGCAAGTAAAAGAGAACATGTATAGTGTCACATTCTCATAGATTTGTCTCCGTTTTCCAAACACGCCCTTGTTTAAAGCATCATCAGAAAAACAATAGCAAATCTTCCAATTATTTCTCCACAAAATGTATAATATAACTCTTATTTAATTCACTGGGTCATTAACTTACAGAGCAATATCTATATGAAATTTTTTTTTAAATTTTCATGCTTTTTACATTCCTATCCAGTGCAAAAGGACAACAATACAAGGGATTCATTTTACCCATGATTTTATTTTATCATCATATTAAACAATTCAAATAATTAAATTTGACTGGCAGCCACTTCTTTTTCACCTCAATCAATACTGGAAAAAATATTAGTTGACTTCTTTCAACACAAAACATCCCATTCTGTCCTTTCTTTCTAAGTGAAATTTTACAATTCATGAAAAAAGTGTTATTTGAAAACTTAACATGAGGCATCTGCAAATGCTTTAACAAAAACAAATTTTAATAAAAATGACCTTAGAAATATATAAAAGATGGCAATATCTGCACATTGTGTGTGAGCATAATGTGCTATCTTTGTACCGGTAATGTAAAAAATAAAAATATTTATAAAATACTATTGAATCCATTTACTTTACAAGCTTTAATAGCAATGTGCTTTATTTCAGTTGGAACTTTTTTCAAATAAATTTACTCCATTTTTCAAAGATGAACAGTTATTTATGTACTTATCAATAAGTATAAGGTTATAAATTATGTGTAGGATTCAAAAATAGAAAAATGTAAAGGGATAGAAATGATTCACTTTCACTTAATATGTAATGTTAAGTATTATAGGAATATTTCACATATTCATACTTGAAGTTTCTTTTTTCAAAACTTACCTTCCTAAAAGCAACTTGATGCAATTATTACTATGACTCACAAATGAATCTGCAGTAACTCCAAGATAACAGATTTTGACTATTATGAAGACAAAGTATTCGGTTTCCATTCTTAACTAGAAAGCACATTGCTGTGAATTTTAATTTAATCTAAATAAAAATTTTTGAAAAGAATCCTTGATGTATAAGTTTCTTTAGTTTGAAACAATCCTGGGCCAAGCTTTTACATTTTCATCTTATAATGAATGGGTTTCTAGCAAATATTGGATTCTGAAATAATATTCTACAAGTAGTTAATCTTGTCAAGAAAAAGAATAATTTCTAACAGCAAATAAAAATAAAGAGCACAAAATTTGTTTTTAACAATTTCATTCCTCACTGACTTGAAACCACACAAAAAAGACCCACCTATTAACTAGACGAGTCATTTAAAAAAATACAAAACACTCTTAATTAAATACAATCACTTTTGCTTGCATTTTTAAGATGTGTCTCCTTTCACCTAAATCTAGGTAAAATTTGAAGGAAAAAAAAGGATTTAAATCAATAATTTCTTACTACTTCTTCAAGAGGAGCACCAAAAGAAACCTCTCAAATTCAGGTGGAAAAATGGAAACTATCCTCCTCTATTACTCAATAAATGATACTTTTTGATAACACATCTGACTTGAAATAAGGACAATCAAAATACAAGTACCAGAAGTATTTAAATAAAAGACCCACACAAACTGAGCTTTCAACAAACAAAAGTACTTGAATGGAGACTTCCTTTGGCATGCCTTGCCTGTGGTGTTAAAACACATTAAGTTAAAGAAATACTGAAATATAGTCAAGCTATACAACAAATGCAAAGTATTTTACAATGAACAGTTAACAGCATATTTTAGCTCAAACCTCATGACAGAGCACTAAAATATTTAAAAACACAATTCAAAATTTTAGTAATCTTTATAACAAGCTTACTTCACCATTTATATATTTTTTTTAAATACTCATCTTCTTTGCAGATTAAATAGCCTGGCAATAAAATTTAATAACTGTCACTTCTGTAGTAAGACTTTGAGGCACCCATAGCAGTCAGTCAAATGTCAACTTATGTGTCCATGTGTGTACTAACTGAAATACAACCATCAAACATACTTGGGGAAATGGGGATGGAGGCAACAAAGATCTAATATTAAGAGAGATGTAGAAAATCCACTCATATGGGTTAGTTTGAGAAAGTAGGGTCATCGACTTAATTGGATTTTAAGTATTAAATAGGAATGCTGTTATTTATATCCTACTATTAACATAATCTTTATATTGTCATAATATATAGAAATGAAAGATTGGTTGAACAATGTTTAATTTCATTTATTAATTTTTTGTATTAATGTCTCCCAATATTTAAAAAAAAATATAGATATATATTGTAAGCACATGCTTTGAGTGCTTTAAAAAAAATATGAGTTTGTATTTTTTTTTAAAACCTAAGGGAAACTTAAAGGTTTCAGATAACTGCTTAAAACTTCTGTACTTTAATTTCATACACTAATTTTGTAGTATAATTTCTTTTTCTCCTGTCAGCTTCATATAAATCTGTTTAAATTTTGCCACCTTTTTTAAAAATTATTTCAGGAGACCAGAAATATTCCTTGCCCCACTTAAGTGCTTCTAAGCCCCACATTTGAAACTTACCATCTTCAACACTACATTTATCACATCTTCCCATTAAACCTTCAAACACAACACTAGAAGATTGAGCTTTTAAACGTGCTTAAACTCTGAGATGGACTGCCAGCACAATACAAATACATACATCCTAACATATTGATGGACCAATACACCAAACAGTCACAGACATCAAAAATGGAATCTACATCAAAGAGCGTCTACCGCACAACACTGAAAATTACACCAAATTTCATAAGGGAAACATCAGGAAGAAAAGGTACAATTATTTTTTTTAAAAATAAATTTGCTTAAAACAAAATAACTGAAAAAATGGACATTTAAATATTTGTTATGTGTATCAATAGTTAAAAAGCAAACAGATTTATTTCATTTAAAAAAAAGGATATATATTTATATATATATATAAAATGCACACATTTTTCTACAAGCATTCGGAAAATCAATATAGCAGTCATTTTATAAGTTTCTGTACAAGGTTGAACACAGTCATGTTGTAGCAACACTAATATGCTAATAGAATGTTTTTCCTGGACATTACATGGATGACCAACACAGTGAATACAAAAGGAGGTATTCTGCTAGCTTTGTAAACACTTGTTTTGAAGATCACATTAAATATTTAATTTCTCATTCAAATGGACACCTTAACCTGGTTTCATCCAGGTTTAACTCCTAGCCCCAAAAGAAAACGGTGCATTTTAACAATCCATACTATTTATAAAGATCATACTGCTATATTATAATATTTCTTCTAAGAAAGAATTCAGACGAGAATTTTTCCCAAAAACACTCTTAAGGTTTTTTTTTCCTAAATTGATTCCCTCTTTATAGGTATTCTCCCAATTTTAAAAACAAATAAACATGCCAGCATGGTTAATGCCACTACAAATTTGGGAATTCATTTTTTATCCATATTATAATGATTATCAAATAAGAATCCTTAAGTAAATGAACTACTTTGTCTTAATAGTAGGATTTCCAATTAAGTCAGAAGTCTTTTTCAATAAGGAAACCAAACTTAAAAAGAGCACTAAGACATGCCAGACCAAGATATTTCAAGAGTCAAATGTTAGAACATTAAAGATCCAATCAAGAAAAACAAGAGACATCGGTAGTTCAATTATTTTGCTCGCCAGATGGTTTGAATAAAGAAAGTTCAGACATAAAAAATTAAAGAGCACATCACATAATCATTGAATTCCTCATATTTTCCCTTTACTAGACAAACAAAAAAAGAGTAGGCAACATAATATTCTATGGCATATAGAGCTTTCTTTTTCCATTTCATGTACACTCACTAAGAGACTATTTGCCTATCCTTAGCTGTATTACATTGTTCTCTCCTAGAAACAGGAGATTAAACACACACAAAATTACATTAATAGTCAATGTAAATAGCTTTATGTTACAAAAAAATAATATTATACAGGACATGAGGGTAACCATCACAGCCATTGGTTCAAATAGCGCGACTAAGAATAGGCAAAATCTTTGTTTTGCTGACAGCCAGACATACATATAAAAAGTATCAATAAATCAAACTTTCACCTTTTTATTGAAAAAACTATTTCTGAAATGCATCACATTTTTGTAATGTTTCTGATTATTTTAAACTGCATGGCTGTCAGCACAAATTATATTCAAAGAATTTGGTTAAAAAATCTTCACCATTACAAAAATTATGATGCTGTTCAACAAATTAAGTATAAAATAAATCCTTAAAATTAGAAAATTAACAGGGAAGAAAATTACAAACCTTAGAAATCAACAGGAAAGTTACATATTGACTTGGCCAATGGAATCTAACAAGGAATATTGTAAATGAAATGTACTGACAGTAAAGCAATCATAAACAAAATAACTTCATTTCAATAATCTTCTACTTCATGTGAAGTTTTCTCAGTTTAAATCTAGATCCCTTCATAAGTTTGATTTTGATAAAATTAAAAAGCTGAAATTAGGCTACAGCTTAATCACAGTAAATTTTTCTGTAAAAGAATTCAAGTTCAAGCATCTATGTTACACCATTAAAGACATCACCTTTCAGTTAAATCATCTATAAAAGAATGTCTACATCAGAAGGAATAATTCATGTCAAATTAGGGTAAAATATTTATTATAGTACGTCTTTGAACAAAAACTATTTTAATCATATTTTTTGGAAAAAAATACACAATGTAAGGAACAACTAAAACAAAGATAGAACGTACATTTTTTAAGTTTGGACTCCTAAAAATAAAAAGTAAAATAATTTTTAAAATAAAGACACTTTAATTTTTTTTTAATGAGTTTGTTTTTTTTCTTTATGGTGTTTTAACTTAAAAAACAACATTTTTTTAAAGCTTCAGATGATCTGGTCTGAGCATATATAATTCTCTTAAAACAATGTTAGTTTTATCCATATTTACTAATTTGGTTTTGATTCAGCAAAAGCAGCATGAGCTACTTGTAGAAATGAATGATTGGTAACTTGGTAATCTGGATTATAATATCCTGTTCAGAGCAGATTAGTAAGTGACTCCAAAATAATAAATACTTGGAGAGGCTATCCAGCTATTCACGTGACAGAATGGATGGCTTGAACACAGGGGTTATGTGTATTGGCTTTGCAGTTTCAAGTACTAAAATAAAACACAAAGCCATTTAAAATATACATTTCTGAAATATTGCACTAATAGATTAGCAGAAAATGATGAATGAAATATTGTTTAACTCATCTACTTTACAAACTTTAATAAATAAACTAATAAATCTGACAAAATCATAATTGGTTTTTTTTTAATTTGAATGCAGTATCTAAAAATTATAAACACATTTAAAAGTAAAAATGTTTTCAAATTGTTAAAAAGAATATTGAACTATTTTTAATATTACATTTAAGATACTAAACATTTTTACCTGGATTACTAGGGAAGGTCCACGTGCTACGATATCGGCAGGAATCTGACTAAGTGGGCAGTTTTCTATCGACATAATTTGTAGTGCGCTACAGTAGGCCAGTTCACTAGGCAAGCTATGAAGTTCTTGGTTGTCATTGATATACAGAGACTCTAGGTTGGCTAGAGCACCTGATTGGGAATAAAGGATCATCATGTCATTAACACTTATAATTAAGACTTTTCTGAAATTAAAAAAATAATAATAATTGTATGAATGATAAAAATATATGTCACGCTTGACTTTTATCAAATTTAGGTGCATACCAGTTCATTTTTACATGCTGACTTATATTTAATTTTCTTTTCTTCTCTGCAACTCAATGATCAGCAAAATATAAAAGCATTTGGATTTTCAGTAAGCATTTTGTGACAGCTATTTAAAGGGGCTGTATTGCTCTTCACAGACCCTTCTGAAAGTTTCCAGTATGGATGGACACAGAAGAGGCCACTCCGAGTGCGCGCTTTTGAAGCAGCGGCACCCAAATTATGGAATAAAGGATGTAATGACAAAAGAAACGTTTGAGAAAAATCTAAAGACCATTTTTGTGTGTGCAATGTATGAGATCAGAGAGCAATGATCATGTTGGACTAGCATGGAAAAAAAAAGCACTGCACAAGAAGCAATCATTAACAGGAAAAGATTTTAATTATCAAATTATGATGCTTGCTAAGGATGTTAATTCTGTTGGGAAGGATAAATGTAGCCAATCTCAATGGATGCATTTTATCCATTTCAAACTTTAGCTCTTGATGAAATGGTAATAAGGTATAGCAGATTCTGCAAGCTAAATAGTACCAATGGAAACAAAACAGTACAATGCATTTTTTTCCTGGTTGCCCAAGCCATATTTGCATACAAAAATTAACATAGGGTTCAAACTGTACAAAACACAATATTCTCCTGGTGGTAACAACTACAGTGTCTAGGACACATATTTATTAATCAATGTCATCTATTTTTGTATTGTTTCAGCTGTGGCTCCTCTACGCTGATAAAAATAACAATAGATTTGTTAAGGATGAAACACAATATTGATATAAAAATTATAATTTTTAATTTCTTTTTTTAAAGTAACCTCAGAGTTATAGAAAGTAGGTCCAATGTTTGATCACATCCTAAAAAAATTACTGCCTCTATCCTAAATAATAAAGAAAATATAACTTCTTAATAACTTCTTTAGTTTTAAAATTTTCAGAAAAGTAATAGACACTAATTAAAAGAAAGTTATATTATTAACTAAATGGAAACAATAATTACCTATTTCAACAGGTAATGTGGTCAAATTATTCTCCCCGGCACCAAGATACTGCAAGTTCTTTAGAAATCTAAAACAGTTGGATAGAGTAAAACTTAAATATTTTTGTAACTTACTAGTTAATATACTGTATTTTTGCGTGTATAAGAGGCATCCTTTTAAGGTGGTCCACGGGTCAAAATATCAGTATTTCTCAAATTTTTATCAAAGATGAGATTTTGGTGAATTCTACTAGTTTATCCATTTATTTATTCTTCGGCATTTACCGTTCTCATTAAAATTTATTAAAAAGTGTATTTGAAAGTGGTATAGGGAGATACCATTTTGACTTGGGGCGAAAATTCGTCCAGATGTACCCTGTAGGGCGCCCATTGCTTTTACAATCATAATTATAAAGCGACCTAGGCATATTTGGTATCGTTGGAAAGCTTATCAACCCCACTGTGTAATGGACTCGTCCATAACAAAGTCCAGAAATTCACCTTTGTTCCACTAGCCCCCAAAATTTTTTTCTACATCTGTTCTTATTGGTCTATATTTCAAATCTCATGTATCCGCAATTATCATTGGTCGTCCTACTAATAACAAGATTCGGGATGAATAAATAATTCCCACCATGCAACATTTTGTTGCCTACTTTCGCTATGAAACATTGGATCGCGAAAGCACAGCCAATTATCGATCAAAAATTTTTATTTTGGATGTCTAAACAAAAGTTCAAATTTGTACAATTTTTCTTGTGTTGAATAGGTAAGTTGAATTTAATTTTGTATTTAATAAATATTTTTTTTGTAATTTTAGACCATGAATGAATGAGTGAGTTAGTTTTCAAAGCAGTTTCAGTTGTAGTAATACTATTATTAGGCATTGCCGCTTGCTATCACGATACCAAATATTATTATCTTATGATAATGATACGCTTATGTGTAATGGCAAACAAATTAAATAACGGCTACCGGTGCAAAATAATATTAAATTTAAGTATAAAATTATATATTTTAATAGAAATAAACATTCAAGTTCTCATTTCCTTATGTTTGTGCTCGTAACATGTGTCTAATTGGAAGTGATGGTGAACAAAATTATTTTGTTGTCAATGACAACAACAACAAATGTGGTGAATGACAAGCATGATGATGAATATCAATGAAAAATGAGTGCAATAATCCTAAATATCCTAAAATTAAAAACAAATATATACAAAGAAGAAAAATGTATAATCCTATTAGCATTATTCAATACTTTTTACCTACATTTGCATCTAATAAGCCTATGTTATTCTTCAAAATTGAATAATACAACTTTTTCTATTTTCTAAAATGCAGGAGATAAAACCCCTCCAGGATAAGAAGAGCCAGGCAACTGATGAAGAGCAGACCAGTACTATCTTCAATGAACTGGGGTAACTCTTCACCACTAGCTATGAACAGTGGTCACTTCTCTCCGCCATCAGCTTCAAGAACTGAAAAATCACTGGGCATCACATCGGTACATCTAAGGGCTCTCTGCTTCAACACTGCTTCAAGACTTTCCATGGCTGAATGCTGGGGGACATTTCCTCATTCGAAATAAACGTAAACACAAACTGAACTGGATTTATTTACTTTCATGCAGCATGTGTGCCTGCGTCACCTCATCTTCTTACTAATCAGTTGTATGCAACTGCAACTTTTGAATGTCAGCAAAGGAGCTGTGGCTCAAAGCCTTAGTGACTGGATCAGGCCATGCTCTTATGGGGATGTTTTGTATAAGCCTATGATGTTCTTTATAAATGAATAAACACCAGAATACATTCAACCTGCATGTTATCATCACCCAAGTCTGGCACCTACGAGGAAAAGTTGTTGGATCTCGCAGTGGATAATTTGAATTTGATAAGATTATTTATTTATATTTCTTTCTTTAAATTCTTTTCTTATTTTTTATGCATTCTTTTTGAAATATTTCAGTCATTAGTTGTCAATATTACAAAGTGTCTTTAGATGTTAGTATTGAAATTTTTTGTGCATGTTTTATTATTGTTCAGGAATTATATTTTTTGTCTTCAGATGTTACAGGAGAAATAGTATTGTAGTTGCACTCTTCTACTTTGCAAGCTTATTTCTATAGTCTATTGATATTCTTTACACAGTTTATTGTTGTTTCTTTCATAAATGTGTCCTACAATGTTTGTTTTTTTAAATTTTGTACTTTTTATTTTCGGGGTGGTGTTTGAAAAATTGTGAGAGCTAAAGTTTATTTTTGTCAGTCTATATTTTTAAAAAGTTTTTATTACTCATGGATAATGCATGAATGATATGCATGTATCCTATATTGTTTGTATACCTCAGAATTTTTAAAATATCATTCTTAGACAGCTTTTTATGTTTTTCTCAACTTTGCGTTTCCTCATTTTTAAGAATGCCAAATAATAGTTGCAGTAGTACCTGAGACAATTTTTTATTCTAAAATCTTAACTAAAAAATGATAAGTTTACACCTGAATGGCGATGAAACATTTGAAAAATTTGATATAAATTGCTAAGTGCTGCAGATGGCTAGGCAACACGTGTGTTGTGTATTTTTTGTTTTCACAAATCAATCCCTAGTATATGGGTGTGTTTTATGTAAAATATTTATACACAAAACAAGAAAGCCTGTGTCTTATGCACTGGTGCATTCTATAATTAGATGCATCTTGTATGGGTCAAAATACAGTTAATACAAGGTTTACTTACATAAAACAAAAATCTGGTCATGGAAACTAAATATTAAAAGTAAAGGAGAAGGTTTAAATTTACCCAATGGTTCTTGGAAGGGATGTAAGCTGATTTGTCTGGACTATCAATTTCTGCAGTTCCTGCAAATGACCTAAAATACAAAGAAAGGCTTTATACTTTAAAATTTTAAAAAACATCAAAACCATAATTTTCTAGACCATTTTAAAAGGATTAGAGTCTCTCACTCCATAATTAACATATATGTTGACACAGAAAATCTACTTAAACACAATAGAAAATACTGAGTGAACCTGCAAAAATTTATCCACTTTGTTGTAATGAGTTGCATGCTTTTCACTGAAAAGTGTGTGTCTTGTATCAAGTAATAAGATGACTAGAAAAGTTTGATAAAGAACTGGCAGATGATTTTGCAGTAAAATAGTCTGAGCAAACTTTACTCGGCATTAACAATAATACAAGCCCTGTTTAAAGCATGTGTGCATACAGATAAAAAAATATTTATATGTAGTGATTGTCCCTTAACCAACTCATGCCAGCATTATGACAGTTCAAATATTAATAGATTTGAAAATAAATCATTATATAGGTTTCAATAATAAGGACATAGCTTACCTATTTCTTGAGGTAAGGACTCTAATTTATTTTCCTCTAAATCTAAGACCCGCAACTTCTTCAAGCTTCCAATATTTGCTGGCAGCCGCTAAAAATAAAAACATTCAAATAAAGATGAGTATATTTGACAATTTCAAATCCAAATCCATGCAACGACGTGAAAATTATATGCAGCTAAGTTTACGTTAGCACAGTATTTGTAATGAATGAGCAATGTCTTTTCTTACCCGTAAAGAATTATTGCTAAGGATGAGAACTTCCAACTTGTGGAGGTTGTGAATGTCATCTGGAATTTTGGTCAACTGATTAGTACCCAGGTTCAGTTCAACCATATTCTCCCAACTACCCATGTCTGGGGAAAAACAAATTATGATAAGAGGATGTAAAATAACATGTAGCCGGCTCAATGTTAAACTATATAAAAAATCATATACAAGCTTGTAAAAATGTATTAAACTATATGAGTAAGTAAGTATTTCAACTTGTAAACCTGTACTTTTATTACTCTTCCAATTTTAATAGTAGAATAAAAACTACTTTGGATTTTAACATGTAATTTTTACCCAGTCAGATGAAACAATTAAAGAAAACAAAATGGGAAAACAATTTTTAAAACCTTGATCTGGTACAGCTTTTTGGCCAGGAACAGGAGAGTGACAGTTGTGCAAAAGATTATTAAATTAACAATCATATCAACATTTTATTATGCAGGAAATTTAAAAAATTTAAACCATCCTTATAAATTTTTAAAAAGTTAATTATTTAAATCAGCATCTTGAAAAAATAGAAATAAACTTACCAAGTGGTAAAGCTGAAAGTAGATTGTCTTTCATATTCAATTTTGTAAGGTGTCGAGCTCGTGAAAAAATCCCTAAAGGAATGTTATTGACTCGATTGTGCTCCATGTTTAAGGACTGTACAAAGAAATTGTAACGTCAATTATTATGTCCCCCCAAAAAATAAGACTAGAATGTTACAAAAATGTAACCCATTTTCCTAAATAAATAACGCTTAAAAAATAGTAAGCTACAATAAATATTCAGCATTAAAACTTACATAAACAGAACAAAACTGTGAGGGACCTCCTGTGGGATACTTTTCAAACTTGTTTCTAGATAATGTGATACTAGTTAGGTTAGTCAAACTGGATAAAAGCCCTTCCTGTAGTTGAACAAATATATGATTAAAATAAAAGTATGAAAACAAATTCACAGTATGTTATTATCATACAATACTTATTAACTTGCTTATGCAGGGAATATCCAAATCAAAATATGTTTAATAAAAAGAGGAAATAGTTTACTAACTGGTAAAGAAGATATGTTGTTCCCCTCCACATTAAACTCTTCCATATTTATACAGTAAGCCAGTGTGCTTGGAATCACATTTAATCGATTGTACCTGAAAAAATTACATTAAAATATTATATTTGCTTTCTTATGTAGGACTCTATAAATTTCTAAAGGAGACAGACTGTTTGGTAATTTTTGATAGTAATAAGGAACTATCAAGATTTATAGGCAGTATAAAAATATATTGAAAAATCTTTTTAAAACATGCTTTTGTTTAGATCAGAATAAAAAAGAAAGAAAGAAATTTTCCAGATAACCAGGATAATTGAAAGTTTTAAAGACTTAAAATGAAAGTGTTGGGCACTCATGGCATATTTTAAATCGATTCAAAGACCTCTGCGACACCCTACAATGTGAATTTAATGACCAAATCAACATAATTATGAAGAGGTGATTACAATATTAAAGTTAAAGATCAATTTTTTACATAAATTTGATATAGAAGAATAGTATATTAACTCTTAATGACTGATAAGGTTTTTCAAAAACGTACCCACTAGTCATGTAAGGATATCAAGTATATATACCAATGCATTGGGTTATGAATTTTTAAAAATTGCTGAAAATTTATTTATTGCCATCCTGACTTCTTCTTTAAGAATAAGCTTATAGAATGGTTATTTTAGGCATAGAAAAGACTCTTTGAGTTTAGTACTATTTTTACCTGTAGTTTATGACTATTTTTGGGGGGCAGAAAATTTTTGTGAAATCGCATATTCAAAAATTTTTTTAAAAAAGGTAAAAACTACCACAAAACTTAGCGAAATGAGCGAAAGCACTAGCCGAAAGTAAACATAGAACTTTCGGGAAATCGACTAAATCTTCTCTCACACTGTGAAAAGTTTTTACTTGTGTGATTTCATTACTAAAGAGAGCGCTATCGAGGCACGCTTTACTGCTCTTCAGGATTCGAGTCAAGGCGCCCATTACCTCGCTTTAGGACATTAAGATTTAAAGAGGAATAAAGAATACACTAATTTTCATCAGTTCTGGCTATTTTAGTAATACATATCAAAATTACTTTTAAAAAGATTTGGTCCCATTGCATGTTTGTATTTGGCAGTTTGAGGGTTAATATTAACGTTTAATTTGACAATGCGCCCCTAGCCTCTATTGCCAAAGCGCGGTAAAGCGCACCTCGATAGTACTCTTTAGAAACGAAATCACAGAAAGTAAAAACTATTCAGTGCAGGATAGAAGATGTATTCGGCTTCCTGAAATGGTGGCAATTGCATGCGCTCGTGTTTTCGCTCTGTTCGCGAAGTTTCGTGGTAGTTTTTACCTTGAAAATGTGATTTCGCTATACTTTTTGAAAAATAATGGTACTAAACTACAGGTAAAAATAGCATTAAACTCAAGGCGGTCTTTTGCATACGTAAAATAACCATTCTTATCCTAAAAGATGAAGTCAGTATGACAATAATAATATCAATACATTTAGAGCAATTTTTTTAAATTTCATAACCAGTCGATCGCGATACAGGAAACCCATACGGGACTGAGGCGGAAGTTTACCGAAAACCTTATGGGGCTTTAAACGTTAACAGACGCACAACCATTGATTCCCTACAAAACAAATGATTCTGCTCCTAAATTAAGATCTCTCTAGACCAGTGATTGCAAACGCTCTGCAATGCAGAGCCTCCTCAGCCAGCATGCGACTAAAATATTACTTCCTTATATCAAACCAGCAAAGTCAAACCGCCATTTTCGGGTTTGATTGGAGTGTTGGCAGTTTACTAGTGGGTTTTGGTTGAACTTTGGGCACGCTGCCCCAAAAGGTTCGCCACCACTGCTCTAGACATATAGTGGCTGGTATTTTGTTCTATTTCTGATTATTTATTGCTTCATAGAAAAATTTCTTCAAATGCGTGACTCAACCTATATATTTTTACAACCACAGGGTTATAGTGAAATCATTCTTAACATTACATACTATCAATAACTCACCTGAGCCCAAGACGATTGAGTTCTTTAAGGTTACCAATAGATTCAGGGATGTCTAGGAGTTCATTATGTTGTAAGTCAAGAGAATTCAGCATTACACATTTTCCAATATCTTTAGAAAGTAAATAATACAATTTAAAAAATTATTGTGTTAACATATCCAGCTAATAGGGCTAGTTCTAAACAGAGTTTTGCATTAAATTTAAATTATTTATTTATAAACAGCACTGACATTCTCTGGCTCTCTTGACCAAGGAAAATGTTAAATACTAATGAATGCAAAAATAGTTTGTGAATCTCAGAACATTTAAAATTTTAAAGGGATTTCAAGTTTACTCCTTTAAAATACTTAATAATCTTGAGTAACATGCAAAACAATAAATACATTTTTAGACTGTACCTTCTGGCAAGTGCTCTAAGTGATTATGCGAAATATCAAAGATCACAAGTTTTTCTAACTTTCCAATTCCATTGGGCAGTTCTCTAATTTTGTTGTCTCGTAAACTACACCTGGTTAAATTCTGTATAAAAACAAGAGTAAAAAAATTTATTTGCTTTGGAAAATATTTTTTAAAGAAATTGAATGAATTTTTTTAAAACTCCAAATAATAAAGCTAACTACAGGTATATAAATTACATTCTTTTTTTCAATGTGCACTATAGTAACAAGAACTCAATAACATACTTACAGTTAAATTACTTATCTCCTCATCTACTACTCGTATTCTGTTAAATCTAAGGAATAATGTTGTCAATGAACGGAGCTGGTACACAACCTTTGGAATCTGGTAACCAGCGAAAGAAAATGAAATAATCATAAAACACATGTTATGTTTAAAATTCATAGGAATACGATTCTTACGGCTTACTTTTTGCTGCACAATTTCAAATGATTCATTCTCATGAACAAAAACCATTAAAATCAAACAATATTTTTGGATAAAATCATTCATAAAATTGTATGGCTTACCTCCTGGAGTTTATTATGCCTGAGATCCAGAACTCTTAGTTTGGTAAAAGATGCAAATGATTCAGGTAAACTAGAAATTGAGTTTTCGCTCAAAGCCAAAGTCTGTAGCCCAGTGAGTGATCCCATTTCTGGAGGTAACTGTGTCAATCTATTACTATAAAGATATACCTCAGTTAATTGTGTTAAATCCTTTATGCTGTTTGGCAATGAAGAAATCTGAAAAGAAAAATTTAAATATAAGGATAAAATGCAAAAGACATACATATGTAAACTGAAGAAAAAAGATAATTAAAATTTAAGCAAATTTATATAAGGGCTGATAAAAAATTATTGAAAATTAAGACGTTAGATGTTTAAATGTAAACAATCAATTAAATATGTATCTCCAATTTACTTTTACAAAATAAACTATTAACTATTAAGACAAGGGTTCTGCTGGTTAAATTTTATTGAATATTTAAGGTTGTTAAACATAATTAAAATATTTTTAAGTTGTACATATTAAATGACTACAGTTGCAAGCGAAAACTTAAAATGTTACATTACTGGCAAGGTATAAATGCATCTTCATTTATATCACCTAATAAAAGATACATTATCTTATAAAAGATATGAATGCTTAAACTCTTTAGGAAATTCATTAGCATTTCGTTAGAGTTTAGTAAATGTTTATTTCAACAATGTACATACTTTTTTTAAAAAATGCACTTGCCTGGGACTTGCTGAGATCTAATCTTGAGGCATTTTCTTCCTTACATTTTTTAAACTCTTTGGTAACATCCTGATAAAATATAAATGTTATCACTAAAATACATTTATAAAAAATATTGTATTTATCATAGAGTATTCTTATTTTAACTTTAGTTTATGCCAACTAAAATAATGAAGCTATTTATTAAACAGAACATCCTTTTTTTATTGTAATGTAGTTAACCTTGTGTTCATAAAAAACTTGAAATACGAAAAAAAATGTTGCTTTAAAACACAACAAACAATTTATATGATTTTAAATGAAAGTGGTAGACTAGAAATCACTTTTATTTTCTTAAAAATGAAGTAAACACATTTTGTTTTGTTTTTTATTTCAGTACAGCAAGCACTTTCAAATAAAAATTTTAGCGTTTCCGTGAAAGTTCTTATTTACATTTGCATCTAAAAAAATATAAGCTGTCCGTGAAAGTTCTTATTTACATTTGCATCTAAAAAATATAAGCTGTCATTTCCTGAGACTGAAGAGTCTAGTTTGCTTACATAATGAGGAATGATGCAAAGAGATAACTACTTCCATCTACCATTTTATCTCCCCTGCCCAGGCAATAGTCTGTCCATTATAGTAACCTGCAGCTGAACAACTTCTACACCCTCTCTGGGCAACATAGGCAACTAAGCAGGACATACATTATTGTGATCCTTTAAAGCCACAAAGATAATGTGGCTAAATAAATCAGACAAATGTTTTTTCATGGGGTAGCTTAGTAGTGCACCAATAAGGACATCTTGAGGGTGCAGCTACAGATTAAATATACTAATATATATCATGAAAAATTAGGGCTGCGGAAATTAACTATTAATTTCTCGTTTTATTGTTTAAATTTTTTATCGATTAAATTTCTTTTAATCGATAAAAGTTCGATTAAAATTAAAGAAAATATTTATAATATTTTTTAATTTTTGAATGAATAAATAATTATTAATAATTAATAACAATTACATTAATACATTTTTTACATACAAACTTCTCCCGCGTATTATAATTTATTTTATTACGTTATGTGGACCGGCAGACGTCAACTAAAAAATGGCTGACAGCATCAGCGCAGTTAAGTTTAAACATATAACTAGGAAGTTGATCTAAAATTTTGTTTTTAAGCTAAATGCGGATGGCAAAGTCGAAGATGGTGAAAAAGTTTACTGTGTTCACTGCCATATACAATTCTCCTTTAAAGGATCAAATACATCGCTGACGTACCACCTTCAGCACAAACATCCGATCAAGTATCAACACATTGTCATTAAATTTAGTTCAAAATATTCTTAATTTTCAATGTCCGTGAGATAAATCTCTATTTTTTACTTTAATCGAAATTATCGATTAATTAATCGATAATTTTTCAAAAGTTTACGATTAAATTTAAATTGATCGATAACAGCCCTATGAAAAATGTTTCATAATCAGTAAAATGTCCTTTTCCTTCATTTGAAAACAACCAGTCTTACTCTAGACATCTAATTCCTCTTCAAGTGTAACATTAATTTTCCAAATAGCAATTTTTAGGTATGATTTGTGTTATCCATATTTTACTTTAAACTGGATTCAGAGTTTTATTTATTAACAAAATAAGCAATTGAGGCAACTCTCTGAAAGTTTTCAAGAGTGTGAGCACATTTTCTGTATTTATGCAAATGGTTCTCCAGATTGATTGTAATGAAATTGTTAAGTCATGGTAATTTTATTTCATCAGATTTTTAAGTTAAAGAAATTGATTTTCATTCGATGAAGAAGAATTTGCAGCAAAATTAAGCACCAAGCTTTTTAAATTATTTTTTTATTTTTTGTAAGTTATGTGTTTAGTGTTTGTCATACTTTGATAAGCATTTGATACAGAAAAAGCATGCCACAGGTAAGAAATAATAAATATGGCGTCATATCCTTGTATTTTAAAAATTTTTGGATTTACTTATGTTCACCAAGACCAAATAAAAGATTTCCTTCATAACTTCATATGTCAATGCTAAAAATTCTTTACTGCAAAGAGGTGGAGAATGGAAAACATATGCCCTAAAAAAGTTACACATACCAAATCTGCCTTTACTGATGGTCTCCCTTGAACACAAGGTTTTGCCTTACTATGCCCTGGCATAGTGACAGACACCTTCTTCTTTCCTGTTATTGTTTCAATTGCCAAAGATGCGTTACTGCTCTTCTTGTCCTATGGAATTCAAACAATTAAAGAAAAGGGAAAATAATTTCTAAAGAGATAATAGGATTTATATTTTTATTTTAACCTTTCAGGTACTAACCCCTACTTTTTTGCAATACATCCATACTAATTATTCCCCCAGACATTATTTTGGAACGAGGACAGAAACGATTCTAAAAATATATTATAGAAATAAAAATTTTAAAGAAAAAATAAAAGCTGTTATTCCTGAAGGTAAAGTTATAGGTTTTGACAGTGCCTAAGTCACCAATAACAACATCGCCAAAGAAACAACAAAACAGATCCACACAAAAAAGTCATATATTGGTTGATTTTTAGAATTTAAAATGCAAAATAGAATTTGACTATTACCCTAATGGTTAGAATTTCTCCCCAAGACTGCAATAAAAAGTCATATCCTCGTTTTTGTGTTTATATCCCATAACACTCTATGTGCCAAATAAACACGAACTAGAATAATTCGGTTGGTGAAAAAAGACATGCTTGGGCCACAGGGAAAAATGTAGGTCACTGAAAAAATGCACCTGGTACCAGAAGGGCTAAATTTAATTATTTTTATTTTTTTTGTGTCCCATAAACTCGTGGTCGTATGGGGTTCTAATGTTTCCATTAGAACTTTCTCGGGGCTTGGTTGACCTTAGCGGCACGAATCTCCTCTCCAGGTCAGCGGAGGACTTTTTAGCGATAGTCTTCATCAACATTTTTATTGTGGCGTTAACGTGGGCTCGATCCAACGCCCCTCAGCTTGTGAGGCGAGCGCACTATTGACTTCGCTATTCAGCCGCCATAATTTAATTTATGCTAAAAAAACCTAATCAAAAACTTATATTAAATTTAAAATAATTAATTTTTTAATAAATAGAAAGATCTAAATAATTTTAAAAATTAATCTTTTGCATGTAATTTGTTTTAAATACTTTAAATATATATTAACAGGTCTATTCCAAGTACCTTATCTCTGTCGTCATCTTTTAAAGACATTGTTTCTGCTGCACCTTCAAACTCGTCATCCAGGTCCTGCCCAAAGGCTCCTCGAGTGTCATACTCTGGAGAATCAGAGTCAGCTATAGAAAGAGGCCCTGGACCCATGTAACTCTCTGCTCCTTTCCAATCAGCCAACCGCTCAGCGGCAGCCGAATTTTCTCGAGATTTATTTGGTTTCTTTGACATCATGCTCAGTAAAACAAAATTAACAAGTCACACACATTGTTATGAGTTGAAAATGTGATTGAGAATTGTTTTTTAAAAAAGGAGATATCCAGCTGTAAATTCTGTAAGTTAAGTTGATTAAAAAGGATGTCTTGATGTCACTCTTTAGGGACAAAATCATTTGTAAGAACAAATTCCCAGGGTATTTAAACTGTCTTGTTCTGGCCTACAATCACAATATCTGAAATTTTAAAGAGGGAAATTAAGAAACACTTGACCTTGGATGTAAAAATAGCACTATAAGTAGTGTTGTTACTTTAACAAACAAAAAAACAAATTTGTTAAGTTACAACTGAGATGGTTGGGGATTCTTTTTTTTTAATGGTTGTTTTTTTTAAAGACTATAATCTTAAGTTATTCTTTTTATTCTTTGAAGGGATCACTATAAACTTCGAAGCATTTGAACTGCTGAAAAAATTTAAAATTCAATTAGTAATTGCTTTGCCTTAACCAATGTTCGTCCAAGTTTTATGGGAAAGTTATTTCATAAAATAGTTATAGCATTGAAGTAATTGAACCCAACAACAGAGCTTAATAAAAAATGGTATCTTTTGAAGGTACTTTTTTTTAAAAATATTTTTTATGTCCCATAATCTTTTTTTGAGGTCCTAGTGGGTTCCAATGTTTCCATTAGAACATTCTCAGGCTTAGTAAACCTTGGCGACGCCCATCCCTCTCCAGGTCAGCGGAGGACTTTCTTAGCGTTAGTCATACATCCGCATTTTTATAGTGGCTTTAACGTGGGCTAGATCCCACGTACCTCTCCCCCCCCACCGCGGTCTGTCCAGAGACCCTACCCCCCCCCACACCACGGTCTGTCGCGAGACCCGCCGTCTCGACCAGCCATACATGTGTATCACATCAAAAATACTATAAAATAATAGGGGTGAGACTGCAACCAGGCTTTTAAATTAGTAAGTGTATAACATATAAACAGGGTATTAGTTAGCCTGACAGGACGTAACAAAACAGCGAACGCTTCGGCAAAGAGCCTTCCGCAACAAACAAATAGTACACAAATAAAACGAATATAACGAAAGAATTAAAAAAAACTTAGCTGTGGTGAAATCCAATTAGTCCAGTGATTTTTTCGTAATATTCATTTTATTTGTGTACTATTTGTTCGTTATATTATACATTATAGTTATAGCAGCATAACCCACCCCCCTCTGTCCAGAGACTCTACCCCACCCACACCGCCGGTCTGTCAAGAGACCCTACCTCCCCCAACACTGCGATCTTTCCAGAGACCCTACCTCCCTCCCCCCCCCCACGGTGGTGTGGCCAGAGTTATAATAAAGAACCTGTAAATACAAAGTTTTTATTACAAATCCGAACTGGCACAGCTCTTGAAAAAAAAACAGCACCAAAAATAACTCATTTTGAGCGTCGTTCAATATGTAAATGAGACATAATTTTTCTCCGCCAGTGATTGGCTGTAGGAGTCTGTAGGAGTTTGAAGGACCAATAGCTATCGATGACAACACAGAACATTGCCTTTTATTATATAGGATGGAAAATGTTTTCTCACCAACACTAAATATTGCAATTTCATGTTTCAATGAGTTTCATTTAGGTAACATTTAGGCTATTTGCTATTTAGACAAAAGATCATATGCA
Source organism: Ampullaceana balthica (assembly GCA_944989445.1). Lineage (NCBI taxonomy): Eukaryota > Metazoa > Mollusca > Gastropoda > Lymnaeidae > Ampullaceana > Ampullaceana balthica. The sequence goes on along the minus strand of CALYLW010000042.1, from coordinate 1,383,111 downwards.
TATAAGTTCACTTAATTTTAAGAATAATAACAATAATTTTTATAATTTTAGACTAGCAGACCCATCGTGCGTTGCAATGATCTCAGTAAAAATGAATAAATTTAAATAAACCAATAACTGGTATGTTTTAAAAACAATTAAGCCAGAAACCTTCGCTGATGTGTGCAAAAAAAAGTCCCAAGTTTCATAGCAAACGGATAAATAAATTAATAATTCAAAAGCTTACAGAAGAAAAAAACGATATTAAGAGCCCTGGCCCCAAACTGAGTGATAATTTAATTTTTTTATTGCCATTGTACTCAAGTGGTCGAGTGGCAGCGCACTGGACTGTCGTACCGATGGTCACGGGTTCGAATCCGTGTGAAGGCAAGGGTTTGTTCCCGGGGCGTCCCTGAGTCACCCCGCTCCGAATGGGTACCTAACACTACATAGTGTTAGGCGGCTGGGTAATGCGTGGAACCCACAAAGCCGTGGCCTGTGAATGCTGCATCACTTGCCAACAGATCATCTGTCATGGTCTGTGGACGCAACTATCTTCTGCATAGAAGGAGCGTCTGTATAGATAAGATAAGAAGAAGCTATATTTCTCAACATTTGGGGCCCCCAGCTCCGAGGGAATAGACATTAGGAGTCAAGTGCCCTATAGTAATTTAATATAAGCTCTTAAGTTATTATTTACTAAGTTTGGTCAAAATCCAGTTAATTTCTCATTATCTAACTCTTAAAATAATTTTTATATAGCTAATATAGGGGGGAAAAAAGGCATTAAGGGGCCCTCGGCTTGATTTGGTTCAAGATGTACATTTCGAAAACCTGTTTATTTAAATTCAGTTTCATGATGGTTATGTTTCTGAAGATCATTAAAACCTGAGTGGGAAATATCTTAGAGCAGTGCTTCTCAAAGTGGTGGTCCGCGGACCGGTGCCGGTCCGTGGGCCATCCGCTGCTGGTCCGCAGATGTTCTAAAAAAAGGACAGCAAAAATTGTCAGTGCAGGGAAAATAGTGCACCGGTCCCTGGTGCAATGGAAAAAATTCCTGCCGGTCCGCCATACTAAAAAGTTTGAGAAGCACTGTCTTAGAGTATACAAAAAAGACATTTGGGGCCCCCGGCCCGAAGAAATTGACATTAGAAGTTCAGTGCCCTTAAGTTTTTTTTAATTTGGGCTACCAAGTTTTTGTATACAAAGTTTGGTTAAGATCAATTCATTTACTCAGTAGCTAACGCATAAACTAATTTTTATAAAGCTCATATAAGCAACAAAAAAAACGACATTAAGGGCCCCATGTCCCATTTAGTGCAAGATATAAAGTTCAAAACACCTGTTCAATTCATTTAATTTCGTAATGGATATATTTATCTATACATTTCAAGATCGTTCATAAATGAATGGGAAATAAAATCTTAAATGTTTATGAAAAAAGACATTTTGGCCCCCCAGCCCCGAAGGAATGGACATTAGGAAATCATTGCCTTAAGTATTTCAATATTGGTTACCAAGTTGTTATATGCAAAGTTTGGTTAAGATCCATCAATTCACCCAGTTACTGGGCCAGTAGCTAACGCTTAAACTAATTTTTATATAGCTCATATAAGACACAAAAAAATCACATTATGGGTGTTAAATTTTGAAACAAAAGTTGCCAATTACCATCCCGGGAGCTACTAAAAAGTATCCAAAAGTTTCATGGCGATCGGCTGAATGGTTTAGTCAGAAATAAAGGACATGCAGACAGACAGACCAACATACTTTCATTTATATATATATATATATAGATTATTGGTTAGGCCTAGTTTGTTTTTTGTAACTTTTACACACAAAACAAAATTGTGCTAAGTATTGTAAGCACCAGTAAATCTGTTAGTTGAAGGCTCACTATACTGTAAGGACATAATACTAGTTGTAAAAAGGGTTCTTTCACTTACATTATCGAAAACAAAGTGTAGTCTTAAGATTTAAAACTTAACTTAGACTTAGTATATTATTAAACAATATAATTTGCAATGTCTGTCCGTGACGCTACTAATTTTAGAAAGCAGGGAAAACCAAATTACTGCACCAATGCATCAAAAGGTGTGCAAATTAAAGATGCGCTGTAAAAAAATATTATATGACGTCATTGTTTTCGCTCACACATGTATTTTAATTTTGGAAAAGGATCAATGTAAAAAGAGGATTTGATGATGGTTAATTATAAGATAAAAAAAACAAAGGGGGCGCCGTAGGTGCCCTACAACCCCTATTATAAAATACTTAGTGTACATTTCAGAAAGTTTAATATTTCGTATTTATCAAACAAGGACAAGTTAGTTGGGCTTTTTGGCCATAGGCGCCGTAAAAAAGTGCATTTTTTATCAAATAAATAGATTTCAGCTGAAAACTTCCGTCATTTTTGACGGGTGATACGCTAGTCTATATATATAATTCACCAGAACAAGCACAAGTCGAGTGCAAATAAGTAGGCACTCTTGTTAAAAAAAATTAAAAATAAATATCCAATGGCATAGTTAAATAGAGCTGATTAGTAAGTAAATTTTAACACCAAAATTATATTTTTAGGACATGTAGTTTTAAAGTTATGAATTTTTAAAGTGTAGTTCAAATTGTCCCAAACCCCAATGCATTTTACCTCCACATTTTGTGACCTCAAGTCACACACTTTATCTCTCCTTTTAAAAATATTCCTGTATTAACTCAATAGCTCCTGAAGGGCTACTTCCGAATCTATTTCATATTCCTGACAAAAGGGAAGCAACTTCTTTAAGCTTTTGATTCCATTAGAAAAATGCTTTTATTTTCTAAAGATATTTGATTATCTTAAAAAATAAAATGCTTAATGCATCAAGAAATTAATTTAAGTTTAATAATGATATAACATCCACTGCGAAATAATGACGATTAAAGTCCGATAGCGCGATTTTCGGCACCTCGGGGTGAATACATACGCCATATAGACGGGTCAAACTAATTCACACATGGATCGAAAGTGAAAGAAGATAAAAACATCCGGTAATTTTAATTGAAATCTTGTAGAATCACACAATAGCCGGAAGTCTCGAGGAAAGCGAGATTTTGTGCTATTTTTAACTAAAAATACGAGAGTGAGTCGCTAGGCGAACAGATGCATTTGGGCGCATCCGTACGGACCCTTATAAGGACGCATTTAGTCGCATCAAGAGCTAATGGGTTAACCCTTTCCATCTTACAGTAGCTGAGCGTCGCCGATTTTGGGTTGTTTTGTTGCGGAGCCGATCCAACTTTTTAAGTACAGTAAAAGTCTGATAATCCGGCATCCAACAGTCCGGAATGCCGATAGTCCGGCATCGCTCCGGAAAATTGTAAAAAATTTGGTTTACTCCAAAAGTGTGTCTTTAAAGCAAATAAAAATGCTTGAGAGCTATTCGGAAGTTTTCGGGGTAGTTCGGGGAAGCGCTCGGTATTGTTCGGAAACAATTAGCGGCCGGCTAGTCTCAGCTGACACTACAAATACAGGTGCAGTGCAGCACAGATAATCAATCACGAAGCGTCTCACCATTTTTTTGTGCGTTGTTGTTTTGTGTCCTTTCACATCGCAGTAAACTGTGTCTCAGTACTCTCTACTGTAATACAGTACATCTGTAGTGATGTACGTAACTTTTGAAACTGTTTATAAACAAAGTGAGTTTCGTTCTAACTGTACAGTGACCATGTTTTCAAAACCTAAGCCTTCGAGTTCAAAAGGAGAGAAACGAAAACACGTAACACTGACTCTCAATCTCTTCACCTCTTTTACTGAGGCTGGTACTAGCTACAGTGCTTCAGAAATTATTGATTTCCATATCATTAGAAATAAATTTTATACTAAACGCCAAAAGTCAAGAAAACAAAAAGACATTCGTAAACTTTTTTTAAAATCTAAGTGAAATATGTTTTACAGTATGTGTACATACATATGAAATGTAAAATAAACTTTGTTGTATTTGCATACTGTATTTGTAGTTTAATTATTAACCTAATTGTTCGTATAATTACGATTTATGTATGTATGTAGTTAAAAAAACAAAGTACATTTGTTTTACGGCAAAGCCTACACTAAAAAGAAGGAGCACCACCCGATATACCAGAATTTTTGATAGTCCGGCACCGAGCCGGTCCCGAACGTGCCGGATTATCGGAATGTTACTGTAGTTCATTTATACTATCACATAAAAGAGCTATGAATTCACTTTCTTTTAGTTTTTATTTGATTATTTTGGGAAGAGTCTTGGGTTTTTGGTAAAATTTTAAAATTAGTGTTTTTTGTGCAAATTTTTTCCGAAATGGATGTTATTCTGTGGATGTTTTGGGATGCTAAAGGGTACAATCATTATAGAAATTATAAAGATTTTGGGTGTAATACTGGATATGATGAAAGTGAAAGTTGTTTTATGTTCAAATTGATGTAGTTTGTCCTCAGTAACGGGGATATTGATACTGATATCTGATAACAAGTCCGATGATGCTTTAGGCCTTGACAGCATAGACCAATAGGTCAAGACATCGTATGCCAGTGGGAAAAATACCACATATATTTTGTGAATAGGGATTTTATTGCAGATTGTGCCCTAAACATGATTTAGAACCATTTGTAGGGCACATGAGGCTGTTTATGGATGTAATTTGTGCCAAGTTAGACTTTGTAAAAGAAAATAATTCTCACTATCCCATGCAGACTTGATGCCAACTTCTGTCACCAGCACTTCAAGTCAAATAAAAAAAGGTTTTCATTTTTAAAAAAGGGTTTTTGCTAATAAATTGTATGTCATCTGATACCTTGTTTATATTTCTTTTATTAAAAAAAATTTGACTTTTATTACTTTAATGATTTTATTTTTTTGAATTTTTAAAAATCTATTTTGCAAATATGATGGAGTTATGCACCTTTTGTCAAGGAAAGGCTGTGCGTGGCTTAGTATTTGGAAAAGTGTGAAGGTTAATAACCCATTTAACTTTGTATAAACAGTATCATTTGTTTTTAAATGAAATTTCTGTTGTGTTTACAAGTTCTAGTTCACAGATCTATCATGACCTATATATGACAAAGCGAATTATCTTCTATAAAAATGTACAAATAAAATACAATTTTTTTTCCCATTCAAAAACCTTAATAGTCTCCCTTGACATATGGAAGTACCTACAATTAAGCATGAAGTGAAGAATGACCCTCGCTAGGGTCGGCCAGTCAAAGTTTTTAGGCAAGCGATGGTAGTGAAGGGCGGGGGCTGCAGGTAACAACAACTGCAGTGGGCATATCTCAAGATGAACGACATGTCGTAACGCTAGCAACATCCCGCCGAATCGTCTGCTGCTGCGACATGTCGTAGCACTAGTTTCCTGGCTAGCGTTACGACATGTTTCAAATCACTTTTGTCATTTAAGTTTAAGTATGTATTTAGTGTAAGGCTGCACTTTAATATCGTAACACGCGTGAAGCCCATGTAAAACGTCATTAAATAAATTGTAAACAGACAAATTTTTAAGTACAACTTTTATTTTAAGTTACGCGTTTTGATGTGACGTGACATTTCTTACACTCCCCCTCCCCTTCGTCACAAATGGTCGACCCCCTCCCCCCTCCAGGTGCGTAACATCATTTACGGACAGCCCCGAGAAGGGACTGTCCATAAATGACGACACGCGATTTTGGCAGATGTTTCATTACCCCCCCCCCATTAAAGTGTCGTCACAAAAACTTAGACCATCCAGAGCCGTCTTTACACCAGTTTTGGCCCCCGGGAAAAGAAATAGTGCTGGGCCCCTCCCCCGCAGGAATAAAAAATAAATATACATAATATATATATATACATAAACATATTCCCATGGGGCCCCTATGCTCGTGGGCCCCTGGGCTAATACCCAACAGGCCTATGCGTTAAGACGGCCCTGAGACCACCCTCTCCAAGATGACTCACAAAGCTTTTCGTCCCCCCCCCCATAAAATCTGTATTTTATTGGAAAAAGAGCATGTTTAAAATCACTTTTTTGTCATTTAAGTATTTATTTAGTATAGGCCTGCATTCTTATATCATAACACGTGTGAAGTCATGTAAAACACCATGTAACAAATACACTATTTAAGTGGAACTTTTATTTAAAGTTTTGATGTGACGTCACATTTCTCTAATTTCCCCCCCCCCAGGTCACAAATATGTAGAACCCCCCCCCCAGCTTCCCCCTAGGTGCGTGAAATCGTCGTCCAGTTGTGTGTTTATAACGGCTAAGGCACCGGTGGGCGAAAGAGAAACTTCATCTAATTTCGAGATTTGTAAATATAAACCCGACGGATATATTGTAATGATGTGTGAACGTTTGGTCTGAATCAAATGTTAATTACTTCCAAGCAATTAAAAGTTCACAATTTCGTTTGCAATAAATTATATAACATTATTGCATATCAGTCTTGACTCAGTCGGTCTCGAATGCCGTTTGCAGCCAGAGCGGTTTACGTTACTATGCTTAGTATTATGCAAATTAAATTTGTTGTGCGTACGTACACATTCAGGAGACCCCCCCTCCGTACGCATGTATACGCAAAATGCCGTAAATTTAAGACCCCCTCCCCCTTCTTGCGTACGTAATAGTAATATGGATGGCCCCTAATGGAAAATACCTCGCTAACTATAACGAACGGTTTAACCGGTCCTCTTATTTAGACTTAGACAGTTAATTACGAGTCCTCAAAAAATATTATTTTTTTTTATTTCATACAAAATTGACCATAAATCATCTCTGTTTACTTAATTGTTTGGAAGATTATTTTTTATTTTAAATTTCTCTGAATTGAAGGAATGGCTAGAAAACGTCGAGTAATTTTATTGCTGATTTCAACAGATAGCGAAATGACCGGTACTAAGATTAGACAAAATAATAACTACCTAGGGCCCATCCATATATTACGTACGCACAAAAGTCGTATTTTTGTAACACCTCCCCTGTTGCAACCTGTACATTTTCGAGATCCCCACCCTTATGCATATGTACAAATTCGGTCCCCCCCCCCTTTTTTTAATTGAAATTTTTTTTTAATCCAGAGTCAAAAGATATTGGTTTTACGCTTTGAAGCCGTCCATAAATGACGTCACACCCCTAAAAAAAAGATGGGGGAGGGTATCATGAATTTGTTACTATGTGTGACGAGAGGAAGGGGATTTTTAAAAAATGTGACGTCACATCAAAATGCGCACTAAAATATTTGATTGCTTGCATTTATTTAATGACATTTTAAATGGATTCACACGTGCTACGATATTAGAGTGAAGCCTTACACTAAATACATACTTAAATGACAAAAAAGTTATTGCAACATGCTAATTTTCAATTCAAAAATACGGCTTTTGTTCAAAGCTTTGGGGTCGTCCATTAATGACGTCACGCGATTTTGGCAGATTTTTCACTCCCCCTCCCCCATCGTCACTAAAACTAAGACCACCCCCTCCGATATGACGTCACAAAGCTTTGCGCCCCCCCCATAAAAGCTGTATTTTCTATTTGAAAAAGAGCATGTTTAAAATCACTTTTTTGACATTTAAGTATTTATTTAGTGTAGGCCTGCATTCTAATATCGTAACACGCGTGAAGTCATGTAAAACGCCATGTAACAAATCAAATATTTAAGTGGAACTTTTATGCAAAGTTGCGAGTTTTGATGCGAAGTCACACCCCCCTCCCCCACGTCACAAATATGTAGACCTCCCCTCCCCCCTAGATGTGTGGTGTCATTTATGGATGGCCCCTTTGAGACGTAATTGTGGAGAAGGGTGGTCTAAGTTTTTGTAACGAAATGCGACGAGGAGGGTATACATCGGCCAAAATCATTCATGGACGGACCTTTTATAGTTTTTTGTAATATCGTGTTTTTCATGTTGAAATTATTGAAGAAATACAATAGAGCATTCAAATTTTATTGTCTTGAACATTACATAACAAAACTGATAAAAAGAACAATACAAACAGTGAAATCGCCGTCCCGTTGTGTGTTTATAACGGGTATAACGGCGAAAGAGTAAGAGAAAACTTCAATCCATACGCAAAATGCTGTTAATTGAAGACCTCCCCCCTCTTTGCGTACGCAATATATGGATGGCCCCTACCAGTTTTTTCAGTAATGGAATATATTTCTCTAACTCAAAAGGTTAACACAAAGAGGTAAAAACAATGTATTATTAAAACTATTAGTAATGGTTCAACTTTAAATGCCCCCATTCTTCTGGGAAATTATTTTGATAATCGTAATGACAATGAATAATGATGTTCATGCATAGTATAGCCTATACTCAGCCTATACTGTAGTAACTATAGGCTATATATTATTAATAAGCCTATTTATCCAGCATCCACACTAACCTCATGCAGAGCCAACTACGCTGGGTGGGCCATGTAGTGCGCATGCCCGACCATCGCCTCGCTAGAGGCTCGTCTATGGTCAGTTTACTGCAGGGCACAGACTATAGAGCATGCAGTGGTCCACGTAAGTGATACAAGGATGCACTTAAAACTGCTCTAAAGGCCTTTGACATTAGACATGACTCCTGGGAAGCAGCAGCCAGTAACCGAGCACACTGGCCCTCTATGATACGGAATGGCGCAGTTGTCTGTGAGGGTAATAGACAACAGGCTGCCAAGACAAACATCAAGCCAGGAAGGACCGTATCAAACACCATCCTGAAGGGTTCCCATCCATCTCTTCTCCAACATGCCGACGCAAATTGCGTGCTTGAATAGGGTTAATAAGCCACCAGAGGACACACGTGGCGGCCTAGCACAGGTCAAATACAAATATGATGAGAGTGGTCATCGTCGACTACGACGGACGAACAACTTCGATTGTTAAAACGATACTTGGGTTCTAATCTCACTCCCGGCGAGTTTTTTGTTGATTTAATTTTTTTTATAATTAAAAAAAAACACGTCGTAACGCTAGCAACATCCGTCGAATTGTCTGCTGCTACGACAGTCGTAGCAGCAGTTTCCTGGCTAGCGCTACGACAAGTCGTAACGCTAGCAACATCCCACCGAATCGTCTGCAGCTACGACATGTCGTAGCAGCAGTTTCCTGGCTAGCGCTACGACATGTCGTAACACTAGCAACATCCCGCCGAATCATCTGCTGCTATGACATGTCGTAGCACTAGTTTCCTGGCTAGCGTTACGACATGGCACATGGCTAGCAACATCCTATAATTTATAAGAGGATGAAATTGAAATTGTTTAATTTTGTTTTTTAATGTTTATATGCCTTGCCTTATCTAGGTAATGTTTCTATAAATACTAGCTCAGTACAGACTAAATTTAAAATTCAGTTTAATTACTTTAATCCTAATAAACACTGGTTAAGAAATAAAATGAATAAAACGACTTAACATAAGAATAACAGTATAATCTAGTCAGTCTATTGATAGTGCTTAGCAAAAGTTTCACTACTAAGACTACTACTACTACTACTAGTACTAACTAAAATGTCTAAAACCAATAATACATAATAATAATAGTATTATAATAGCGACACCAACAGCCGGGTTAGGTAGAGTGAGATTTTTAATTTATCACACAACGATGACAGGGCCGAGGCCAGAATATTTACAGTGTTATAATTGCTAAGGGTTCGGGCTTTGAGATTGATTGTACAACCAGAACAGTACGCGACCTAATTCGAGCCCTAATCCTTACGTTTAGTTCCATACTTTCATGGCAAGGTTGTCTAGACCAAATCGAGGCCATGACACACTTTCTGTCCCCAGTCATAACATCCCGATCTATATTTATGATAATGGCAAATGCGGTAACTCGATATTCATACAGGCATCTTCTAAATTGCATATCTCTTAAGAATAATAACTGGTTAATTTAATGATTTCAGACCTGCATTTCATCAAGTACCATAAAGAAATTCACCAAATATTCTTAGTGATTCATCAAGCAAGCCTCTGTGTTGATTCACGATTTCAGTTGCGCAGAATTTCACTGCGCATTAGCAAACGGAATGACGTCAAGAATGTGCATAACATGGATTGGATTTTGTTATTATCATTTACAAATGTCTACAGTACAGCTAGTGAGATTTTGAAATTTTTTTTTCTTGTATCTGTGGTCGGGGGGGGGGAATTATTGGCATTTGTCTCCCGGGATCGGAAACGATTTTCTAGAAATAATAGACATCCCTTTAAATTTTCATATCCCAGAGAAAATAAAGTAATGGGGGTGAGACTGCAATCAGGCTTTTAAATTTTGCTTTGATTGGCCACACCCACTCTATCATTTCCTATATAAGCTCTTACTTTTCTCTTCTTACTTTATCCCTACTGGACTGCTTGGATTTCACCGCAGCTAAGTGTTTTTTTATTTTTTTATTATTATTCCGTGTTTTTCGTTTCATGTGTGTACTATTTGTCCGTTGAGGAAGGCTCTTTGCCGAAACGTTCGCTGTTGTGTTACGTCTTGTCAGGCCTACTAATACCCTGTTTTTTATATCATAAATTTACCTATCCCAGAGAATCGCGTTTACACAATGATATAGAATTTATTTAGAATCCACAAACTGTCATACATTGTCATTATTTATCTCACAACAGCAAGGATCTGTACAAAATAGTTAGGCAGTTAGGTGCGCTCAGTAAATATCTCTATATCTATATCTTCTTATATATATAAGCCGCATTTGTTGTCTGGATGTCTGTCTGTCTGTTCCCTAATAACTCAAGATCCAGACAACCAAATAACGTGAAATTTGGTACACGTACACAAAATTATACCGGAAAGGTTATTAAACAGGTTTCGTTCCTTATATATAAGATACTGGGGCCCGGGGGCCCAAAATGTTGTTTTTCCCTATATGAGCTATATAAAATAAAAATTATTGAAAATTAAGACGTAAAATAATAACGCAAAATAATAAACATTTTGGTGTCGAGATTAACAAGAAGGCGATTATCGCCATAAAATAATTTTTTTGTTGTTGTTGCTTTGTTGTTGTTGCTTTTGTTGTTGTAGTTGTTGTTTTGTTGTTGTTGCTTTGTTGTTGTTGCTGTTGTTGTTGTAGTTGTTTTTTTTTGTTGTTGTTGTTTTTGTTGTTGTTTTGTTTTTGTTGCTGTTGCAGTTGTTGTTGTTTTTGTTGTTGTTGCAGTTTGTGTTGCTGTTGTTGTTTTTGTGTTGTTTTTGCTGTTGTTGTTGTTGTTGTCCACATTCCTTGCCCTGCGAAGACAATGTCATTCATGTTGTTGTTGCTTTGTTGTTGTTGCTGTTGTTGTTGTTGTTGCTTTGTTGTTGTTGTTGTAGTTGTTGTTTTGTTGTTGTTTTTGCTGTTTTTGTTGTTGTTTTGTTTTTGTTGTTTTGTTGTTGTTTTGTTGTTTTGTTTTTGTTGTTTTGTTGTTGTTTTTGTTGTTGTTCTGTTTTTGTTGTTTTGTTGTTGTTTTTGTTGCTGTTGTTGTTAAACCCGGGAAAGCCGGGTACTTGCCCCTAGTTGATTCAATAAAATTGTTTTTGTAAAAGAAAAATTGTAACCGCTAAGACGTTTAATGGCATAATTTCAATTGCAAATCAAAATCTTTTAGATATCAAGTAAAATTTTTAAAAATTAAAATAATTTTCCATGTCGTTAATTTTAGTTCAATTGGCAACTCCACCCCCCCTTAATATCCCCCCAAAAATCTACTTTGCACCCCATATATGGTCACCTTCATCATCAGGAAAATTGCACTTTATTAAATTGATAATACTCAAGACTTCACGTGTTAACTCATAACTAATTTTTATAATACTTAAAAACGTTATATAGTGTTTTCATTTTTTTTAAATCATCATAATAATACTTTTAAAAATATACAAATTTATTAGCATGCTCCAACTTCTTTTTCAAATTCAAAACAAACCCCTGGTAGGCTACAAGTTGTAACAATTGTATGATTTTCAAATGGGGAGGGATTCAAAACTAAAATAATCGACAAGCATAATATGACATGTACAGGTTGGCTAAAAAAAAGTGGGACCGTCTTGTATAATTTCAAATAATATTTTTTTGGTAATTTTTTTCTACAAAACATCAAGTAAATTGTTGCCAAATGTTAATTTATATAAATCAGCATTCATATCCAATGTGTCCTCCTCGGTTCTCAACAGTTTTTTCTAAACTTCTTTACCACTGGTCAATGCTCTGGTTTATAAATGGCCGATTTCAGTTGTTCTATTGTTGCAAATTTACGACGAAAGTTAACGAAATAATGACGTCATGCGTTGAGTTAGTAAGTAAGAAAAATGTTACGGTTTGAAAACCGCTCAAAACAAAATTGTATAGATTACACAAGATTGCTCTATACGGTCCCACTTTTTTTGGGCCACCCTGTATCTTATCTTATCTTATCTTATCTTATCTGTTTACAGACGCTCCTTCTATACAGAAGATTATTGCGTCCTACGCTTATCTATGGTTTGTGTTTAGTCCTGCATTTTTATTAGAGATTTAAATGTTGATAAAGTGTTGGTTTTCCTGGATTCTTCAGGCAACCCATTCCACGCCCGAATTCCGGACGGGAAGAAGGAAAACTTGTATGTGTTTGTTCTTGCATACGGAATAAGAAAGGTGTTTTTATCCTTATGTCTATCTGAGGGTTGTATTAAGTTATCTTTGTGTTGTATTTCTAAATTAGAATTAATTGCTTTATGTATGATTACTACTTTGCTCTTGGTTCTTCTATCCTCTAGTGTTTCAAGGTTTAATGATTTAACTAATGGTGTTACTCTTGTCAGTTTCGAATATTCTCCAGTAATGAATCTGGCAGCTCTTTTTTGAATTTGTTCTAGTTTATCAATGTTTTCTTTGGTGGATGGGTCCCATACAGAAGATGCATATTCTAGTACAGGTCTCACCAAACTGAGGTAGCATTTTAGTTTTATATCTCTATTACATTTGTTAAAGTTCCTTTTTATAAAGCCTAATGTTTTGTTTGATTTTTTAATAACTTCATTGACATGGGGATTCCATGATAGTTTCTCATTTATTATTCTCGTGTATAATCTAAAATTTGCTAAACAAACATGATTTTATAAGTTTTCCATTACAATGGGTAAGAAGTAGAAATTAAGCAAACGTCTGCACTTGTTTGCTTTTTAAATCCCTTATATTAACTTCGAAATATTGTCTCTCTGTCTTGGGCGGGCGGAAAAACTAAAGTAAAAAATGACCCACTTTCCGTGAAGCCATCGAGCTGAAATTAGGCACATGGACCCGTGTTTCCTAACAATGCATCGTATCAATATTTCAGATCGATCGAACGTACCGTAATTAAATTAATGCATTTTTAGTTTATCTCTATACAACGTATGTAATTCAATTTCACAGGGTTTTTTTCACGTGACAGTTCAGTTCGCGCGTTGACGCGATGTACCGGCGTGCTTTTGTTTACATTTTACGTGTCACGCTGAGCTCGGTCCAGCGATCGGTGACCAGACATTGCCCCCCCCCCGGATTATAAAGCAAAGGGGAGTTAAGACAGATTCAGTCTGTAAATGTTTGTCGCGTTTGAACATAATCAATACTGTTAGTTATGTCTCATATGTAAGGGATTTATCGTCAAAAACTTTGTTTTTACGGGTTTGATTTATTAACCACGTTTTTAACTCGCTTTCGTTCCTGTGGATTTGTTAGTGTCTAGAATTTTTCAAATCTGCCAACGTAAAATTAAACTGCTTCTGATGGTCTTAGAGATCTCAAATTTTACCACAGATAGATCTTGGATGACAATGCATTGTATCAAAATTTCAGATCGATCGAATGTACCGTTATTAAATTATTGAACGTTTTAGTTTATCTATATATAAGCATCCGTACCGTCTGCTTTTCTTGACATCCATGAGTTCACCCCGTGACCACATCACCGTGTTTTTAAAACGTTAGGCGGGCGCTTATGAGGTGTTTGGTATACAATAATCAACATTAAAAACAGTTTTTAAAAACTAGTCTTATACTAAAAATGCACTAATTTTCTACTTTTTAGTCTACGCATTTTATAGTCAGTGCAAAGCCAGCTTACATTTTGAGTATAAATCCCTTATATATGAGACATAACTAAAAGTAGTGATTATGTCTAAACGCGACATTTACAGACTGAAACACAATTATCTCCCCTGGTTTTAAAACTGGGTGCAGGGACGGTAGGGGGTGTGAACAGTGACGGTCGGCGTCAACGCGTGAAATGGGCACGTGAAAAAATTATAAACAAATAGTGGGACGGTTCCGATTAAACTTACAAAGCAAGTTAATATAAGACTAGTAAAAAATAGAGGTAAAAATTATTTTTTTTAAACACGTTTTTGTAAGTGGACTAAAAAGAATAAAATTAATAGAGGTACAAAAAAGATTTTTTAAAAACCACGTTTTTATAAGTGTACTAAAAAGAAGAAAATAATTTAAAACTATATAGTTCAGGTACTTTCATATAATATGACTAAAAACGTGGGGCGGGTGTTTGGTATAAAAATTAAAGATTTATAATTAAGAAGGCAAAAAAGATATCTATAATTGAGAGAATGAGTGAACTGCATATGTAAAACCCCATAAGCGCCCGCCTAACGTTTTTAGTCATATTATATGAAAGTACTTGAACTTATTAGTTTTAAATTATTTTCTTCTTTTTTGTACACTCATAACAATGTGGTTTTTAAAAATCTTTTTTTTACCTCTATTTATTATTACTCTTCTCTCTCCAGCGCAGCACAGGACTGGGACAAATGGCGTGAGATAGTGAGCAGTTCATAATGGTGCCCCAACGACCCAACGACGGGTTAAGGGATAATTCAGTTCTTCAGTTCTCTCTCCATGTTGCGGTCCTACGCAAGAAATGCGACAATTTACAGAATTTCACAATATTATATGAGATGTCTAGTAGATGAGATTGTTTAAAAATTTAAGGTATTACCAGGGGCTTTAGAGTTAGGCAAAGATGATAACAATGTAAATTATTAATTGCTAAGTGCAATTGAGTGTTTTTATATAATAGGTGAATTCAAGTGCAACTTTGTGCTCGTTTGTTTGTCTGTTGTTATTTTATTTTATTTTTGTTGTTGTTGATTGGGTTATCATAAGAAAATAAAACAATTTATCGTAATTAAATTTGACATGATGATTGTCCTCTTGCCAAAAGATTCTTGGAAAGTTTGGTCTCAAAACTGTTCAACTTTATCCCTCTGGTCAAGTCTGGCCAAAGCCCGATGTACTTACAATTAACATTGCATATTATACTACTTTGTTCGGCAGATTCGTGAAGTAGCCTGTAATCCTTGGCCAGAGCTCGATATGGTAGTGGAAGGCTGCCCAGTAAGTGGCACATCTGTCGCTTCTGGTGTTATGGCGTGCACATGGTAGAAAAGAAGTTGCCACGCAGTGACAATAATATTCCGTTTGTCTGCCATTGTGACTTGTCCTTATTATTCGGACACAGGATCGTATAACCAACCGAGGCAAAGCCAAAGTCAAGGTTCTGTCGTAAGTGTCAACTAAGATGTTCAGAATCTGATGATGACAAGATGTAGTCAGGGGCCTTCCAGAAATGACGTCACGCGATTTTGGCCGATTTTTGACCCCCCCCCCTCGTCACGCGTCGTCATAAAAAGTTGGACCCCCCTCTAAAATTACGACCCCCCCCACCCTAAAAAAACTACTTTATTTTCTACTTGAAAATAAGTATATTTAAAATCACTTTTTTTGTCATTTAAGTATTTATTATTTATTTAGTGAAGGTCTACATTGTAATATCGTAACCCACGTAAAGAATTTTTTTTAAAACGTTTAACCGGCCTTCCAAAAACGGACTGTGCTAACATCCTTAGATTATATTTTATTTTATTGAATACAAATTAAACATTGACTATTAATCATCACGGTTAACGTTTTTGTTTAGAAAAAAAAATATTTAAAAATAATATTTTTAAAATGTATTTTTAAAAAATCCCTCAATTGACTGACGAGCATCCCGTAAGAAAGAGGTCGGCGAACATAAGTAAATAACCTCATCTGGGGTCAAAAAGGAATTCTTGGGGGTAATGCAGACTCATTTGGAACATTTAACATCCACTACAATCCACTATATATATTAAGATACGTCATGTGTACATGAACGCTTGGAACATATGCCCATTATTGAACCGGTTCCTTCCAGAAAATGATTTTTTAAAATAATTTGACAACTATGTAGATTTCTTAAATACGTACTATACGAAGACAACTAAATCCACCCTACTTTCATTTATATTGAAACGAGTGACAATAATCTTAATCCACATGACTTGACTGTATCAAGTTTCCTTTCTGTGATATTTAAAATTAATGCCTTAAAAACTGAGCTAAGAATAAAAGTTGTTTTGTGCTCCTCTCGAATTGCTTCGGTGTAAATTTCTATTGGCTGTGTCTCAGTGATTGTTACTGTGTAAGATTCAATTCGATGTGTTTCAGTGGTATCTACTGTGTCGGATTCTATGTGTTGTGCCTCGATGATTGCTTGGGTATCGTTTGAGATTGGCTGGGACTCAATCAATTTCTTGTCATTTATGGTGTGCAGGTGGTTTTTGATAAAAGGGTCGACTTTCGTAGGGACTTTATTGCTGTTGGTGGGTTGGGCAACATTATGAATTCCCAATGGTGTTGAGCCGAATACAGCACTAGGACCAAGCTTCGGGGATTGCAGAATTCTATATGGATCATATGGTACTATTCCCGTGATCCGATCGAGCTGAAATTTGGCACACGGACCCGTCTCACCTAACAATGCATCGTATCAAAATTTCAGATCGATTGAACGTACCGTAGGCTAATTAAATTAATGCATTTTTAGTTTATCCTTATATTAGGTATGTAATTCAAATTCTCTGTTTGTTATTGTTTTTTTCCCCACGTGAGAGTTTGAGTTGACGAGTTGACGCGACCCATCGAAGTACCGGCGTGCTTTTGTTTACATTTTACGTGTCACGCTGAGCTCGGTCCAGCGATCGGTGACCAGACTTTTCCCCTCCCCCACCCCACAAGGGTTATGAAGCAAAGTTGAGTTAAGACAGATTCAGTCTGTAAATGTTTGTCGCGTTTGAAAATAATCAATACTGTTAGTTATGTCTCATATATAAGGGATTTATAGTCAAAAACTTTGTTTTTACGGGTTTGTTTTATTAACTCGCTTTCCTTCCTGTGGCATTGTTTGTTGGTTTGTCCAAGATTTTTTTAAATCTTCCAACGTAAAATTAAACCACTTCTGATGGTCCTAGATAGCTCAAACTTTTACCACATATAGATCTTGGATGACAATGCATTGTATCAAAATTTCAGGTCGATCGAATGGACCGTTATAAAATTATTGAACTTTTTAGTTTATCTATAGTCTATATATAAGAATTTGTACCGTCTGCTTTTGTTGACATCCGTGAGTTCAACCCGTGACCACATCACAATGTTTTTAAAACGTTGGGCGGGCGCTTGTGAGGTGTTTGGTAAAATAAATAGAGGTAAAAAAATATTTAAAAAAAACCAGGTTGTTATAAGTGGACTAAAAAGAATAAAATAAATAGAAGTAAAAAAAAGATGTTTAAAAACCACGTTTTTATTAGCGGACTAAAAGGAAGTTTAACAATTTAAAACTTATAAGTTCAAGTACTTTGATTTAATATGACTAAAAACGTGGGGGCGGGTGTTTGGTATAAAAATTAAAGATTTCTAATTTAGAAGGCAAAAGAGAGATCTATACGCGAGAGAATGAGTGAACCGCATATGTAAACCTCATAAGCGCCCGCCCCACGTTTTTAGTCATATTAAATCAAAGTACTTGAACTTATAAGTTTTAATTATTTTCTTCTTTTTAGTCCGCTAATAAAAACGTGTTTAAAAAAAATATTTAACTTCTAATTATTAAATCCTTTATATTAACTCGTAGTGTCTGGTTGGTTGATTTCTTGTTTGTCGAAAAACTTTGGATCGATTTTTAACCCACTTCCTCGTAAGCTACCGGGCTGAAATTTTGCAGGCAGTTTCGTGCCGGTGATAAAAACATTGTATCAAAATGTCAGATCGATCGCATGTACTGTAATTAAATTTTTAAATAATTGAATTTTTAGATTATTTTACTTATCACTATATATCATGTTATTTTTTGAGATAGAGTGTCGTGGTGCGTATTATATTGAACAACCTTTCTGTCGCGCAATAAAGTGCGTATTTTATTGACACCACTTTTTATAAACATATTCTTTATCGGTGCACATTATATTAAACATGTTTTACGACACATAACTACCATTTTGTATTTTTGGATGGTCTTTCGCTGTGTATTATAATAAACATTCTTTTAATTATGTCTCGTTCATAAAGGATTGATAGTCAAAAACTTGTTTTTTTACGTTTAAATTTTTTTTATTTCCAACTTGCAACCTGTTTATTCCATTGCATGAGGAGCAAACCATTATTTAATTTTTATATTACTTTCTGAATTGTTATTCTTATTTTTATTCCTTTTATAATTTTTGTCCAAATTATTGTTTATATATGTCCATAAAAGCTATAGATGTACACCAATCCAAAGCGACACCATAACGCTAAAATTAATAAGAAAATACTTTGTTTTTATTTTTTAATTTTTGTTTCTGTACACAAGACATAAGGTTAGAAAATACATTCATTTGAATAGATCATTGCGAACTTTTCTTTTTAAATGAATCAATAAATAATTTTCAACTGCGGATCTCAATGGTGCGTTGACATAATACAATCATTCGTAGCGACTATTCGCCTGATCTCGCTGTGATGCTTGTTTATCACACACCGAAATGTGGGGTTCTCCTCCTGTTTGAGTTCATGAACCGTCAAAGAATGGAAGCTGGAGTTTGGGATATGATACCTCACACTGGCAGGTTGTAGTTTCTAGACTCTAGTCTAGACCATTGTCCAGTCGTGACCACAGAATAAACTGTCACGAGACTTTAAATAGGGACAAAGGTATTTATAGTCCATAGTAATCCCTCATTTATGGCGGGAGATGGGTTCCATGGCCTGTCGCAATAACTGAATTTCCGCGAATTAGCGACACCATATTTATTTTAATTCTTTAATGTGTGTTTGGGCGTTTTGAAACCCTATCTATACTGTTAACAACGCACCCTTAAAACTATTAATAAAAGGGACAACTGTTAAGCTATATGAATTTGGTAGAAAAATTAAGTTACTGTATATCGAAGTCCACGTAGCAATACATGACGTGACGATGATGATGAATATGTTGCGCAGTGAAAATGATGATGCAAGTGATGATTATTTTTACTGCGCAGTTGATAACTGTAATTTGAATCTTTTCAGACTATATTAAAAAAAACACGCGAAGTCGTGAGTCCGCGAAAAGTGAACCGCAAAATAGCGAGGGATTACTGTGTACTGAATCTTCAAATCTTCATTTTTGTTGCGGTCGTGCCGCCGCGTACTGCAGTAGATCATCGTTGCCGTTTAAAGTTTAACGCTGGGGTACAGCTGGTGGGAAAAACACCTTATACCGAGAGTTAGTAAAGTGACTGAGCGTCGTCCACAGTCGTTAGCATCGCTACTCAATGAGTTAGATTTGTCGTTGACTGTGTGTGTGTGGTTCTCCTGTATAAGATGATTTCATATACACGTTTAGACTAGAATCTCACAATATCAAATACATGGTAGCAATGATACCAGAACGTTGTTAGCGTCCCGAAACTCCCGCCTCTTCTTGACCAGACACAAAATAATATTGACCATGATCCTCAGAATATGAAAATGATGACAGGAAAAATATAGAATTCTCTAAATATAAGGCACACATATACATGTTACAAGTTGAGATTGAGGCTGCACAGGCGTCTCCTTTAAAAAATCACACGGATAAAGTAAATGCAAAGGGCAGCGTTTGCGTATTTGATTTTTGATATTTCATAAAAGTAATACTAAGAAACTTATTCTTTTCTTTTCGAATTGTCTTTTAAGACGTCTATTTTACTTCTTATGGCTATTATATAGATATATTTTTATCTGTTGGTTAAAGAAACGAATAAAATTCAAGAATTTATTAAAACCCCGGAATCATGACACAAGGGTTCTCAAACTTAATCGTCATTCGGGAACACTTGCGTATATGTGGGGGGGGGGATGAAGCCAACCTACAAATAAAAACGTTTCCTTCCATTGAGAGGCCCATTTCCTACTAAAACGGCCCTAAAAATCTACAATATGACTACCGGGATATTGTGTTGTCAAGAGATTAGCGCCGTTAACAGCCCTACTACACACGTGCCTTTGATGATCGAGGTCTAGTATATACTGTTAGTTTCCCCTTATACTGCTTGGTCCAAGTCAAGAAACATTGAGTACAACTTGAAGAGTGTAGACGACCGTTGCTATGGCTACACAGAGAACTCGATTGAAATGAGACACAGAAGGGCCGGTGTTGTAGGGGTCATCATTTTTGTCGATGATGGGTGACCTCGGCCAGACCTTGTTGTTACAGTAATCTTCGCCCTCACAGGAGAAGAAACACCCATGGCTGGTGCCGTAGTCCGTACAGCCGTTTTCTTGAGTGTACGCCCCGCAGCCCCGGTAGAAGAACTTTGGCTGTCCAGTCTCTGAAAGTCAGAAGGAAATGTATAATACAAACTGATGAATGCACGATTGTAATGGCATTAAATATACCGTTATACCCCAATTAGGCTTGTAAGAAGCTGGTCATGTCGTGTCATGGTATATCACAAAAGTGCGTTAATGCAAAACTTAAGGGCGAGATTTATCTATAATTCGTGTAACACACACACACGCACGCACAAACACACACACACACAATGCACGACTCTGGATTGGATAGGACTCTCCATCCAACATTGGACGGTAGCTACCCTATAGGATATGGATGTACAATGGTTGCTTATTGCTTCCGCTTTCATGTTTGAACACAGAGACAATGCAAACTATCAACATTTAAAACACGAAAAATTATGCGAGACTAGACAAAAACCATGAATAAGCGTAGGACGCAATAGTATTTTGTATTGAAGGAACGTCTGTATATATAAGATGAGTTAAGATAATGTATAGGCACTAGGTACAATAATGATTAAAACTTTTATCGTAGACGAATATCCCAGTGGCGTAGCTAGAACTTTTGCCGCCCGGGGCGGTCTCCAATTTGCCGCCCTTTTTAAGGGCCGTCCATAAATGACGTCACGCACCTGGGGGGGGGGAAGGGAGTCACATACGTTTGTGACGATGTGTAACGAAGGGGGGTGTTTAAGAAATGTGACGTCACGTCAAAACGCGCAACTTTAAATAAATTCCCACTTCAATATTTGATTACTGACACTTTATTTAATGACGTTTATGTAAAACGCGTGTTACTATATTAGAATGCAGCATTACACTAAAAACATACTTCAGTGGAAAAAATTTAATTTGAAACATGCTCATTTTCAAGCTGAAAATACGGCTTTTATTGGAGGGAGGTGGGTCAAAGCTTTGTGACGACGTGTGACGAGGGGGAAGAGGTGCACTATCAGCCAAAATAGCGTGCTTCATTTATGGATGGCCACTGAGTCGATTATATTATGGTTTTTAAAAATTAATAAACTTGAATAATTAGGTGTCATTGAAACGAAGTAAAGGTGGGGAACATGTTTACCATTGCATGACATATTTATGTAAGCAGTAATAAAAGAGGCCGCATAAGATTATATACCTATAAATACACATTTATAAAAAATACAAGATACTTTTTTAAAGGCCACAAGAAAGTTACTGAGGTCGCAGGCCCCATGAGACAAAACAAATTCCAAATTTACACCCAAAAAAAATATTACCAAATAATATTCTTTTATTATGTATTTATAAATAAATGTTTTTTTTTACAAACAAAAAAATTGTATACATTAGCAATGGCGTAACAACGGCTTGGCATTGGGGCAGTTGCCAAGGGCACCGGCCTGCGCCAGTTCTCTCAAATCTCTCATTTTAAAATTTTTACTTAAATAAAAGGCGCGAAAAATAAATTAGGCAAGGGCGTCGAAAACCCAGTTACGCCTCTGTACATTAGTATGTAAACATATTTATACATTTGCTTCCCTAACTTTCATAATAGAAAAATCGTGTATTATGCTATTAAAATTAAAAATTATTTGTAATATCTTGTTCTATGGACAGTATTGCAAGCTTTTGTTGTCTTTAATCGCTCATTGTGGAAAAAAGATAATTTTTTATCAACTTCAGTTTAGAGAAGCTCCTTTCACAACTAGCGACACTGATATATCAATAGTTGAAAAAATTCATAGCAAATTTACAATGTTGGGTACAGAATTTTCCAATCTATACTGTTGAATAAATTTTAATAGATCAAGGGTGCCTTTTCCCCCGTTTTTCTAACATAATGCCTCTTCTTGTAGTGTAGGTACAGCCATAAAAACCTGGATCCTTTATCTTTCCATATTGAACTGTCAATGTCAATAAAGTAATTTATTTGATGTTCAAATGCTTTATTTAGTAGGTTACATGGTATTATATACGAATATTTTCTTGCAAGGACATGCAACTCATCAAAGCGTTATTTTATTTTATTTTATAATTCCAGCTATGGATAAAAAACATTTCTCGTTGTACTTCTTGTTCTAAAGATAGAACCACGTCTTCTGAATTTCCCTACTCATATTTTTTCTCCTTCTAACTAGGCGTTCAGTTGATATCTCCTTCTCATCACAAATTGTTTGGCTCATATAACAACACTTTGTATTAGCAAATCTCTTTGTTCCATGCAATGAATGGCTTTACATTAATTAAAAAAATTGCGGGTTCCCACAAATTGAGATAACATAGAAGAGAAAAAGATTGAATTGAATTTAGTAAAATTCCAGCATCTGATCTCGTTTTCCTAGTTACTTCTTCAGATGTGAATTTTTTCAAGACGCTTGAAAGTTTAAAGTATGTCTTTTTCGAAATTCTTATGCCTATTGTGGTGTTTATTAACAGAGAAATTTAAATATCTACATATGCTTGTCATAAATCTTAATAATTTTCCATAAAATAGACGAATTCAAATTATTTACACATTACTGTTACTTTAATTGGATAGGTGTAACATGCCTAATGAATAACCGTATTTTAATGAAAAACACAAATTATTTGTGCTACTTTAATGCAATAAAAACAAAATTTAATTTTTAATAACTTACCTTACAATAATTTACTGAAAACTGAAACAGTAATATAAATTACTACTTAAAAGTTAAACACAATATTTTATCCATCATGCCTTATAGGTACTTGTTCGCGCATCATTCTGCGAATGTCGAAATTCCATGTACAAACTGTCGTGGCGATATTAATAGCATACATTATTCGGCCCTGCGGTGATGGGTTTTTGGGTAGTTTTCTTATAAAAGCGTCATGTGTGACGTATACCACTTAGTTTTCCAAACAAATGGATACTTTTTTTGAGCGATTTAAAATTTGTAAACGGTTTTGCGTTAGTCTAGTTATAATATCCACTATGTAATCAAACAAATGTTGTGGGAATCCGTTAATTAAAACTCGTAATTAATTACGAATATTTTTTATTTCACCTTGGTTTTCCCTTTCAATAGAACAAGGGTGGTTGTCGGAAATGGTGTTACTTTTCAAATGCCCACAAATGCCGCCCCTAAATGAGTGCCGCCGGGGGAGGACCGCCCCCACCGCCCCCCTAGCTACGCCACGAAATATCCAAATATTAATTATATACAGGCCTACTTTTTAATTATTAACTTTAACTAATTATTAATTTCAGCTATTAAATTCTAAGTTTTAATTTAAGAATATCTTTGCCCTGAATCTATGTGGAAAATACTTCTCATTCGTCGCTTATACTTCGTTTGTAACCAACATCGACCATAGTCTATCCCTTGGCACAAAGGGCAATGACTCTTAGCCAAACCTACTTGAATCATAGTCTGCCGTGATGATACACTTGGTCTCACACTTGATTCTCCTCTCACCCCCCGTCCAGTTGACCGGGGCGGTGGTACACTCGATCCCACGACCGTTGAGGACGTACTGACAAGACCAGCACATCTGCCTACCACCTGTGGACAAAGTACGAGGAGTGATGGGGATCCATTCACCTACTACATGTCATTTTTTAATAGGGCTGTTAACGATTAATTTAAATTTAATCTGGAACTTTCGAAAAATGAACGATTGATTAATCGTTAATTTCGATTAAAGCCAAAAATTGAAATGTATGGTGTCATAAGTATAATTTATTAAACGTTATTGTCGAAAATCGAAATAACACTTGAATGTCTTCTTTATATGACATCTTTTAACCAACAACGCAAACAGACAACTGTATTGACATTATTTGTTTCAAGTGATGAGTGGGTCTTATTGACAATATAACCAGCCGAGCTGAACAATCGATCACATAGCTTTAGATTGTCTCAGCTGAAGTTTCTGATACTGTAGTGTATGTTTTTTTTGCAGGTGATATGTAAGTGAAGTGTTAGAACCATGGTAGCAATGTTCCCTTTAAGCAACGCGACTGCGCAGAACGACGCCACGAAGGAGTTTAGCATCAACGCGCAGAAAATTTTGTAAAATATTACACAACAAATGGACGTTGTGCAACTTTGCACACGAGGGTTTTTTTTTAAACTTTGCACACGGACCAATGAAGCTTAGACTTAGAGGGATGGTAGGCATACGATTTCTCTCAATGGACACAATAACCTTTATCAACATTTTGAAAATTCACGTCAGTCAATAGTTTAAAACCAAAATTTTCGTGTAATCGTCCGGAAATTGGTTTATATTTATCGGCCAAAATATTTTACTTTTTGACTTCCAGTACATTTATAACTGGTTGGTCGATTAATCGTTAAATATTTTTTACGATTAATCGAAAAATTAATCATTAATTTCCGCACCCCTAATTTATAAGAATCAAAGTTTTTTTTAGCAATGCTAAGCAAAGTGGGAGAGGCATATCTATTCTAATGTTCACCAATTTCTTCAACTTCACGAAAACATGACGTTTTGGCTACTAGCCTCACCGCAAGGATGGATTATAAAGGATGCAATTTCCGTGGGGTAGGAAGAGAGAAAATGTGAGGGGGCACTCTGCCTCTCTCCCCTGCCCCTACGGAACTTATTATCTTTTTAATAATATGGGACATTTTCGGAAATTTGCGGGCTTTGTTTTTTTTCATTTAAGGTTACAGAAATATTATTTTCTTACCCCCCCCCTTTCCCGTATGACAGTAAACATATTAACGTCACCCATATGGATTCCCCTCTTTCCACACCATAAAAAAATTATCTTATAACGTATATCAAATTTAATGCTTGAGTAAAGTTCAAGTTACTTTGTGTGTGATTGACCAATCGCAGCTTAAGTCTTAAGTTTTGTTTAATTCATATTTACATACTTTAGTAGCTTTATCTATATATATGCAGTTCATACTGCCATGCATTGACTTTTTAAATCACTTATCTTTAGTTTAGAAAATACCAAAACAAACACTATTTTGAAGAAAAAAAATAGCTTCACCCAAAGCTTTAAAAAAGCTTTTTAAATGGTATTTCTTATTTCCAGGTCATAATTGATAAAAATTTGTTTTTACTAGACGTCCATTCAGAGGCGTAATAACGACTTGGCATCGAGGCAGTTGCCAAGGGCGCCAAAATGAATTAGCCAAGGGCGCGGAAAACCCAGTTACGCTTCTGCGTCCATTTCCCAATTAAGTAGTCGTCAACCAGCTGTTTATCTTCATGCTCCTATTAGTCTACTGTCTTATAATATGGTTAGTTTGTTAGTCGAAGCGATGCTTAGTTTCGCGATCTTCTAGTTGCCCTTTTCAGTATTTTTCAATTTTCATTAGTTTCGTTTAGAAATTAATTTAAAATGTTGAAATTAAATTTCAGTGAATGATCCGCAAAAAATCGTATAAAACAACTTACCTACATAACATATACAGTACAGTACTATTAAAACAACTTACCTACATAACATATACAGTACAGTACTATTAAAACAACTTACCTACATAACATATACAGTACAGTACTATTAAAACAACTTACCTACATAACATATACACTACAGTACTATTAAAACAACTTACCAATATAACATATACACTACAGTACTATTAAAACAACTTACCTACATAACATATACACTACAGTACTATTAAAACAACTTACCAACATAACATATACAGTACAGTACTATGCCTAGAAAGCACAAAGTTAAACACCTTCTCTCCATCGTAGGCCAATCTTGATTAAATATCCAATATTCCGGATGTGATATAATCCAATAGTTCGGATGTAATCTAATCCTATATTCCAGGTGTGATCTAATCCTATATTCCAGGTGTGATCTAATCCTATATTCCAGGTGTGATCTAATCCTATATTCCAGGTGTGATCTAATTCAGTATTTCGGATGTTATCTTATCCGATATGTCGGATGTGATTTCCTTGCTGTATTACAATCCAGATGAGATGGCTTTTAACCAAATGACGTGATCAGATAGACGGTAAACTCCTTTGAAGTTGACCTTAAACATACATTTTAGTAGGGAAGTTTATTCTATAGAAGACAAAGGTAAATGTTGTTATTAATAATTGAATACTTAACACATGAATCAAAGCTTGACAGTTCCCATCAAATGTTTAAAAAAAAATTTAATTGAAATTTTGATGCCATAGATGTTTGTGTTTGTGTGTATGAGTTTGTGTGTATGTGTTTGTGTCAATGAGTTTGTGTGTATGTTTTGTGTGTATGTGTTTGTGCGTGCTTTGTCTGTGTGCCGCAACTTTTTGAATAATAAAAAAAATTAAATCTTGTTTTATTTTGTGATGGTGCCTCCGTGCCTCCTTTTTCAAAGAAGAAAAATATAACCTGTACCCTATTTATTCCATGACAACCAATAATAGCAATACTATCAATCATACGTGACAACGCTGAAAATGCTTGTATCATGGATAGTGTTTATATATTATGTTACTTTTCTCAGAGGGAACTAGGTGGACAAGTCACAAAGTTAACGTTCCATTATTATAGTGTTTTGTCATAATATTTTACCACAGGAATGCTACCATAATATTCGTAAATGTATAACATAAAAACAGGGTATTAGTAGGCCTGACAGGACGTAACACATATTCGTTTCATTTGTGTACTATTTGTCCGTTGAGGAAGGCTCTTTGCCGAAACGTTCGCTGTTGTGTTACGCCCTGCCAGGCCTACTAATACCCTGTTTTTATGTTATACATTTACCTATTTAAAAGCCCGATTGCAGTCTCACCCCCCATTACTTTACCATAATATTGCCACTTCATAATAGTTTACAATAGTCATGTTGCACAATAACTAATTTAGGATATGTTTTTCAATGGTTTCGATAATAAAATCCTTGAGCTTATGTTAACTTAAAGATCACTGTAAAAAATCATAACTGTTACAATTCTCAAATATAAATAGTATCATTAATTAGGGAAGTGAATGATTTTGTCATATGTAATTTATATATACATATATATATATATATATATATATATATATATATATATATATATATATATATATTATATATATATATATATATATATATATATATATATATATATATATATATACCTTTCAGATTTAATTACTTAAAAAAGCATCCTTCCTTTTGTATCGTGCATAAAATAACTCTCTCACTCACTAAAGAGAAAATAAAAAGTACTCACTCAATATTACAGAAGATATTTTAAAAAACTGTCACTCATTATTACAGGCATAACAAACTCTCACTCGCTAAACAGGAAATAACAAACTCTCTCTATCACCGTACTGAAAACAAGCTACGGTAATAACATACATGACGTATCAAATGATCTCCAATTCAATACACAGATCTATCGAGCATCTATGGCACAAATGTTTAACCCCAATTAAAGTAAAGTAAGTTCTGTGTGCCATTCACTCTACCACTCCTAATTCAGGTGGGTTACGCTTTACCTAAAGTATTTGGAACATGACGAAAGAAGTAATATTTGCATAGACAAAGGCGTCTCACACTGAAGACTTACTGGATGTTAAGTGTTAAAAAAATTCTTATATATTGTTACAAAATAGGATAATTATAATTATGTGCATAAATATTTAATGTTTTCAATGCAGTAGATGGTATATTTTTAATTGTAATGGGAAACACAATGATTTCTAGGAAATAAATTAAATAAGATAAGATAATGCTTCAGAGAGAGATTTTAAAGTAGTATTCAATATTGAGAAACAACATTTTTTTAAAAAATACTGACAGAGCTGCCTAATAATCTCCCTTATCTTTTTCAACCTTGACCTACATTACTCCAATCTTGTCTAACATTCACAAACACACACAAACACTTTTAATATTTTAATAAAACAAACCCGTAAAAACAAAGTTTTTGACTATAAATCCCTTATATATGAGACATAACTAACAGTATTGATTATTTTCAAACATTTACAGACTGAATCTGTCTTAACTCAAGTTTGCTTCATAACCCTGGGGGGGGGGAGGGTGAGAGGGGAAAAGTCTGGTCACCGATTCGCTTGACCAAGCTCAGCGTGACACGTAAAATGTAAACAAAGTGCCCCGGTGCTTCGATGGGTCGCCTCAACGCGTCAACTCAAACTTTCACGTGGGAAAAAAACAATAACAAACCGCGAATTTGAATTACATACCTCATATAAGGATAAACTAAAAATGCATTAATTTAATTAAGGTACGTTCGATCGATCTGAAATTTTGATACGATGCATTGTTAGGTTAGACGGGCCCGTGTGCCAAATTTCAGCTCGATCGGATCACGGGAAGAGGGTCATTTTCGACTTTTGTTTTTCCGCCCGCCCGCCCATGAGATGACGACAGACAGAGAGACAGAGACGGCGGTGAAGTTAATATAAGGGATTAAATAACAGTTTTTCTATCATTCTCTTTCATTAAGTCAAAAATTATCCATATTCCAGTGTACCTTTTATTTAATCTTGAAATAAATGTTCTTACACATCTAATCTAATCCTCTCTTTCACCTAAACTAAACACCTCCTTCGTCTATGAGACCAATAAAAGCTTGTTACTTAGTGCAGAAAGGAGAATGTTCATTGAGAGTTCGTCCAAATATAACTATGTTTAATATAAACAGTAAACAGCCAAAGACGTCTCTGTTTTCGAAGCTCCTTTACCCGCACCCTACGGAATGCCCTCTTGAAACCCGCCCCCTTTGATAAACCCAGATTTATAAATGGCCACGAAAAAGTGTCTTATAAAACCATTAATATTATGTTGACAAGATAATTGAAAGCCGCACTTGTCTGTATAATGTGAAGTTGGCTCTTTAATAATAGTTTCTTTAAAAAAAATTATATTTCAACAAATCTACTGTGGTGACGTTAAACCATGTGCATGACACTATACCGACTGAGAACCCGTTTGCGGGATATGGATTTTGTAACGAATAGTCGGTTAATCCCCAAAATGTTACGTGTACATCATGGACTGGGCGGTAACTGTATGCGCACACCAAGCAAAGACTATGTCAATAAAGCCATTGATGATTGTGTGGACCGCGCCAAGACCGCTCGGCAAACACCGTCTTTCATGACAATTACGAGGGCAGACGGAAAGTGCGGATAAACGGGGAATCCCACAATGGACATGACTGGTCACATTGTGTGCGCAGTATGCAGGCATGAGTTCATTTCACAGTTTCCTAGGGGACTCACGATTCGAGGGTCAATTAATTACTCTTTGTTATATATTTGTTTTATACAGGCAAGTTTTGAATTTTTTACATTTTGAAGAAAAGAAAAATCCGTAAAATTCTTTATTGACTTTAACACACCAGGGACCGTCCATAAATGACGTCACGCACAAGGGGGGGGGGAGGGGGTCACACTTTTGTGACGATGCGTGACGAGGGGGAGGGAGGGAGGGGGGTTGAAGAATTGTGACGTCACATCAAAAGGGTAACTTTAAATAAAACTTCCACGGAAATATTTGGTCGCTTAAAATTTATTTAATGACTTTTTTTTCCTTTAAAAAAAATAAATCATTGCTTCTCAATGTGCCGGTCGGTAGGCCATCAGACGCTGGTTGGCGTAAGCTATCAAGACACGAAAATTAAATCTAATTATAATCCTTAAGTTTTAGAATCCACAAGATCACATGAAATTGTTACACTGCGTCGTTTGATGTTGGCATCAAAGCATTTGTGATGTAACCGCAGCTCTGTTTGGTTCTCTCATGGCAGGAGTCGTCGATTTTTTTGCCAAATTATACAAGTTTATGTGTGCGTTACCCCCCCCCCAACCCCCAGACTCTAGGTCCTGCTCACATGACTCTGGGATTTGGGGGAGCATCGTTAGCCCCCCCCCCGAAAATGCTACTAGTGAGTTTTACAAGCATGTCAAGTGTCTAAAATGATCTGAATAGGATTATGTGTAGATATTTTCAGTCAAAACGACACGGAATATACTTTTTCTTTAAAAGGGGAGGGGGGGATCTATTTGATAAAATTAAAAACGTTTTAAGTTTGATATAATTGTTCGATTGGTTTTTGGTCAAACGCCCCTGTCCATTCTAGTCTTCTAGATCAGTGCTGCTCAAAGTGGTGGTCATCAGACCGGTGCCGGTCCGTGGGCCATCCGCTGCCGGTCCACAGATGTTCTCAAAAAAAGGACCGAAAAAATTGTCAGTGCAGGGAAAATAGTGCACCGGTCCCTGGTGCAATGGAAAAAATTCCCGCCGGTCCGCCAAACTAAAAACGTTTGAGAAGCACTGTTCTAGATATAAATGGTAAATGAGCCCATTTAAAATTAGTCAACTATTCATTAACTTTATTGAATGCATCAAATTCTTGACATCGCAATTCGAGAGGAGCACAAAACAACTTTTCTTCTTAGCTCAGTTTTTAAGGCATTAATTTTAAATATCACAGAAAGGATACGTGATACAGACAAGTCATGTGGATTAAGATTATTGTCACTCGTGTCAATATAAATGAAAGTAGGGTAGATTTAGGTGTCTTCGTATAGTACGTAGGTAAGAAATCTACATAGTTGTCACATTTTTAAAAAAAATGCATTTTCTGGAAGGAACCGGTTCAATAATGGACATATGTTCCAAGAGTACACGTACACATGACGTATTTTAATATATCTAGTGGATTGTAGTGGATGGTATATGTCCCAAATGAGTCTGCTTTACCCCCAATAATTTCCTTTTTGACCCCAGCTGAGTATATTTACTTATGTTCGCCGACCTCTTTCTTACGGGATGCCCATCAGTCAATTGAGGGATTTCTTTAAAATAAATGTTAAAAATGTAATTTTTAAATATATTTTATTTCTAAACAAAGACGTTAACCGTGATGATTAATAGTCAATGTTTAATTTGTATGCATTAAAATAAAATATAATCTAAGGATGTTAACACAGTTCGTTTTCTGAAGGCCAGTTAAACGTTTTAAAAAAAATGTTTCACGCGGGTTACGATATTACAATGTAGATCTTCACTAAATAAACAATTAATACTTAAACAAAAGTGATTTGAAACATACTTATTTTCAAATAGTAAATAAAGTGTTGTTTTTGTTTGTTTTTTTATGGGGGGGGGGTCAAAGATTTGTGACGTATTTTTTAAGAGGGGTGGGTCTAAGTTTTTGTGAAGACGCGTGACGAGGGGGGGGGGTTAAAAATCGGCAAAAATCGCGTGACTTCATTTATGGACGCGCGCCCCCCCCCCAAAAAAAAATCCCCCTCTTACAAAAAATAAAATAAATTGTATTACTGGTTAAAAGGAATGTATATGTAATGTACAGTCATATGACTGTAGAAGCTCTTTAAGCTTTCGCGTGGATTGTTTTATACTTGTAACATTTCCTTTATTTCCCGTTAGTGGTTGGGTGAGTTTATTTTGCGTAATTCCTTTGTTCACGTATGTTCGCCCCCCCTCCCCAACTCCAATAAATAAATTAAAAAAACATAATTAAAAACCATGTTTTATTCATAAAACTAGCAATCAGTCTCTCTAGGAAATGTGAGCAGACCAGGGTTATTTTCAAAATTTAAAATAAAAATAGTCTTCAAGAATACAATCTCCTAACTGTCCTAATACTGAACATAAATTTAGATAAAATATAATATAAGTAAAAAGCGCTTTCTATCAGCGTCGTTTTAAAGAAATGAATAAGGTAAAATTTATTTAAGACAAGGTCTTTAATGTAGAACAAGTTCCAAATTGAGTTTAGAATTGCAAACCAAATAAAGACGTGGGAAACATCCGTGTGCTACCTAGTAATCTAAGTCTTAAAGTAGCACTACACGTCACCTTTGGTTAAAACAAGTCACCTATAGGATCAAAGATAGCATTACACGTCACCTTTGGTTAAAACAAGTCACCTATAGGATCAAAGATAGCATTACACGTCACCTTTGGTTAAAACAAGTCACCTATAGGATCAAAGTTAGCATTACACGTCACCTTTGGTTAAAACAAGTCACATATAGGATCAAAGATAGCATTACACGTCACCTTTGGTTAAAACAAGTCACCTATAGGATCAAAGATAGCATTACACGTCACCTTTGGTTAAAACAAGTCACCTATAGGATCAAAGATAGCACCACACGTCTTAACCTTCGTGTCAAACCAATTTCACTTTTTAAGTCGTCTCGGATCAAACCTTCAACACCTTTGATTCACACATAGTTCCCTTCATAATTGTAGCACACGACAACTGTAACACACGACAATTGTAACACACGACAAATGTTACACACGACAACTGTAACTGTAACACAGAACAACTCTTACATCGGAAAAATTGTTGAACAAAGCGTTTGACCCTAACACCGTCACCGGTCCTTCATGTTTGTTCCTCACAGCCACAAGTTCCGGATTGTTGTCAGCATCGCCCCCTCGTGCACAGTTGGCCGGTCCTCAAAAATTTACCAAGCTCGTTTGAAAAGAGATTTAGCCAATGTCTCTAAAGTGTGCACTGTTTCTACCTGAACGGCAGGCTGAAATGCAACCCCCCCCCCACTGTTGACACACACACCAACAGTTGTCCCAATCCCTCGATAGACCCCCATGTTTTAAATCGCCCCTATACAGCCATCATAAACATCATCGCCTTGGAAATACACCAAGAATAAATAAAGGTAAAAAAATGATTTTTAAAAACCACGTTTTTACAAGTGGACTAAAAAGAAAAAAATAATTTAAAACGTATAAGTTCAAGTACGTTAATTTAATACAACTAAAAACGTGGGGCGGGCGCTTATGAGGTTTAACATATGCAGTTCACTCATTCTCTCACTTATAGATCTCTCGTTTGCCTTCTAAATTAGAAATCTTTAATTTTTATACCAAACACCCGCCTCACGTTTTTAGTCATATTAAATGAAAGTACTTGAACTTATAAGTTTTAAATTATTTTCTTCTTTTTAGTCCGCTTATAAATACGTGGTTTTTAAAAATCTTTTTTTTACTTCTATTTATTTTATTCTTTTTAGTCCACTTATAACAACCTGGTTTTTAAAAATATTTTTTTACCTCTATTTATTTTACCAAACACCTCACAAGCGCCCGCCCAACGTTTTAAAAACATTGTGATGTGGTCAAGGGGTGAAATCACGGATGTCAACAAAAGCAGACGGTTACATATGCTTCTATATAGACTATAGATAAACTAAAAAGTTCAATAATTTAATAACGGTACATTCGATCGATCTGAAATTTTGATATAATGCATTGTCACCCAAGATCTATCTGTGGTACAATTTTCAGATCTCTAGGACCATCAAAAGTGGTTCAATTTTACGTTGGCAGATTTGAAAAAATCTTGGACAAACCAAGAAACCAACAATGCCACAGGAAAGAAAGCGAGTTAATAAAACGTGGATAAAATTAGAAGAGAACAAACTATTTCGAACTAAAAGACATGCCAGCATAGACGTGAAATGCATGGACATCTACACATAACCGAAATGAGCAGAGGGAACTCAAATTGTTGCGTTGTGGAAACTAAAAATTCTGTGGGATATCCGACAGGGAGATTTCAAACTAAAATTTAATTAAAAATAAATAGTGGGACACGATAGAATGAAGTAGACATAGCGGCCAAGGGCAAGGTCAAGGTCCTTCTCCATTATCAATACATGGCCCGAGGCGCAGATTTTACTTGCAGTTTTATCATGGATAAGATTGATTATTGGTTATATTTTTCAGTACGATCATAGGGGCCGTCCATAAATGACGTCACACACCTAAAAAAAAAGGGGGGGGGGAGGGTGGTCACACTTTTGTGACGATGCGTGACGAGGGGGAGGGAGGGGGTTGAAGAAATGTGACGTCACATCAAAAGGGTAACTTTAAATACAACTTCAACTGAAATATTTGGTCGCTTACAATTTATTTAATGACTTTTTAAAATAAAAAATCAGTGCTTCTCAATGTGCTGGTCGGTAGGCCATCAGACGCTGGTTGGCGTAAGCTATTAAAACACGAAAATTAAATCTAATTATAATCCTTAAGTTTCAGAATCCACAAGATAACATATAAAATTGTTACAGTTACACTGCGTCGTTTGATGTTGACATCAAAGCATTTGTGATGTAACCGCAGCTCCGTTTGGTTCTCTCATGGCAGGAGTCGTCGATTTTTTTGGCCAAAATATACAAGTTTATGTGTGCGTTACCTTAACCCTTAGACTCTAGGTTCTGCTCACATGACCCGGGGATTTGGGGGATCGTCGTTAGGCCCCCCTCCCCGAAAATGCTACTGGTGAGTTTTACAAGCATGACAAGTGTCTAAAAATGATCTGAATAGGATTATGTGTAGATATTTTCAGTCAAAACGACACGGAATATCCTTTTTCTTTAAAAGGGGAAAGGGGGGGGGTCTATTTGAAAAATTAAAAACGTTTTAATTTTGATATAATTGTTAGATTGGTTTTTGGTCACACGCCCCTGGCCATTCTAGTCTTCTAGATCAGTGCTTCTCAAAGTGGTGGTCCGCGGACCGATGCCGGTCCGTGGGCCATCCGCAGCCGGTCCGCTTGTGTTCTCAAAAAAAGGACCGAAAAAATTGTCAGTGCAGGGAAAATAGTGCACCGGTTCCTGGTGCAATGGAAAAAATTCCTGCCGGTCCGCCATACTAAAAAGCTTGAGAAGCACTGTTCTAGATATAATGGTAAATAAGCCCATTTAAAATTAGTCAACTATACATTAACTTTATTGAATGCATCAAATTATTGACATCGCAATTCGAGAGGAGCACAAAACAACTTTTCTTATTAGCTCAGTTTTTAAGGCATATCACAGAAAGGATACTTGATACAGATAAGTCATGTGGATTAAGATTATTGTCACTCGTGTCAATATAAATGAAAGTAGGGTAGATTTAGGTGTCTTCGTATAGTACGTAGGTAAGAAATCTACATAGTTGTCAAATTTTTAAAAAATGCATTTTCTGGAAGGAACCGGTTCAATAATGGGCATATGTTCCAAGCGTACACGTATACATGACGTATTTTAATATATCTAGTGGATTGTAGTGGATGTTATATGTTCCAAATGAGTCTGCAGAATTCCCAAGAATTCCTTTTTTGATCCCAGATGAGGTTATATGCCTCTGTTCGCCGACCTCTTTCTTACGGTATGCCCGTCAGTCAATTGAGGGATTTTTAAAAAATAAATTTTAAAAATGTTATGTTTAAATATTTTTTTTTCTAAACAAAGACGTTAACCGTAATGATTAATAGTCAATGTTTAATTTGTATGCATTAAAATAAAATATAATCTAAGGATGTTAACACGGTTGTTTTCTGAAGGCCAGTTAAACGTTTTTTAAAAATGCTTCACGCGGGTTACGATATTACAATGTAGATCTTCACTAAATAAATAATAAATACTTAAATGACAATAAAAGTGATTTGAAACGTACTTATTTTCAAATAGAAAATAAGGTGGGTTTTATTTATTTGTTCAAAGATTTGTGACGTATTTTTAGAGTGGGGGGGGGTCTAAGTTTTTGTGACGACGCGTGACGAGGGGGGGGGGAGGGGGTAAAAATCGGCAAAAATCGCGTTACGTCATTTATGGACGGCCCCATATGCATGAATGAATATTTCCATTTCGTTTGATCTGTTCTCGGTGAAGCAGTTTCATGTTCTGCTCTGAGGTTCTCATGGCGAAGCTGAATCCATTGTCTTACCACAAAGACTGACTTTTATTTACATTGAAAATAAAATGTTGGTTAAGATCATATATCATGCTTAGTATGGCTGAGCCTGGGCGAATGGCTTTATTGATGGACTCTTAACAAACAACAATATATTTTTTTTTAAATACCTTTAACTAAATTTTGTTAGATTTTAGGATGGTTGAAACTATCAAACCGATTGACATCTAAAATAGAAACACAGAGTTACAGACACTTTTAAAAAAACAACTTTAGAAACCATTGTGTTAAACTTTAAAACACATTGTGTTAAACTTTAAAATACATTGTGTTAAACTTTAAAAACCATTGTGTTAAACTTTAAAATACATTTTGTTAAACTTTAAAATACATTTTGTTAAACTTTAAAAACCATTGTGTTAAACTTTAAAATACATTGTGTTAAACTTTAAAAACCATTGTGTTGAACTTTAAAAACCATTGTGTTAAACTTTAAAAACATAATAACGTTGGGTTTGTTTTCATCCTGCGCAAGACAGCCATAAAAACGATGTATTTCTGGTATACAGATATCTTTGTCATACACGCTTAATTAACAAAAATTGATAACGCATTGGCTGGTATCAGTGCTTTTTTTGTGACGGTACGCACCGGTACGGCGTACCAGGCACCTTTTTCAATGTGAGAAAAAATTATAACTTTTCTTGTATTTTAACGTTTATTATTATTGGTCAATTATAACATAAAATTGTTTTAGACATTAAGTATCCTTGCAGTTAAAGCAAAGACCAAAATAAGGAAGATTTTGCTGCGCGAGCTCTTATTTGCAGACGATGCCGCCTTAATATCCCACACAGCAGACGGCCTGCAGAACCTTGTATCCAGCTTCTCCGCTGCCTGCAAAGAGTTTGGCCTGACCATAAGTATAAAGAAAACCAACATTATGGCACAGGATGCTGCCTCTCTCCCGACTATCACCATTGATGACTGCAACCTGGATGCTGTTGACAGTTTTACTTATCTGGGATCGAACATCTCGAGCACCCTCTCACTGGAAGATGAGATAAGTAGCAGGATAGGGAAGGCAGCAACTGTTATGGCTAGACTGTACAAAAGAGTCTGGTCCAATGCCAAACTCACAGCAAGGACTAAGCTGCAGGTATACCAGGCCTGCGTACTGAGCACACTCCTCTATGGATGCGAGTCTTGGACCACCTATACCAGGCATGAAAGAAGGCTCAATAGCTTCCACCTCAGATGCCTGCGCCGCATCCTAGACATCAAATGGCAAGAGAAAGTCCCCAACACAGAGGTCCTGGCTCAAGCAAGCATGAGTAGTATTGCAGCAATATTAAGCCAAAGACGCCTCCGTTGGCTTGGACACGTCAAGAGGATGCAAAGTGGTCGCATACCCAAGGATGTGCTCTACAGCGAGCTGGCGACAGGGAAAAGGTCGGTTGGTCGGCCATGTCTCAGATACGTGGACATATGCAAGAGAGACATGAAAGTAGCCAACATTGATATACAAAACTGGGAAAACCTGGCAGAGGATAGGTCCATGTGGCGGGCTATAGTGAAAGAAGGATCACTAAGAGCAGAGGAGCAAACTAGGGCAGAAGCAGTCGGGAAAAGAGCGAGGAGAAAGGCCAGGAAACACTGCCCCACTGCTTTCGTGTGTGTGTCATGCAGAAGAGACTGCCACTCAAGGATTGGTCTCATCAGCCACACCAAGAGCTGCAGATAATAAAGATAAATCTATCGTCTTTCGTAGACGGACAGATGCCATACATACATCCTTGCAGTTGTGATTTAGCTTTCATCGATGTGCGAACTGGTAGTTGAACGTTAGGCAATCCATCACTGAGTACCGGCACCTATTTTTTTACCCAAAAAAAGCACTGGCTAGTATAATATTTAAATCTAATTTCTAATTAATTGTGAGTGCGTGCGTGTGTGTATGGTTTAAATGTGAACATGCCCTCGTTAAAAAAAAATCATTCGAAAAAATCTGACATAAAATTCTAAGCAAAACAATGTGTAGTTTGTGTGAATGTTTAAAAAGATTCTTTGTAAGCTAAAACATTAATTTAAAAGTTATTGAGATATTAGCTAAGTCTTACTAAAGAATTCACAAAATCTTTACACGAGAAAATACCAAAGTCTATATCTAAATACATACGCACACGAAATACACTTTACCACAAACTTTAATAGCCTGACAATTTTTAAATTATATGAGTATCGTGTGACTAGAATTTTACTAACGACGAAATTCGATTTTAAAAAAAACATTAAAAAATATATTACCCAGAGTTTTTAAAGAATTTTCAAAATTATTTCTTTTTCAACCCCAACAATTTTTAAGCTAATGTTTTTTCTCTGCAAATGTAAATTTCGATATCTAAACAAAAATGTTTTATCTTAAAGCAGGCGACTTACCTAAAAATTATATTTAGTCTCATTTGAACTCAACTCATCTCAAGCTTCACACAAATCATGGGAATTCGGTGTCTGCTAAATTTTGGCCTCTGTTAGAACCCCCCTTCCCGTCTGCCACTCTGTATAGCACATCACACTTCGCGCCCCACAGTGGCCAGATTGATTCAAGTAACAAAGTCAAATATAAACAGTGGACAGGGCCAACACTTGGGTTTCAGCGTGACGTGTCCGAACTGTTGTGTCTGTGTGTCTGACCTGCTGTGTCCGTGTGTCTGACCTGCGCAGCTAAATTTGTATCAATAGTTTAGCAGCGGGGTGATTGTAGGGTCGATGTTCAAATCCCAGGTCAAGAGGTTCTCAATCTAATTCCAGAGGTACTGATTAATAATTTCACGACGAATCATGTACACGTAATAAAGTGCTAAAATGTATTCCACACAACAGTGTTAAGTTCCAGCCATATATTTAGTTAACTATTCTCATAAAAAAATTGTTTCAAGATTTTTCTAAATTCAAAAGAACCACATTGAAAATAGAACATGATTTCTAAATTTAACAAAAGAATATTTGCTTAACTATAAAATTTTGAAGAATAGAGACCATTTATACTTAAGAAGCATATCCTTTAAAATAGAAGGATGAATAAAATAAATAAAAGCAAAGCATTGGCAAAAAACGTGACTTGGAACTAATCATTAAATACTCAGAGCGAAGAGATAATTGGACGCATTGCCTATAGTACAGAGACAGCAGGCAATCAAAAGATGATGAGAAAACTTTTGGGCCAAATTAAGTGGCAACAGAATGGAAACGATAGATCGTCACTAAAACAGAAAATAGTGCATACATCACCAAAAGAAGAAAATATTGAATTTATCACCGAAATATAAATATTAATAGATGAAAGTGACATTAAAAAATCTGCTTAATCTTTAAACTGTCACAGAATCTTGAAGCAGAACAAATCGTATCATTTTAATACAGACACTAATGCAAACTCGAATAAAGTGTCATTCAACGCAGAGATCACTTACACAGGAGCGGCCTTTGGGGGTGGCTGGTGGGGCACTCACCCCAAGCCCCGCGCTCAGGGGGGCCCCGCGTTTCATACTTGAGACTATATTTTAGTAACAAACGAGCCGGCTGATATTGATCTACTGAGTTTGCGCAAGAATTGATCCAAGGGCCCCGCGGGGTCATTGTTGCACCAGGCCTCGCGCGTACCTAACGCCACCTCTGCCCTTAAAAGAGGTGTGGGTTAAGAATCAGACAATGATATAAACACAGCACTGATAGGACTCTGAAGAGAATCAATTACCTGGAGGGGGGAGGGGGGAACGAGAAGTAACAACAAACAGCTGCATTAAATCTTGGCCACCGGTGACGAGGCATCATCCTCTTGTCGCCCATCAGAAAAAAGAAAAGGCCAGCCACGTAGTAAAAAATAACAACAGCAGCGGTGAACTAAATCGGACAAGAATAGACGAGGTTTAGACAAGCCGCTGGGACAGAAACGTTTCGTGTTTGTAGAATGGAGGCATCAAGATCACTTCTCCGGACGCCGACTGAAGTCCAGGGAAACCCAGCGAGACCCACCGCAGTAAGATATAGTGGACTGTCCGCACTTCACCAAACAAATACACAAACTACAAACTAAAAACTACAGCATAAGAAGGAGAAGAAAACAAAGATTTTCTTGGCCAAGGCCTTAAGCGCAAGTGGTCGAATGTATACTAAGGTTGCTTTTTTCCCTCCCCACTTAAGAACATTTGCTGAAAGTGCACCAGGGAAATAGCAAAAGGGAGGCAACTTCAAATGCCTGACTGGTGCTTAGAAATAACATTGTTATAGTTCTTACTGAACTCGAGAGAAGAAGACAAGGAACTGACCCCAGAGGCATTACAAAAAGTCTAAAAGCAGGGTGTAAAATATACGTCTATCAAGTGTAAAGCCTAAATATTTGATGACCTTAGACAAGTTGCATTCCATTGTTCCAAATAGTAATCAGTGGTTCTAACATAGTCTATTAATAAAGCTTTAATTTATTGTTTTGATCACACAATTCGTTTGTGTATCTCGTATTGTAACATCTATAGTAAGGGGACCATTACTAAACATGATCAGAAACATTGAATAGATTTAATTTATTATAAGATTTTAAGCCACTACATTTACTGCGCGTCCAGGGTTTTATTTTTCCACAAATATGAAAATCTTTAAATATTCCTTTGAACATTATAAAAAACGTTGTTTAGCTCGTTTTTAAATTAAAATCGACGATTTGAAAAAGACGCTCTATTCGTGATTTAAACCTAAATACTCTATAACACTTTTATTAAGATTTATATGTAATTTTTTAACAAAAAGTTTTGTTTTTTAATAAAAAAATATATTTAAAAATAGTTCTTTTAAAAAAATTTTAAATTGTAAAGAGATCAGAAAAGGAGTAAATTAAAAGAAACTTGGGAGGTCTATGAAATATAAACACGTTAAGAATCAGTTATAGTCAATCAGTAGTAACAAAAAAACTACTGTAATGAGGAACAAGTTACCGAGCATAAAGCAACACTAGTCAAAGCTCGATTATATTTTTTCTTATGGGATTTGAATAGATTTCAACTCAGAGATCATGACATTTTTACCATTAGAAGGATGAGTGAGCGCGGAAAAGTTTCAACTCAGTGGACATCGAGGTGGTTCAAAATTGGGATGCTTGCACGAAATAGGCCATTCAAGGGTAAGTGGAGCTTATTAGGCCCCACAGGGGTAAGTGGAGGTTACTAGGCCATTCAAGAGTAAGTGGAGCTTATTAGGCCCCACAGGGGTAAGTGGAGGTTACTAGGCCATTCAAGGGTAATTGGAGCTTATTAGGCAACACAAGGGTAAGTGGAGGTTACTAGGCCATTCAATGGTAAGTGGAGCTTATTAGGCCACACAAGGGTAAGTGGAGGTTACTAGGCCATTCAAGGGTAAGTGGAGCTTATTAGGCCCCACAGGGGTAAGTGGAGGTTACTAGGCCATTCAAGGGTAAGTGGAGCTTATTAGGCCACACAAGGGTAAGTGGAGCTTATTAGGCCCCACAGGGGTAAGTGGAGGTTACTAGGCCATTCAAGGGTAATTGGAGCTTATTAGGCCACACAAGGGTAAGTGGAGGTTACTAGGCCATTCAATGGTAAGTGGAGCTTATTAGGCCACACAAGGGTAAGTGGAGGTTACTAGGCCATTCAAGGGTAAGTGGAGCTTATTAGGCCCCACAGGGGTAAGTGGAGGTTACTAGGCCATTCAAGGGTAATTGGAGCTTATTAGGCCACACAAGGGTAAGTGGAAGTTACTAGGCCATTCAATGGTAAGTGGAGCTTATTAGGCCACACAAGGGTAAGTGGAGGTTACTAGGCCATTCAAGGGTAAGTGGAGCTTATTAGGCCACACAAGGGTAAGTGGAGGTTACTAGGCCATTCAAGGGTAAGTGGAGCTTATTAGGCCACACAAGGGTAAGTGGAGCTTATTAGGCCCCACAGGGGTAAGTGGAGGTTACTAGGCCATTCAAGGGTAATTGGAGCTTATTAGGCCCCACAGGGGTAATTGGAGGTTACTAGGCCATTCAAGGGTAATTGGAGCTTATTAGGCCCCACAGGGGTAAGTGGAGGTTACTAGGCCATTCAAGGGTAATTGGAGCTTATTAGGCCCCACAGGGGTAAGTGGAGGTTACTAGGCCATTCAAGGGTAATTGGAGCTTATTAGGCCCCACAGGGGTAAATGGAGGTTACTAGGCCATTTAAGGGTATTTGGAGCTTATTAGGCCACACAAGGGTAAGTGGATGTTACTAGGCCATTCAATGGTAAGTGGAGGTTACTAGGTCACTCAAGGGTAAGTTGAGGTTACTAGGTCACTCAAGGGTACGTGGAGGTTACTATGCCATTCAAAGGTAAGTGGAGGTTACTAGGCCCATCAAAGGTAAGTGGAGGTTACTAGGCCCATCAAAGGTAAGTGGAGGTTACTAGGCCCATCAAAGGTAAGTGGAGGTTACTAGGCCCATCAAAGGTAAGTGGAGGTTACTAGGCCCATCAAAGGTAAGTGGAGGTTACTAGGCCCATCAAAGGTAAGTGGAGGTTACTAGGCCCATCAAAGGTAAGTGGAGGTTACTAGGCCCATCAAAGGTAAGTGGAGGTTACTAGGCCCATCAAAGGTAAGTGGAGGTTACTAGGCCCATAAAAGGTAAGTGGAGGTTACTAGGCCCATCAAAGGTAAGTGGAGGTTACTAGGTCCATCAAAGGTAAGTGGAGGTTACTAGGCCCATCAAAGGTAAGTGGAGGTTACTAGGCCCATCAAAGGTAAGTGGAGGTTACTAGGCCCATCAAAGGTAAGTGGAGGTTACTAGGCCCATCAAAGGTAAGTGGAGGTTACTAGGCCCATCAAAGGTAAGTGGAGGTTACTAGGCCCATCAAAGGTAAGTGGAGGTTACTAGGCCCATCAAAGGTAAGTGGAGGTTACTAGGCCCATCAAAGGTAAGTGGAGGTTACTAGGCCCATCAAAGGTAAGTGGAGGTTACTAGGCCCATCAAAGGTAAGTGGAGGTTACTAGGCCCATCAAAGGTAAGTGGAGGTTACTAGGCCCATCAAAGGTAAGTGGAGCTTATTAGGCCACTCTAAGTGGAGGTTGTTGTTGTTCGTCCGTCGATTCGACGTAGACCACTCTAGTCATCCGAGGGTTGCTGGGACTGGCTCTGTTAGTGCGTGCGCAGATGGCTGATGAGGCCGATCCTTGCACAGAAGGTTCGGGAACAGAAGGGACAAGGGACGAGTGGGACATCTGCAGGAGGGTTGACAGCAAGGGCCTTTAGGGCTTGTCTCTTCTTTTCTGCGAAGGTGATCCGGTTTGCCTCGCATGACTTGGCACCTTTTTCTTTCATCCACGAAGTGGAGTATACTAGGACACTCAAGGGTAAGTGGAGGTTACTAGGGTTTTTCAAAGGTAAGAGGAGGTTACTAGGCCATTCAAAGGTAATTGGAGCTTATAAGCCTCACAAGGGTAAGGGGAGTGTTACTAGGTCACTCAAGGGTACGTGGAGGTTACTAGGCCATTCAAAGGTAAGTGGAGGTTACTATGCCATTTAAAGGTAAGTGGAGGTTACTAGGACATTCAAGAGTAAGTGGAGGTTACTAGGCAACTCAAGGGTAATTGGAGGTTACTAGGAAACTTAAGGGTAATTGGAGGTTGTTGTTGTTCGTCCGTCGTGATCGACG
Organism: Ampullaceana balthica; assembly: GCA_944989445.1. Taxonomy (NCBI): domain Eukaryota; kingdom Metazoa; phylum Mollusca; class Gastropoda; family Lymnaeidae; genus Ampullaceana; species Ampullaceana balthica. The sequence goes on along the minus strand of CALYLW010000042.1, from coordinate 1,339,194 downwards.
ATGACCACTCTCATCATATTTGCTGGGCCACCACATGTGTTCTCTGGTGGCTTATTAACCCTATTTTTGCGCGAAAGAGGCGTCCGCATGTCGGACAAGATATAGAAGCGGTCCCTTCAGGGGGGTTTTGGTTTCGTTCCTTTCTGGCCTGGCGTTTTAACTTGGCAGCCTGTTGTCTATTTGCTTCACAGACAGCTGCGCAATTCCATATCGTAGAGCGCCAGTGGGCTCGGTTACTGGCTGCCGCTTCCCAGGAGTCATGTCCGATGTCGAAGGCCTTCAGAGCAGTTTTAAGCGTGTCCTTGTAGCGCTTTCGTGGACCTCCGCGTGCTCTTTGCCCTTCGGTAAGTTCACCGTAGAAGAGCCTCTTGGGTAGGCGATGATCGGGCATGCGCACTAGATGCCCCGCCCAGCGTAGTTGGCTTTGCATGAGGATAGTGTGGATGCTGGGGAGTCCTGACCTGGCTAATATTTCGGTGTCTGGAACATTTTCCTGCCATTTTATATTGAGAATTTTTCTAAGGCTTTTGGTGTGGAAGTGGTTCAGCAACCTCGCATGGCGTTGGTATACAATCCAAGTTTCACATGCATATAGTAAGGTGGGGAGCACTACAGCTCTGTATACTTTTAGTTTTGTTTGGGTGCTGATTCCCCTTCTGTTCCAGACACTGTCATGCAATCTGCCGAATGCTGCGCTGGCCTTTGAGATTCTCGAGTTCACCTCGTCATCAATATTGGCCTTCTGGGACAGTGTGCTGCCAAGGTAAGTAAAGCGGCTCACTGTGTTGATTTTGTTGCCGTTGATGAATATGTTTGGCTCAGTATAGGATTTGCCCGGGGCCGGCTGGTATAACACTTCAGTCTTTTTTGTGCTGATGGTGAGCCCAAAGTTAGAGCACGCACTGGAAAATTTATCAGCACTTAGTTGCAGTTGTGCTTCAGAGCCCGCGTTAAGGGCACAATCATCAGCAAAAAGAAGTTCCAGGATGCTGTCTGATTTGACCTTTGTCTTAGCTTTAAGCCTCCTGAGGTTGAACAGACGACCATCAGTGCGATACCTGAAGTCCATGCCTACATTTCTATTCCTGAAGGCCTCTGTAAGCATGGCTGAGAACATGAGGCTGAACAATGTTGGGGCCAGAACACAGCCTTGCTTAACGCCATTTGTGACAGGGAATGGTTTAGAGACCTCTCCGTTGTCCTGGACTCGAGCCTGCATGCCATCATGAAATTGCCTTACAATGGCTATATACTTATTTGGACACCCATACTTGGCCATAATCCTCCATAAGCCCTCTCTGCAGACTGTGTCAAAGGCTTTCGTAAGGTCTATGTAAATGGAAAATAGGTCCATATTCTGCTCTTGACACTTTTCCTGCAATTGCCTGGCTGCAAAAATCATGTCAATGGTCCCGCGTTCTTTCCGGAAACCACATTGGCTTTCTGGTAAAAGACCCTGATCCAGATGTGCATTTAGGCGATTTAGGAGAATTCTGGCGAGTATTTTTCCTGCAATTGATAGGAGTGAAATTCCACGATGATTATCGCAGGCTTGGCGGTTCCCTTTTTGTTTGTACAAGTGGACTATAGAGGCATCTTTAAAATCCTGGGGGACAGCCTCTTGCTGCCACATCATTAGGAAGATTTCATGCAGCTTTTCTAGTAGAACCATGCCACCTTCTTTGTATATTTCTGCTGGAATTGAGTCTGCTCCAGGAGCCTTGCCACATGACAGAAGATGTACAGCTCTTTGCGTCTCAAGAAGTGTAGGCGGGTCATCCATTGCCAGGTTAATTGGTACTTGAGGGAGGCGACTGATAGCATCTTCATTAATACTTGAGTTGCTGTTTAGGACAGCATGAAAGTGTTCAGCCCAGCGCTCAAGAATCTTCTCCCCGTCAGTAATTAGATATGTCCCGTCAGCACTGAGAAGCGGGGATGAATTAGACGTTGTGGGTCCGTACACTTCCTTAATGGCGTTGTAAAAATTCTTCATATCATGCCTGTCTGCATATTGTTGAATCTCATCAGCTTTCTTGTTTAGCCATGAGTCTCGCATCCAGCGAAGTTTTTGTTGTATGACGCGGCGTATGCTATTATACGAGTCCGTTACGGTTGAAGACCTGGGATTGCTGATGTGTCTTTTGTGGAGTTGATGTTTCTCTGCCAACATTTGCTTGATTTCAACGCAATTGTCATCGAACCAGTCTTGGTGCTTTCTCGTCGCGGGTCCAAGGATTTGGGAGGCTGTGCTGTAGATTAGATCTCTAAAGTTCGTCCAAACAGTCTCAATGTTCGTATTGTTTAGAGTGGTGGATCTCAGTTTGCCCTCCAGGGCTGTCTCCAGAGATTGTTTAGTAATCGCACAGTTTAGCTTTGTGATGTTCAGCCGTTTTAGGGTTTTCCTTCCTTGGGGCCGTCTTTTTGGCTGAATGCATATCTTAAGTTTAGAGAGGATGAGACGATGGTCTGTCCAGCATTCAGCACCGCAGAGTGATTTAGTCACACGAACGTCTTGTCTATCTTTCTTCCTTGTGATGACGTAGTCTATTAGGTGCCAGTGCTTGGAGCGAGGGTGCATCCATGAGGTCCTGTTTCTTGTGGGAAGACTGAATACTGTGTTAGTAATCAACAAGTCATGTTCCACACACGTCTGAAGCAACAGGAGACCATTGCTATTACACCGGCCCACTCCATGTTTTCCTATCGCACCGTCCCAAAGAGCGTCATCGCAGCCTACTCTTGCATTAAAGTCACCAAGTATGACAAGCTTATCAGTGGAAGGAATGTTGGCGATGATAGAGTGAAGGTCCTCGTAAAACTTGGATTTCACTTCATCAGGGTTAGTCATTGTTGGGGCATAGCAGCTGATGATGTTGAGGTATTTCTTCCCGGCCAACAGAGGCAGTCTCATCGTCATGAGTCTGTCATTTATGCACTTTGGAGGACTAGCGAGTTTGCATACTAATGATGTCTTCATGGCAAAGCCAACACCGGCCTCACGGCGTTCCTCGCTCCCTCTGCCACTCCAATAGAAGGTGTAGCCGGAGCCTCTTTCACTTAGTTCGCCCTCTCCTGGTAGACGGGTCTCGCTGAGAGCGGCAATGTCGACGTCATATCTTGAAAGTTCGTGGCCCACCAGGGCAGTCCTCCGTTGGGGTCTATTTGTTTCATCTCTGTCCATTAGTGTGCGCACATTCCATGTGCCCAGGGTGAGAGGAATAGTCCTCGGCTTTTTCTTTAGTTTGCGACCGCAGAAATAGGGTCCCCGCCAGCTGCGGTAGTCTGGCCAGGGAAGATTTGAGCAGGCAATGTTTAGGGCACCTTTTCTAGCCCCTTCCTCATGCCATGGAGGTGAGCAGTGCATTCCTAAAGAGGGCTGCTCAGTCGCTCAGGGGGCTGCCGGACACCGCTGCTGCTCAGTGTCAGTGGTGAACGACCCTATGGCCTGAGCCGCCTGCATGCAGGTTTGTGACTACGGCTGCCAGTGTACCCTCACCTGCCGCTTCGCCACTTGCCTGTCGCTACAGGGCTTTGGAATGAATCGATGATGATGATGAGAGTGACTTGCGCTGTGACTTTGTTTAAAGTGAGGAGGATTCGCGCAACACGTCGACCTCACTCTCTCGCCCAAAACCATCTGGTCCAGCAGCAAGACGTTGTCGAGACAGCTGGGAATGAGATTGGGTGCAGTGGATGACCAGGACGTCCTATGTGTCTCGTCAAGCTCTTAGCACTCCACAATGCTTTGCTGTGTATCGCCTCTTGCCCGTTGGCCCATAGAAGAACCAGCGCGCAGGCAGCCGAAAACCAGTCTTCACATGCTGGGTAGACAAATCCCACTTCACCGAGGTTTTTATCCCATCGGCTTACCCTCACCTGGTTTAGCCGGTCAGTCGAGACCGTTTACCGGGGTGTGGCCGCTGTGCATGCTACAGCTACTTGGAGCCACAGGTGAGAGTTGAGTGCCAGGTGGGGACCAAAGGTGGTGAACTACCCCAAGGAGGAGTACGACTGCTCCCCATCCAGAGGTGCTACCCCTCCCATGGACACCCCATACACCCCTGGACACCCCATACACCCCTGGACACCCCATACACCCCAATTGGAGGTTACTAGGCAACTCAAGGGTGAGTGGAGGTTACTAGGCAACTCAAGGGTAATTGGAGGTTACTAGGCCACTCAAGGGTAAGTGGGGGTTACTAGGCCACACAAGGGTAAGTGAAGGTTACTAGGTCACACAAGGGTAAGTGGAGGTTACTAGGCAACTAAATGGTAAGTGGAGGTTACTAGGCCACACAAGGGTAAGTGGAGGTTACTAGGCTACACTAGGGTAAGTGGAGGTTACTAGGCCACACAAGGGTAAGTGGAGGTTACTAGGGCACACAAGGGTAAGTGGAGGTTACTAGGCAACTCAAGGGTAATTTAAGGTTACTAGGCCACTCAAGGGTAAGTGGAGGTTACTAGGCAACTCAAGGATGAGTGGAGGTTACTAGGCCACACAAGGGTAAGTGGAGGTTACTAGGGAACTCAAGGGTGAGTGGAGGTTACTAGGCAACTCAAGGGTAATTGGAGGTTACTAGGCCACTCAAGGGTAAGTGGAGGTTACTAGGCCACACAAGGGTGAGTGGAGGTTACTAGGCCACACAAGGGTAAGTGGAGGTTATTAGGAAACTCAAGGGTGAGTGGAGGTTACTTGTGTCTTTATGACCTTGAAAGGTTGTCAAAAGGGCCTGGACAATGCTAAAACTTTCAACTACGTTGTATATCGAGAATGGGGTCAAATGAGATATAAGATGTATGTCACTCTAAGAGAAGGTCACAGGTGGATTTAAGTACATGCATAGAAAATGTAAGCTTTACAAGACATCAGGCTATGGGTAAAAATTGAGGTGAAAGTCAGATGTCGTTTGAAGATGACAATGAAATCACCCACCATTCATCTCGGTGATTATCATCTGGGTTTTGTAAATGTAATTTAGTTTCTCACTCAATTGTCAGGACCTTGGTAAAAATGAAGACGTAAGATAGATGCCGTAATGTTCCGGCAAGCAAAGGTCTCTCAACTGTGTCCTTCTTGTCATAGATGAATATTACCGTTAATTAAAGGTTCTATTTGAGACCAGCTATTTCCTGCTTCATATTTACTAATTTTTTTTACATGTTTGATCTGCTTGTTTAACACATTCTTTTTTTTCGCTTTCAAGTTCCCGTATTAAACAGCTGCTAAACTACAACCACGTGGCCTGAGTTGAATTTATTGAAGTGCCCCCCGACCCCCACTCCCATGGACACATGACAATGTGGTAACCTTAACCCCCCATAGATTAGACCATAGATGAACAATGACAGTTCAGCTAAATTATTCCATTACATGTATTATAACATTTGCATCTCCATAGAGTGAACACCAAAGCGTCTACTAGTGAACTGCTATATCTAGAGTCAACAAGTCTTACGAGAAATTTGAAATGAATTATTATATGTCAAGTTATGAACTTTTTAAAAACTCCCAATAAACAGTCCCCACCACCAGCCCCAAAATAATCCCCATTTTATATAGAATCTGTTGCTTTGTATTTACAATTAGCATTTGCTAATTGTTTGTACAACATTTTCTTCTTTAGAAAAATTGTGCGTGTGTGTGTGTGTGTGTGAATCGCTATGGATTAAATGCTCTAGTGAAAAGTTTAGGCTCTCAGAGTCAATTTTCAATAAATTTTATACTGATGATTGCTGCCTAAAAAAAATTCCACCCCTGCTTTGTGAGGTAAATGACGTGGAAGGCACCTCAGACCGAGTTCCTGGGTTCTGTCTGGCAAATGACTTCTGGATGATTTAATGTCTATGATCCTTGGTGGATGATTTAATGTCTATGATCCTTGGTGGATGATTTAATGTCTATGATCCTTGGTGGATGATTTAATGTCGATGATCCTTGGTGGATGATTTAATGTATATGATCCTTGGTGGATGATTTAATGTCGATGATCCTTGGTGGATGATTTAATGTCTATGATCCTTGGTGGACATATAGATGATTGTTGTTTTCACCATTTCTTTCATAAATTATCCACTAACAGATCCACCCCCTCCCCTATTTACACACTCTCCACCCGCAGCACACCCACACTTCCCTACCAGAGGTCCCTCTTCCCTCTCCACCCCTCTCACAAAGCATGGGTCGCAAATTAACTTAAATAACCGCCCATCATAACAACTATGGGTTGAACTAACCAGAACGGAAGTATCGCATCATCACGTGATCGATGTTCAACTCTTTTGCTTAGACTATATATTGATTGGATGTTCCACATTGTGGCAGGATCAATACCGGACAAAATGCGTCAGCACAATGGGCCGTATCGATTACCTGCATTTTGTATGTCTTCTATTGGTTCCAGTTAGAGTATCCACCAACCATTTATTTACCAATGATCCCAATTCCAGAAACCATGGACAAAACAATATTGAAAAAAAAAGAAATTTGGAATGATCTATGGAGCCTAATAATAATTGATTGAAATCGAACTTGAGAAATAAAGAAGTAGTCGAATGAGTTTGGTTTAGGCTTTAAAAAAAAAGAAAGGGGAAAGATACGGATACGTTATATTAGTCAAGGTAATATTTTATTCGAGTACAACCAAACACTGTCTTTCAATACGCCAATTATTTACACACTAATTTTAGAATAGTTGCCGCCGTGACGGAAGCTGTGGACAGCAATCGATAACTGGTCAGTGGAGGGAGTGAATCGCCCCTGACGCAGAACCAAGCGGAGATAATAGCTGCTGCCGTATAAGGGGAGATAACAGTGTACAAATCGAGTTGTTGTAGCGACGGCGCGGCAGAGCAAGAGGATGTAAACAATCTAAGCAACACATCGAAGGGAGGTCACCGGTTCGCAACAGCAGAGGTGTTAACATCTCATAGTGTCAGGTCATTGAGCATTTGGCTGGCGGGGCCATTTACCAAATTTGTTCCAATCTTTTGAGGCTTCTTTAATATCAACTAAGGTAGGTCAATCCAGAATTGTTACCTACTCTTGTTTTTTTAGAATTATTTTGTTTTTATTCGTTTTTCTTTTTATAAAGAAAAATAGTTTAAGTACCCTTTAAAGACTTAAAAGAATTTTAATACCAACATTTTAACCGAAAATATAGATTAAACGACAAGAGTAACGATATAAACTTGATGGGAAGAAGGTTATTTATATTTCAAGTAGATTAGCGTTACTTCTAATTGATCTATTTAAAGAATCTATATTGAAGCGTTTTTGAAGGCCCCATGCTCAGGGCTCAGAGGCCCCAACAGTCATCTTGATTAAAATATCAACTTTGATGTATTTGAATATGTTCAATCAACATACACACATCTCTATGTACCATGTCGGTTAGTCGGTCATTTTAAAATTAATAAGTTAAAATTAAATATTTTTAAAAAAAAATTAGCTCGCGCTATCTGCACTGAATGAAATTTTCTACATACCTTAAGATTGATATATGAAGAGATTCAATTATTTTACAGAACTTTAAATATCGCTTAAAAATAAGCGATATAAAATTTAGCGGTAAAATATTAGTATCGTTCAGGCGCGGGAAATAAAAATTAATCAGTGGTGTGCAAAGGAAGTAGATTAGCAATAATTGTAATTTTTTACATCGACATAGTGCTTTAATTTAATTCATGTATAGAGAACTAACTTCAGTAGATGGGAGCTTCACGTGTTGTTTCTGTGGTTTATTGAACGCACCAATTTGTTTGGTGTAGTTGTCTCTAGTCATTAACAACTTATGAGACAATCTTCCTCTTGGTTTATTGAACGCGCCTTTTAGTTTGGTGTAGTTGTCTTTAGTCATTAACAACTTATGACACAATCGTTCTCTTGGTTTATTGAACGCACCAATTTGTTTGGTGTAGTTGTCTCTAGTCATTAACAACTTATGAGACAATCTTCCTCTCGGTTTATTGAACGCACCAATTTGTTTGGTGTAGTTGTCTCTAGTCATTAACAACTTATGAGACAATCTTCCTCTCGGTTTATTGAACGCACCAATTTGTTTGGTGTAGTTGTCTCTAGTCATTAACAACTTATGAGGCAATCGTTCTCTTGGTTTATTGAACGCGCCTTTTAGTTTGGTGTAGTTGTCTTTAGTCATTAACAACTTATGAGACAATCGTCCTCTTTTATGTAACAAGAGCCCACGATTAATGCGCTGATCATAATGCCCTCTATGAATGTTAAGGTCTGAAACATACACCTGTGAGGATGATATCATACAGTGCTGCCCATCGGGGATATTAGTGACAGGAGATTCAAAAATTATAAGAATAATTCATGTTGTAATTAAATTATGTTTTCGTCTCTCTCTTTTTTCTTATATAAATTATCGCGTATTTAAATCTCTATTAACTTCAGCGGCGTCTTTTTCTCATGTAAGGATTTCAGGTAGATTTGGTTAACTTTTAAAAAAGAGATAAGGAAATGCAAGACGTGACTTTATTTCATCTGTTTTAAGAATACATCTACATTTTTTTTTCATCGGGCTCCATGCGGTTTAGTGATATAAGAATTGTTTAAAAACAAATTGTACAAGGGATATCTGTTTTATTCGGTACATTTTGACAAAGATGATTTTTTAAATATTTATTTTAAAAAATAATATTGTATTTAATATTCTTTGTCTTTTGGTATTCGAAAAATGTTTTCCGGAAGTGGGATGAAACTTACGACTTAAAACCTAAGGACTCCTATGAAATGTGAAGACATCTCTGTAGTAAAATCACGGAATGTTTCTCATCGTTGACTGCAATCAGGAATAAATAGCTACGTACAAAGAGATGCTATAATTTAGAACCAACTTCCTGAAATAGGGGCTGAGGGTGGGTGGGGAATAGAGATGTTACAATAGAGACAACTTATGTTTAGATTAAAGTCACATGACCTACGAACGGAATGTTCTGTTAGTCAAGTTATTTTATATGGTGAAGTTAAATATAAAATTATATTTATAATTAGGCAACAATTTTATTGAAGATATCGACTAAAATGCAAAAATCTCAAACAGTGACCATAAAATATTTTTAATAAAACTGAAACCAAGACAAAATTTACCCAGTAAACAGCAACGTGATTTAAATGTAAAAAAATTACACATTACATCACTGTCACAATAGCTTAAACATTTGTTAAAAAAAATATTGTTGGCTCTGACTCAACTTGATAGGTCCGACAGGTTTTTTAAAAACTAAGAATAAGTAAGAACTAGACATTTGCAATGAACTTTACTCTATACAAACGGAGAATATAGAACATTAAGGTCGGTCCACACCTCACAAATGCTTGCAAGCATTTGCCCAAGCATCACACGAACGCACTATAAAATTCGCCAATAAAATAGTGCGTTCGTGTGATGCTTGGGCAAATGCTCGCGAGCATTTGTGAGGTGTTGACTGACCTTTATGCAACAGTTAAGCTAAACTATTTCAAATGACAATATCGCTATATTGGCGTGGCTTCAAGGGCCATTACTCTCCAACGTTCCTTCTGCATTAACTTCTGCAGAAATTCAACAGAATTTGGAGAGTACAGATGGCTTTTTAACAAATGTATTGTCTATCGAGCTCACTAAATAAAATTGGTTGAATTTAAAAATTCAATTCTGCAATTTTTAAAAAATCAAACTTTTAAATAAGTTTTTTTTTAAAAATCACTGAAGATTAACATTATCTCAATCGAAGGATTTGAATTGAATGCCAACAAAACAGTAATGATTAAAATATTTCTTAAAATATTTTCTGCAAGAACTTTCAATATCGGTTCGATTATCTGGAAGGCAGCAGAACCAACGGCGAATCTCTGGAAAACATTTAATTTGCCTAGTAAGATGAAAACGACTTCTCAGCTGCTGTAACAAAACCATCAACAGTCATTAATATTTGAAGCAGAGGCTGGCGATTTATTGTATCAAAGGCGCCTCTCAAATAAGAACACAAGGTTCCTCTAGTTGATAACAGAAGTTCGTTACAACCCGAATAACGTTGTTTGAGTTCTGAATTGATCGTTACACAAAATTAGAAATTTTTATAGTTATTCTCACTCAAATACTCAAAATGTTGCTTAGCGACAACGCTTTCTAGAAGTTTAGATAAAAAATGAAAGTTCTTAATAGGCCAAAATTTATCACAATCCATGGAATCAAGGTTTGACTTCTTTAACAGTGGTTTAAACGACGCTGTCCTAAAACACGGAGGACTTGGCCAGCTGCAAGGCTGAAGTTAATCATTTTCAATTTTTTAAAGACAAGATCTACAATAAAACTTTTCAGTAAAAAATAAAAAAACAACGATGTATTGATGACACTTCTAGAAATAAAATTAAACCGAATAGCTGCTCTACCCTACACCCACGCTCATATATCTTTACACGTTTAGTTAGCTTCTATCAAGTCTGGAAGAGTCAATCCTAGTTATTTAATTAGTATAACACTAACATAGTCAATTCATATTAACCAGAAAAATACGTCAATTATATTATACCTCGTAAATTTTAACTTTTTTACCAACAACCATTAAGTGACTATCTGGTTTGCCCGATGTACCCATGCAATGTTTTCCCGATGTACCCATGCAATGTTTTCCCGATGTACCCATGCAATGTTTTCCCGATGTACCCATGCAATGGTTTCCCGATGTACCCATGCAATGTTTTCCCGATGTACCCTTGCAATGTTTTCCCGATGTACCCATGCAATGTTTTCCCCATGTACCCATGCAATGTTTTCCCGATGTACCCATGCAATGTTTTCCCGATGTACCCATGCAATGTTTTCCCGATGTACCCATGCAATGTTTTCCCGATGTACCCATGCAATGTTTCCCAGAAGGTTAAAATATAAAAAAAAGTTTTAAAGCTTTTTATGTATTTTATGAAAGTTTTTATAGCGGACTTTTGAGTTCTATGACCAAAGAAATAATAAGAGAGTAAATAACGTGGTCAGAAAGCTAATCATTAAAAATTAAATCACCAACTGTTTTTCCTCAGATGTAGTAAAAGTTTTATCAAGACCAATATTCTTTTTTTACATTCATGACATAACCCTTTACATTAATTGATGTATGTACGGCTGTCAGTACATAACTCTGTATGTCAGAAAACAAAATATCATCGAATAGCGCCTAAAGATCAATTGTTCTTTGATATTTCTTAATAGGACCCCAAATCGATTATTGGATAAAACACTTCTATTGACCAATCAATACTCTTAAACACGTCACGTGAAACTATTGTATTCTTTGAGTTTCAAAGACGCTGGCTGCCTCAAGATATTTTCAAGTTGAGGAAAAATAAAATTTCTTCTAAAATTCAGTCTCGGATGACGCAAATATTCGGTTGAGTTTCCTTTGAGTGAATTTCTTTCTAAGTCAAGTTAGCATGACGTCAGATATTCGGTTGAGTTTCCTTTGAGTGAATTTCTTTCTAAGTCAAGTTAGCATGACGTCAGATATTCGGTTGAGTTTCCTTTGAGTGAATTTCTTTCTAAGTCAAGTTAGCATGACGTCAGATATTCGGTTGAGTTTCCTTTGATTGAATTTCTTTCTAAGTCAAGTTAGCATGACGTCAGATATTCGGTTGAGTTTCCTTTGAGTGAATTTCTTTCTAAGTCAAGTTAGCATGACGTCAGATATTCGGTTGAGTTTCCTTTGAGTGAATTTCTTTCTAAGTCAAGTTAGCATGACGTCAGATATTCGGTTGAGTTTCCTTTGAGTGAATTTCTTTCTAAGTCAAGTTAGCATGACGTCAGATATTCGGTTGAGTTTCCTTTGATTGAATTTCTTTCTAAGTCAAGTTAGCATGGCGTCAGATGTTTGAAACTTCACCTAAACAACACGACACAAAGAAACCCATCAAGGCATTCTACGTGGATCAGGCCCATGTAAGTCCTACTCATTCAAACACGTAACTTTGTTTAGGTGGAGCAACTCTACGAGTGGGTCTCGGCTACACAAAACTCAATTGTTTTGTAATGGAATATATTAACATTAGCCTTTTTCTTTGTCTCCAGAACGTTGCAGTAAATTTAACTTCAAAGTTCAACGTTATGAAACACAATATCCACAACACAATTTGTTGCTAGGAACTCTGTCAAAACATATTCACTATAACACAATCAGTGACTGGGAATTCGTTCAAAATACACTGTCTTATATACCAGTGACTTGGAACCAATACAAAACACACGATCTGGAACTCAACTAGTTGCTCGTAACCCTTTGAAAACACACTATCTTTATCACAGTTGAGTTACTCAAAACTCAGCCAGATAACACAGTCTCTCAAATATTAACGCCATTTGTTTATCAAGTTCTTATACGAAATGGCCGTCTAACGCAAGAGATAAAAAAACAAATTGAGATTAAAAAATTTCAGGATAATTTGAGTTATGGTTTTTACTTTTAATGACATTATAGGAAATGGTAAATATACAAACGCTTGACAGTAGTACAAATATTTCGGAACCTTAAGTTAAAATATTATTTTAGTTACGACAAAGTTGAAATTGATATTTTTAAAATTTCGTAAAATATATTTCGCAAAGAAATAATGTGGAGAAGTGCCGTTGAGCATTAGTTGTGATAAAAATACAAAGTCTGAATATAGATAATATCTTTAAAAACTATTAAAAAAATTAATTGTAAAAACAATTTCCAGCAAGATTTTCTTGGCTAATCTATTGTATAAGTATATTTATATGTTATTATACATATTTATTTATTTATTTTGCGTGTGGTAAATATTCAATTATTCTCTACCCTTTTGTGCTTCCCCAATAGAAAGTCTTTGGCAAAATACTTTTATTTTAGCTTATATCAATATAAGTTTCATTGTTCTAAAATCTAAAATATACATTTTTAAAACAGTTTTAAGAAATAAGCATATTGTGTCGTATGAAACTTGAATTATTTTGACGCGACAAAGTATTTAGTTTATGCTCGTTTCTGTTGTCTTTTGACCAGTAAATGATTGATACTGATCAGTGAATGATTGATACAATCATAAAACTAGTGCATGAATGATAGGATTTGCGAATACTGATTCTGACATAGGAATTGTGAATGATTGACACTAATATAGGACTTTTGAATATTGGTGCTGCATATGACTTGTAACTGATTTTTTTGGTGTCATATAGTATTTTGGATGATTCCGGTTGCAGTGAGAATTTACGACTATAACTATTATTCGACTCTATTCGTTTTCATACGCAAAGTGAAGAAGATGATTTTACATCATTACATTTTGCTGTATTGCTCTTTAAAGAAATATGTTCCTAACTCTAATGAATAGATATTGGCATTTTTATTATGTATTCTTATAAAAAATACTTGACGGCTTTGGTCCAGTGTCACTTAACATGCATCCAATCAACCGGCTGGTTAACGTTCACTTTACATTTTTGTGAATACGTATGTTCAAAGATTACTTCGAATTAACTTTATAGTGACATCATAAATATAGAACCTAGACTGAAAACATAAAAATCGATCCAAATTATTGAATTGTCCAATTTGAATTTCAATCTATTCCGTTATTTTTAAACACGCACACACAATAATAATAATAATAATAATAATAATAATAATAATAATAATAATAATAATAATAATAATAATAATAATAATAATAATAATAATAATAATAATATAATAGAACCATCTGTTTTAAATTCTAGTTAACGAGAAAAAAAACGTATTGCTTGTTTTAATTAACTATTTCCAGACATCAGAGATGAGCTTTGTCTTTTTGGTGATGCTCTTCGCCTTCGTAGCAAAACAAGGTAATTAATTAAGTGTGGAGCGTTAATGATCAAATTAGAATTTTTATTAAACGATTTCAAAGATTTTTAAATTAAATTTTTTTAATTCTAATATCATTAGGAAGAAATAAATGTGATTCACTCTGGGTTTCCAAATGTGATTTCGTAGCACTGTTTAGCTCCAAGACTATTATTACTACTTCTGAAATCAATATTATCATTGTGATGGTAGAAAAAGTAACCTCTGTCTCCAAGAATATTATTCCCTAACCCCACTTCCTGCACCTAAATATGCCCATTAACCCTAAAATTATGTAGTATCATTTTTAATTTTTTTTTCTTCGGGGAAAAAATGGATTGGGGTGGGGGGGTGGTCACGCCGTTGCTATAGCTTGTCAGACTACCGCCCAGGGCAAACCTTTTAAAGAAATCATTACGAGTGATACCTCTACAGGTGCTGTCCGTGCAGGCTCTGATCTTTCAGGCTTTATGATAAATGAACATATGAATAAGTAGTCTTAAGCATTTGTCCATCTACGTTCAAAAATCAAAATCACTTTCACGTCTTTCTAACAAATGTAATTAATTAGGGCTGGTACTGATTAATAAAATTGTGTTCGATTAATCGGGAAAAAAATAATCGATTAATTGATTAAATTCCATTAATTATGTTTTTAGAACGCATATATAGATCCCGTTATTTTGCGATTCATTATTTCACGAAATCTGTTAAGTCGTGGTAATTCCAGGGCTCCCTAATTTTGTGACGTATAACAGCAAATTCGTACCGCCAAGGAAGAAAAACATTTTTGTTTACGTATGCACGTCTACATAAATAATAATAATACGATGGAAAAATATTTAATTTACAAAAATATAAATTATTAATAAATTGGAAAAAAAAATTGAAATATTTTATTACATTTTAATCGAATTTTAATTGATCAAATTAATTTTAATATATTATTTTTAACGATTAATCGATTATTAATCTTCAATTTCCGCAGCCCTATAATTAATATAAATTTATAAATTTAAATATTTGGACGTTCGTGTGAAAGAGAAGATGTATTTTATTATTTTTTTTTAAATAAGAAGAAATTATAAGCTCTAATTAATTAAAAGTTATTATTCATAATTTAAAAAAATTAACTAAAATTGTTAGATGGAAATGGAAGAAATCGTTATATTCTATCGCTTGGTAAGTCACTTTCCTCTTCGTTTTGTTTAATTTATATATATATATATATATATATATATATATATATATATATATATATATATATATATATATATATATATATATATATATATGTATATATATATTTTTATGTTACAGGCAACGTGTGAAATTCAGGCATTCTATAGAATGCCTAGGCAATGTATAGAATGCCTGATGGTTTCAGACAAAGTATGAAATGATTGCTATTTCATACATTGCCTAGGCATTCTATAGAATGCCGAGCTGTCGTCCGGCAAAGTATGTAATTGGCCTACCCCCGCCATTTTTCCAGCCACTAATGTTTGCGGTGGCGCTTTGGTCGTTGTTTGATGATAGCGATCGAAGCCTGTGAGTGTTGAAAGTTATTGTAAGACAGCGTTTAGCCGGTACGAGGTTCCACTATTTTATCATTCGGCTGAGATTCCACAGACGTTATCCCATAACTTTTTGTCCTTGGATTGCTGTATGACCATGTCGGAAGAGAAAGGACATGAATCACGCCATGTTGACATGCAAAGACGGTTCTACGATGAGTTATCTAAAGTAAGAGCCAATGCTGCTAAAAACAGCGTTTTTTAAAACCGAAGCTGTTACCAAAAGTTGATGGACGATGTGAAAATGGCTAATACCACCTTGAAGCAAGAACCACGGGACTATTGGCTGGTGAAACACAATGATGTCATGATGGTGAAAAATAAGAGTAAGTGATCTAACCTGTTAAAAAAGACGTGAGTTGCATTCTGTTTTACGTCGCGGACTCCAAGATATTTGACTTATTTCATAAAGCCCAGTTGGCCATTGGTTATGGACAGGCAGGACAGAATGTTGTAAACAACTTTCACCCAAATACAAGAGTGCTACCAGTCCTGATAATTGAATTGTGTATTAACCTTATTGAAAATTGCCAGAAAAAACAAAAAGGCGCCAAAAAAATCATTGTGGTCAAGCCAATGGCTTTTTCTGAATTCAACTCTCGTTGACAGGTCGATCTCATCGAGTTTCAATCCCATCCTGAAGGGGAATACAAGTTTATAATGGTGTATCCAGGTCATCCCACTAAGTTCGTAGTTCTCAGGGCCCTGAAGACAAAGAGGGCACAAGAAGTAGCTCGTAGACTTATTTACGTTGCTTAGTGCTCCAATGATTATACAGTCCGAAACGGCAGGGAATTCGCAAACAATGTGGTAAGCAGCCTAAAGGAGTACTGGCCCGCCTTGAAGATCGTTCATGGTAAGCCGCGCCACATACAAAGCCATGGGGGCGTCGGAAGAGCTAACCAGGACATCGAAAATATGCTGTGTGCTTGGATGTAAGATGAAATAACTGGCCACTGGAGTGAGGAGTTACGGTTCGTCAAACTCAAGAAGGACAGAGCTTTTCATTTTGGGATGAAAAAATCACCATACGAAACTCTCTTTGGCTGCAGAGCTAAAGTAGGCCTCACAACGTCGTCCCTACCTGACGATGATTTAGATGTGGTAACAGAGGAAAACCTCCAAAAAAATAATACAGAGCGTACATCATGTGCTTTATTTTGTATTAATTCCACTTTCAAATACGTCATTATCAATAGCGTCTTTTGTTGTTGTGCTCTTTTTACACTTCGCCTAAACGAAATCCGGCATTCTATAGAATGCCTAGGCAAAGTATGCACATTTTCATACTTCGCCTGAAACCATCAGGCACTCTATACATTGCCTAGGCATTCTATAGAATGCCTGATTTCACACATTGCCTGTAACACACACACACACACACACACACACACACATATATATATATATATATATATATATATATATAAATAGATTCGAGTTTTCCCTGTTCTGCTGCTGCAAATGTCCCTTCAAGCAGAACGGTATACTACCTCCACACCACACCCGCCCACTGGGCTGCTGCCAACGACACGTGCACTCGTTACGGTGGTGATCTGGTCCGAGCCAACGACATGGACAAATTGAGGGCAGATATACAGACACTGGACGACATACTGGACTGGCACGGAGCATTCAACAAGTGAGGACCTACACCATGCCACGCAGTCAGCACACATGAACACACATTAAAGCACATATAGACACACATTTACACACACATTTACACGCATACGTACATTTACATACATATATACACATTTTACATACATACATGGATATATACACATTTTACACACATACACGCATATATACACATTTTACACACAAACATGGATATATACACATTTTACATACATACATGGATATATACACATTTTACACACATACACGCATATATACACATTTTACACACAAACATGGATATATACACATTTTACATACATACATGGATATATACACATTTTACACACAAACATGGATATATACACATTTTACATACATACATGCATATATACACATTTTACATACATACATGGATATATACACATTTTACACACATACACGCATATATACACATTTTACACACATACATGGATATATACACATTTTACACACATACACGCATATATACACATTTTACACACATACATGGATATATACATATTTTACACACATGCACACATATGTACACATTTTACACACATACATGCATATATACACATTTTACATACATACATGGATATATACACATTTTACACACATACATGCATATATACACATTTTACACACATACATGTATATATACACATTTTACATACATACATGGATATATACACATTTTACACACATACACGCATATATACACATTTTACACACATACATGGATATATACACATTTTACACACATACACGCATATATACACATTTTACACACATACATAGATATATACACATTTTACACACATGCACACATATATACACATTTTACACACATACATGCATATATACACATTTTACATACATACATGGATATATACACATTTTACACACATACACGCATATATACACATTTTACACACATACATGGATATATACACATTTTACACACATGCACACATATATACACATTGTACACACATACATGCATATATACACATTTTAGACACATGCACACATATATACACATTTTACACACATACATGCATATATACACATTTTACACACATACATGCATATATACACATTTTACACACATGCACACATATACACATTTTACACACATACAGGCATATATTCACATTTACACACATGCACACACATTTACACACATAAACACATTAACACAAATACAGTGCTTTTTCGGGTGGAACGCATCGGAACGGGGCTCCGCACCTTTTCCCCCCACAAGCACACACATTCACAATAAATGCACATGCATACACACTCTTACCTACACATATACGAAAATACACACAGACATACACATCCATACACATTAACAGATAGCACACATCAATGTTACCGTGAGGATCAGCATGCCATTCTATCATTGAGATAAGAATTATAAGCACATTCTAGAATTTATGAGATCATACACACGCGCACATATACACACACCTTCTTATTCACAAAGGCACACAGACGCACACACACATATATTGAATGTGTGGAAACTACCTATATATGTAAATTTATATAAACTGTATAAATCAAAAGCAACTAATCATCTAGTCTTAACACATATTTAATTGGATGTAAGTCTTCGTATTCAAGTTCTTTATTTTAATTTGGAGTAATATAATTCTATCATGGTATAGTCTCTTATTGATTCTATGCACTGGCAGTCGTAACATCTAAATTATTTGAAAGTCCTTTTTTTTCATCCAATAAATAAAATATAAAAACCGATTCCTAAAAATATTGAACGTTTGCTGTATTTAATTTTTTTGGTTTTGTTATTCTTTAACTATCTCTTAATTTAGTGAAACACTTATCAGTACTAATATTCTTCTTGGACCACTTTTAGCCCAGGCCTGCTTAAAAAAAAACAATGATGAAAAATTCACTTTTCTTCTCTAATAGAGCTTACTTGGTGTCGTTAAAAGTAACTATAAAGTTGTCTATTCAAAATTTTAATAAGTGATAATAATTTCCTTATATAAAATGTACATGTACCTTTTACGTTGACTACTCATTACGTTGACTGCTCATTACGTTGACTGCTCATTACGTTGAATGTTCATGGCCTTGACTGGTCATTGCTTTGAGTGCTTATTAAATAGACTGCTAATTAAGTTGACCTCTCATTGTGTTGAATGCTCATTACGTTGACTGCTCAATGCCGTCCTACTCCAGTCAGACTTCAGTGTGGACAGGTCTACACAAAGTCCCCGGTGGTTTCATGTGGAGCGGCTGTGAAAATTTTACAGCGTCGAATTCAACTCTGTCAGTGAACGATGGCAACTGCTTTAACATGAACAAAACGTTTCAGTTAACTTCATCGTCCTGTACGACCATGCTCCCATACATTTGTCAAATAGAGGAAGGTGAGTTTTAAAATGTAACGCGGGGTGGTGTAATAAGAGCTTACGAGCTGGGTTGGGGAGTGTACCGGATCCTTCACCCCACCCTTCTGACGCCATTTAGGCAGTGCTGTAAACCGTCAGTAAATCTCCAATACCGCTGTAAAAATTGGAGTTTCCCCAAGAAGATCGTGAGACTCTGAGGATGGCAGAGTAAAAATAAAAGATATTTTACAACAAATACTTCTGGCGAAATAATTGTGTTGTATGTACTGATATGACTGCTGATAACGAATGGTCGTATTTTGATAGAAGATTGGCGCTGCGATGAATGCACGCTAACGTATTAAACGTCATGATTAAATGAGTTGAAATTAAGTGTCAAATGTCTGACAGACTGAAATAATCTATTGCCTTAACAGCAATTTCTATGGCCCTTAAAAAGTTGAGTTAAAATTTAACGGGCTAACACTATGGGATTCGTTAAGCGAAGATTATGGGGGAAATCACCAATGTTCCCTTTAAGCTGTGCGGCTGCGCAAATATCTAACCGACGCCGGAATTAATGCGCAGTAAAATATTTCTAATAAATGGATGCTATGCAAATTTGCACAAGAGTTTTTTGTTACTTTTAACATTGACTGACGAAACTATGAGGGGACATTGGCGCTGACCCCAGTCGATAAAACATTAAGTCATTTGCTATCAATCCCTCAAAAATAAACAGAAAGCGTTAAAAACATGTTCTTTAAATATTGATAACAGATACAGCATCAAACAACAATTAGCCCCTAGGTTCAATAAGCCCAGCGTAATATGGCAATGGCCGATGTTTATAATAATGACACTTTTATGACCTCAGGTCAGTGCTGGTTTCTTCCGGTAGAGGACCACGTCTTCATTGACGACGGAATCACAATCCCCAACGTAGACTTAAATGGTTGTGCAAAGCTGTGTAGGAATTACATCAATGGCACAACAAACGAGTGTTGGGGGTTCTCAGGTAACTCTATGATATCTTGGATTCTCAGGTAACTGGTTGATATCTTGGATTCTCAGATGACTGGTTCATGTCCAACATTATCAGGTGACTGGTTCGTGTCCAACATTATCAGGTGACTGGTTCATGTCCAACATTATCAGGTGACTGGTTCGTGTCCAACATTATCAGGTGACTGGTTCATGTCCAACATTCTCAGGTGACTGGTTCATGTCCAACATTATCAGGTGACTGGTTCGTGTCCAACATTATCAGGTGACTGGTTCATGTCCAACATTATCAGGTGACTGGTTCATGTCCAACATTATCAGGTGACTGGTTCATGTCCAACATTATCAGGTGACTGGTTCATGTCCAACATTAACAGGTGACTGGTTCAAATACACGATAGACATTAAGTTTTACAACCTAACATTTCAAAACCGCCAACAAAACATGTTGTGAACATTGCGTTTGTTCATTTGTTTGGGATTTATATATGTTGCGAATGTCCTTTTCTGGTCACACGAGAAAGTGAGGGAGCGGGGAGGGGGGATTGTCTATGGTTTTCCTCTGATGGACTAACAGAAATTGTGTCCAATACATATGAAAGGAAATTTATTTGGCCTTGTACAAATATTATTTTTGTTTATTTTATTTAGACTGGCACTAAAACATGTGTGCCCCCCAAAAAATTGAATACTCTACCATCACACATTCATAGTATTCCTACCATTAGGGCCTTCAAGACTGCACTTAAAAGACATCTATTCAAACTTTTATTTTCAAATAATCAATGAAACAATTTCCTGAATGACAAACCGAGTTTAGGCTATCATCATGTCATAATTTCTTGTTGTGATTAAGGCAATGAATGTTTTAAAATTGAATGGATTAAATAAAAATATGTTACTCTCTTTATCTGAAGCGCTGTGAGCACAGCTGCTTGCTGGGTACTGCGCTTTTTAAGGTCTAATATTTTAAATTATCTTATTCAGCGGAGAACAACACATGTGCTCTACACAATCACACTAAGAGCCATATCTTTCTACGCGAGATGGTTACTTACCTGCTAGTTTCACCAGCATCGACTGCTTATCTTAAAATATGCACTGGAGGTAGGAAATACATTTTACTTTAAAACAATTGCTGTAGCCACTTGAGATCAGTATATAGCCAGGTTAAACAAAAGCCCACTGTCATTTTATCAAAGGAGTATCTATGTATATAATTCACCACAAATTATAACACATAATATATAGTAAAATAGTTAACCACCTAGACAAGTATAATGTCATATGCCCACATCAACACGGCTTTAGAAAAAACAGATAATGTGAAACACAATTAATAGGTATAATAGATGATTTTTCAAAAGGCTTAGACAGTAATGATCAAATAGATACAAAATAATTGACTTCTCAAACGCATTTGGCAAAGCTCACCACTCTGGTTTACTCAAAAAACGTAACTACTTTGGAATCTCAGGTCCCTTACATCACTGGATCCAAGACTTCCTTTTGGGTAGGGAGCAAACTGTAATAATTAATGGATCTAAATCTGCACCAATAAAGGTTAACTCAGGAGTTCCACATGGAACTGTGCTAGGCCCCTTACTCTTTTTAATTTATATAAATGATTTACCCAACAACATCTTAACAGGAACAAAAGTTAGGTTATTTGCTGATGATTGTATAATCTATAGAACAATTAAGTCAGAACAAGATAGCAAGATTTTTCAAAAAGATTTAGATGAATTGGTAAAATGGGAAACTAATTCGAGTGTCTTTCCACCCAGAAAAGTGTCAACTGTTAAGAGTAACACAGAAAAAGAAACAAATAAATTCAAAATGTTTCATTCACGGAAAAGAACTAATCCAAACTAAAGATGCAAAATACTTAGGAGTAATAATAAATGAGAAACTATCATGGAATCCCCATGTCAATGAAGTTGTTAAAAAATCAAACAAGATCTTGGGCTTTATAAAAAGAATCTTTTACAAATGTAACAGAGATATAAAACTGAAATGCTACCTCACTTTGGTGAGACCTGTACTAGAATATGCATCTGCTGTATGGGACCCATCCACCAAAGAAAACATGGATAAACTAGAACAAATTCAAAAAGAGCTTCCAACTTCATTACTGGAGAATATTCAAAACTTACAAGAATAACACCATTAATTAAATCATTAAACCTTGAGACGCCAGAGGACAGAAGAACCAAGAGTAAAGTAGTAATCAAACATAGAGCAATTAATTCTAATTTAGAAATACAACACTAAGATAAATTAATGCAACCCTCAGATAGACACAAGGATAAAAACACCTTCATTATTCCTTATGCACGAACAAACACATACAAATTCTAGTTTTTCCCGTCCCGAATTCGGGCGTGGAATGGGTTGCCTGAAGAAAACAGGAAAACCAACACTTTATCAACATTCAAAACCACGGGTCGTATCTAGTATGTAAATAAGCAGATAAAAACTGTCTTTTGACTACATGGTACCCGTGCTTTGCCATAAAGATATAAAAAAGATTTTTCATTTGTCATTCGTAACCAGTAAGTGTTCCAATATAGCTCCTCACAATCAAATATTGGTATTTTATCTTATTTATAGACGCCCCTTCTATTGCGTCATACTCTTATTAAAATAGAATATTCATGCATTCGTATCCTAACAGAGCAAAGATGTTTTCGGAAATAAAGAATTGTAAATTATAAGCTGTAATTAATAATTGGTTATTATAAAAAGGAAAAATAAATAACTGTATTTAAGGGTTAGACGGAAATCGAAAATGTTCATTTTCCAATCTCCCTTAAAATGCAATTTTTCTCTCCCTTGAAAATTCTTCCTCTTTAAAAAAAATATTTTTTTTTCACATCTATTATTTTGATTTAGGTGAAACGACGACAATGAAGCCCGTTCCGAGTGCAACGAAGGATCCACCGGAACCAGAGAACTGTAGTCAGCCTCACCAGGGAGAAGGTAAATGGAGTAACAACTTTAGCCAATCTATTCAGCCCTAATAGGAGGGAATGAAATGTGTTAAATATTTGTAACATTCTATTAGCTATCACAAGGTTGTAACATTCTATAAGCTATCACAAGGTTGTAACATTCTATAAGCTATCACAAGGTTGTAACATTCTATAAGCTATCACAAGGTTGTAACATTCTATTAGCTATCACAAGGTTGTAACATTCTATTAGCTATCACAAGGTTGTAACATTCTATTAGCTATCACAAGGTTGTAACATTCTATTAGCTATCACAAGGTTGTAACATTCTATTAGCTATCACAAGGTTGTAACATTCTATTAGCTATCACAAGGTTGTAACATTCTATTAGCTATCACAAGGTTGTAACATTCTATTAGCTATCACAAGGTTGTAACATTCTATTAGCTATCACAAGGTTGTAACATTCTATTAGCTATCACAAGGTTGTAACATTCTATTAGCTATCACACGGTTGTAACATTCTATTAGCTATCACAAGGTTGTAACATTCTATTAGCTATCACAAGGTTGTAACATTCTATTAGCTATCACAAGGTTGTAACATTCTATTAGCTATCACAAGGTTAAAAGTAATAGATACAATTTAAATGAATTCACATCTATTATGCTTCATGTTCAGGGTACTCAAAATGCTTTTATTAGATGTATTACACACGTTTTTAGAAGAAAAAAAATTTGTAAATTTATTTCTATATACTAATACAAAAAAAATTAAAGTGATTATTTCACACGTTTTTGTTTCAATGAGGCTGACATACAATTATCGACATGCATGTTGTATGTAAAGTATCCTTTTGGGAACATGGATATTAAATAACACATAACAATTATTGATCTTCACGTCTGGAATTCGGGCGGGGAGTTGGTTGCTTGATGAAACCATGAAAACCAACACACTATAAACATTTAAAACTGTGATAAAAATGCAAGACTAGACAATTACCGTGTATAAACGTGGGACGCAATAACGTCTGTATAGAAAAAGCGTCCGCGATAGATAGGATAATAATAAAAACAATAATTTTCTGTGAGAAAGACTTGGTCATAAAATAACTAAACTTTTCAGATATCGACAAGTCGTATGATAGTTTGTAAAGTAACTAGGTTTGGGGAAGCATAGAAGTTCCCACGTTTATTTGTTTAACGATCCATCATTTTACTGACGGTGTAATTAACACTTCAGCTAAACTCAAATATTTGTCCCTGGAAATTTTCTCAGCTTGGCAAGATGACGGCGTGTGTTACTGTGACTGTGACCAGCCTCCGGTCATCTTGACCGCTGAATATCTCAGTCTATCCACTGACGATAAGGTAAGTGATCCATGTTGTAGTGATTTGGTTGAAATCGATTAGTGGTGTATAAACCTTCAGGTCTGTATCGTTTAGACACATCTTCACATCTCAGTTAACGTTTTTCATTTAGTTTCCATTTTTACTATCTTGGAGTTTGGTAGTTCATTTGTTCGTTCTCGTCTCTTATTTTTCTTTATATAAAAAAAGATAAATAAGATCGTGGAAGAATTGTTGGTAGATTCAAGCAACACGTCTGCCTCGTTCCGGAAGTTGAACAGCATTGACGACAAGAGACCAAGTGCTCAGAGCATAGGAGCCCTGGGAATAGGTGTGATCTGTGTCGGTACGTTCAATGGGCTGTTTCTGTTTTACTTGGCTGTTTCAATTTTACTTGGCTGTTGCTGTTTTATTTTAATGTTTCTGTTAAACTTTGATGTCCTGTTTTACTTGGCTGTTTCTATTTCTTTGGCTGTTTCTATTTCACTTGGCTGTTTTTTTATTTTACTTAGCTGTTTCTATTTTCATTTGGCTGTTTCTGTGTTCTTTTGGCTGTGTTTTTATTCACTCCTCTGTTGCCATCTTGCAGTGGCCTGTTTCTTCTTTCTGTTCTCTGTTTCTTTCTTCACGATACGGTCCTGTTCACTGTTAATTTTAGTTTACCCAAACTTTACCTCATAGGTCCTTTTTACGCATTCCTTAATTTTATCCACATAAAGCAAGATACAGTAACGTAAAATTCTGTTTAATATAAAGAGTTAATTTTAAATTATTTTTCTTTCATCGAAATTGACCAATATATAACAACGACACTATAAGACAAAGTTTTATTCATTATTTCCTCAAAATGTATAAACTTCATTTGTCTTCGTATACAAAGAATACTTATAATCTCTGCAGTGTTTGGAGGCCTCGTTCTCCTTGACATGAATCGTCTCATCTCGCACTTCTCGAACGTCTTCTGTAAGAAGGAGCCTCCTGTCAGCAGTGAGCCAGCCAAACCGCAAGAAGCTGAGATGAACCTATAACAGAAGACCTGGCGTGTTTAATTTAAATATGTATTTTAACTTTACTGTAGATCGAAAAGCAAAGCAACTTTAAACTATAATCAAATACAGCCAATTGACCGCCTGTTTTGTTTGAAGAAAAATAAAGATGTTTAATACATTGATATGACCTTGTAGAATGTAGATAAACGATACACATTTTTAAAAAAAAAGGTACATAAATTAATGTTTTTCACTTTTTATAATCTAAAATCACTAACAATGAAGTATTTTTTTAATAATAACACAATAAATTCAAACAAGGATCAAAATCAAAACCTGCACACAAAACTCACACACGTAAACAAGCGGACAATAAAAAAAAATAACGTACAAAAACAACGGGAAAAAGGTAATAAACAATGTTTTCAGATTGTCACAAATCAGTCTTGTATAAGATGTTTTTCCAATAAAATGAAATTATTGAAATTGATTCATTTTAGAAAATGTTAGGATACCCTTTAATTATATTTCATACAAGTTTTTTGTTAAAATTATATATTTTTTCATTTTATACGTATTTTTAATTTAAAAGATGTACATATGTAGTGTTTCTGCTGTATCCTTTATGGAAAAAAAACATCTCATCCATTTTTCATCAGAAATATAATCTTCACGCTTAATGACATTTTAATGTTCTATAACTCTATCATCAAACCCGTACGTTGTCTGTGTGGTACCAGAACTGTGCCAGCCACACCTTATGTTACCCGTATGTTACAAGAACCGTACCAGCCACACCTTATGTTACCCGTATGTTACAAGAACTGTACCAGCCACACCTTATATTACCCGTATGTTACAAGAACTGTACCAGCCACACCTTAAGTTATCGGTATTGTAACAGACTGCCTAAGCTACTCTTTATGTTATCGGAAGAGCACTATATCTGTACCCTCACCATGAATCACATTCTCTGTAGTACAAAAAGTGTATCAGCTACACGTTTTATGTATTATACCAGAACTGTACAATGTCCATCTTTTGTTATAAATATATTACCTGAACAATACTAGCTGCATCTAATATTTTTTGTATAGAAGAATTGTATCAGATACACCTTATGTTACCTATTACCAGAATGATCTTGACCAGTTGACACTAAACTATTGCATGCGGGCCGGAAGCGGCTCTTGACATCATTTCATCCGGCCCACTGATGGTACTTGAATTTGCTTGATAAAACGTATAGAATGGATACATTGTTATACAACTTAAATTTAAATATTATGTTTACAAAATAAGGAGATCCAGTATTTTAACAAGTGTATTATATAGCTTAATGAGGAAAACCATTTACTGATGGCAAATTCATCAGAGAGTTTATGATGAAATTAGCAAATGATTTATAACCTTAGAAGCAATATTTGTTCTGAAGTATCAGCCTTGATGCTAGTTCAGTTGTTCTGAAAACAGAAGAACTTAAGGCAAACATAATACTTGAGAAAGTAGAAACTTGTATTCACAGGTTCTGGAAGTAGAAACTTGTATTCACAGGTTCTGGAAGTAAAAACTTGTATTCACAGGTTCAGGAAGTAGAAACTTGTATTCACAGGTTCTGGAAGTAGAAACTTGTATTCACAGGTTCTGGAAGTAGAAACTTGTATTCACAGGTTCTGGAAGTAGAAACTTGTATTCACAGGTTCTGGAAGTAGAAACTTGTATTCACAGGTTCTGGAAGAGTCTATTGATTCTTGAGAACCATTCACAATATCTCGTATTGATTCACGGTGAAAATTTGGACTCTCAAA
Organism: Ampullaceana balthica; assembly: GCA_944989445.1. Lineage (NCBI taxonomy): Eukaryota > Metazoa > Mollusca > Gastropoda > Lymnaeidae > Ampullaceana > Ampullaceana balthica. Next base: position 1,311,660 of record CALYLW010000042.1, on the reverse strand, counting down.
TAACGGACAAGTTGGTATTTGGCTGCAGCATACTTGGAACAATCCGCTGGAAAGGACATTTTTCATGGAGGTTAACAAGTTTTGATAGACTTTGGTGAGTGAAGTAGGCTTCGGGATGTAACAGTTGATTTGGGGGGGGGGACGGGGACGGGGGACTTGACTGCAGTAAGGGAAAGTCTTGTAAACAGATCAAGACTCAGTTTGAAGGTGAGATAATTACAGGCGCCACTTTTATACTTTGCATCTTACACCAGCAAAAAAAAGACGTTTCTAATAGTATACTGAAACCAGTAGTTTTTGACGTGAATTTTATTCGGACACATGTCACCGTCTATTCAATCTATATAATTTTGAAAATGATATTTTCTGTTCCGTTTAGTTTAAACTTCAATTCTGTGATAAAATGTTTTCTGAATGTAGCATAACTGTTCATTCCTATTCCTTTAATTTCCTTATTTTTGTTTTGCTTTTCATTTAATAACGTTACAGCAGTTTCAATGTCCATCTTTTAATAATAATAATTATATATATATATATATTTTTTTAATACACACAAATATTTATTTTAATTTACTTGCTCGTGTTACCTCGATTACTTTACTATGAGCCAAACTTAAAAGTCCATTTGAAAAACCTACTATGTCACTTTTTAGAGTTTTTGAGGAAAAAAAGGAATTTATGTTTGAGCGACTTAGAAAATTTTCCATGTGTTTCATATTTTTAACAATAAAATACAGCGTATCTAGTAGGTTTTAAAAATTAAATGACCAAACCAAAAGATTACTGTAGAGTTTTACCATTTAAAAGAGAAAATAGCAGTAACTCATTTTCCCCACCCCACCGACATCGACTTAGTAGGTTTAGCAAGTGGACTCCTCATATAATGTATGTTATATCATCCATTTCAAAGTAATTTTATGTTGCTTTGTATTTAAAATATCATCTATAGTAGTAACTAGAAGAAGAAGATCGTTTGATAAATGTTATTAAAATATCATCTATAGTAGTAACTAGAAGAAGAAGATCGTTTGATAAATGTTATTAAAATATCATCTATAGTAGTAACTAGAAGAAGAAGATCGTTTGATAAATGTTATTAAAATATCATCTATAGTAGTAACTAGAAGAAGAAGATCGTTTGATAAATGTTATTAAAATATCATCTATAGTAGTAACTAGAAGAAGAAGATCGTTTGATAAATGTTATTAAAATATCATCTATAGTAGTAACTAGAAGAAGAAGATCGTTTGATAAATGTTATTAAAATATCATCTATAGTAGTAACTAGAAGAAGAAGATCGTTTGATAAATGTTATTAAAATATCATCTATAGTAGTAACTAGAAGAAGAAGATCGTTTGATAAATGTTATTAAAATATCATCTATAGTAGTAACTAGAAGAAGAAGATCGTTTGATAAATGTTATTAAAATATCATCTATAGTAGTAACTAGAAGAAGAAGATCGTTTGATAAATGTTATTAAAATATCATCTATAGTAGTAACTAGAAGAAGAAGATCGTTTGATAAATGTTATTAAAATATCATCTATAGTAGTAACTAGAAGAAGAAGATCGTTTGATAAATGTTATTAAAATATCATCTATAGTAGTAACTAGAAGAAGAAGATCGTTTGATAAATGTTATTAAAATATCATCTATAGTAGTAACTAGAAGAAGAAGATCGTTTGATAAATGTTATTAAAATATCATCTATAGTAGTAACTAGAAGAAGAAGATCGTTTGATAAATGTTATTAAAATATCATCTATAGTAGTAACTAGAAGAAGAAGATCGTTTGATAAATGTTATTAAAATATCATCTATAGTAGTAACTAGAAGAAGAAGATCGTTTGATAAATGTTATTAAAATATCATCTATAGTAGTAACTAGAAGAAGAAGATCGTTTGATAAATGTTATTAAAATATCATCTATAGTAGTAACTAGAAGAAGAAGATCGTTTGATAAATGTTATTAAAATATCATCTATAGTAGTAACTAGAAGAAGAAGATCGTTTGATAAATGTTATTAAAATATCATCTATAGTAGTAACTAGAAGAAGAAGATCGTTTGATAAATGTTATTAAAATATCATCTATAGTAGTAACTAGAAGAAGAAGATCGTTTGATAAATGTTATTAAAATATCATCTATAGTAGTAACTAGAAGAAGAAGATCGTTTGATAAATGTTATTAAAATATCATCTATAGTAGTAACTAGAAGAAGAAGATCGTTTGATAAATGTTATTAAAATATCATCTATAGTAGTAACTAGAAGAAGAAGATCGTTTGATAAATGTTATTAAAATATCATCTATAGTAGTAACTAGAAGAAGAAGATCGTTTGATAAATGTTATTAAAATATCATCTATAGTAGTAACTAGAAGAAGAAGATCGTTTGATAAATGTTATTAAAATATCATCTATAGTAGTAACTAGAAGAAGAAAATCGTTTGATAAATGTTATTAAAATATCATCTATAGTAGTAACTAGAAGAAGAAGATCGTTTGATAAATGTTATTAAAATATCATCTATAGTAGTAACTAGAAGAAGAAGATCGTTTGATAAATGTTATTAAAATATCATCTATAGTAGTAACTAGAAGAAGAAGATCGTTTGATAAATGTTATTAAAATATCATCTATAGTAGTAACTAGAAGAAGAAGATCGTTTGATAAATGTTATTAAAATATCATCTATAGTAGTAACTAGAAGAAGAAGATCGTTTGATAAATGTTATTAAAATATCATCTATAGTAGTAACTAGAAGAAGAAGATCGTTTGATAAATGTTATTAAAATATCATCTATAGTAGTAACTAGAAGAAGAAGATCGTTTGATAAATGTTATTAAAATATCATCTATAGTAGTAACTAGAAGAAGAAGATCGTTTGATAAATGTTATTAAAATTTCTTTGATTGTCACAGCATTAAATCAAAATGTTTTGTTTTTATTTTCATTTTAATTTATGTTGTTAAAAATGACAAACATTAAAATAGTCCCACCGAAAATGATTGATCAAATTATGTAGCGTTAATATGAAGATACTAGGTTGTGCTGCGGCGCCGACTTCTTTTTAGGGCGCCTACGGCGCCCACCTTTTTTGAAAAGCCCAACTTACTTGCTTTTGTATGATTAACAATTAATATTAAACTTCCTTAAATTTACACAAAGTATTTTATAATATGGGTTGTAGGGCGCCTAAGGCGCCCACTTTTTTTTTGTTCAAAAGCCTAAATAAGTTATCCTTGTATGATAAATACTAAATATTCCTGAAATGTACACAAAGTATTTAGACATTTTTTTTACAGTGCTAATCACCACACGATTTTTACACTAATTCTAGAAAGCAGCACACCAAATTACTGCACCAAAAAATAACTCTTTGAGTCAATCAGCACTGTTTACAACACAAATGCTGACGTCAAAGGTTCGTGTGTTGTTTGGTTAATGTTAATCTGAAAACCAAAATGATTATGATTTTTAAGTCTATATTTTCAATTTTTAAAAAAAAAGCAGAGTGATGTCCCTTAGCGTTAGGCCAAAGTGAGTCAGTCAGAGATAATTGAAGGTAAATATAGATATGATTCTCTAATTAGGAACGTTGATAACAGTGTTATTTGCAAACGATGTCACATAAATTATATGTTTGAATAATCCGCATACAGTGTTACCTCGGTATACGTCCATAAATTAATCCGTTCTGGAGACTTAGACTAAACAATTTATTTACTTAACGTATTTTTCAAAAAAGAAATGAAGAGAAAATGCTGAATACGTTCCAAAGAAAAAAGTCATATTAATATTGTCATATCATACATTTATTAACGTGGTGGTATAAAATAATGTAAACACTGATTAATACTAAAAATACATAAATTCATGTATCATTCTTGCCCTTTCACAAATAATTACCTCCGAGACGCTATCATCAGATCAAAAGTAATTTTTCAACATGCTCTTGTGTCCCTGATTTTTGTTTTTCAATCGATTTCACCATCTTCGTAACTTAAGCCCTAACTTAGATTTAAGAAAAGATCTTCATATGTGTATTAAGACTCATCGGTTTATTAAATACGACAAACTTTATGATTTGAAAAGGCGAATGGTAAACTAATTTGTCAAGTGTGCAACGGTGACTGTCTATTGGAGATAACACCAAGAAGCTACCACACAAGTTTCATTAACGCAAGGGGTAGAGGTTAAAGGTTATGAAAACAACAAAGTAAAAATAAATAGAGACCAAAAAAAAGATTTTTAAAAACCACGATTTTATAAGTGGACTAAAAAGAAGACAATAATTTAAAGCTTATAAGTTAAAGTACTTTGATTTAATATGACTGAAAACGTGGGGCGGGTGTTTGGAGTAAAAAAGATGTATAATTTAGAAGGCAAAAGAGAGATCTATAAGTGAGAGAATGAGTGAACTGCATATGTAAAACCTCATCAGCGCTCGCCCCACGTTTTTAGTCATATTAAATGAAAGTACATTGTACTTGCATTAATTTATATACGGTACATTCGATCGATCTGAAATTTTGATTTTGATACAATGCATTGTCATCCAAGATCTATCTGTGGTAAAAATTTTGAGATCTCTAGAACCATCAGAAGTATTTAAATTTTACTTTGGAAAATTTGAAATTTTGCGGACAGGACGAAAGCAAGTTAATAAATAGAAGTAAAAAAGAGATTTTTAAAAACCACGTTTTTAGAAGCGGACTAAAAAGAAGAAAATAATTTAAAATTTGTAAGTTCAAGTACTTCGATCTAATATGACTAAAAACGTGGGGCGGGCGCTTATGAGGTTTAACATATGCGGTTCACTCATCCTCTCACTTATAGATCTCTCTTTTGCCTTCTAAATTAGAAATCTTTAATTTTTATACCAAACACCCACCCCACGTTTTTAGTCATATTTAATCGAAGTACTTGAACTTACAAATTTTTAATTATTTTCTTCTTTTTAGTCTTCTATTTAAATGTCCACTAGTGGGATGAGAAAAAGTATTGAGATTACAACAAGTGTAGAATGAAAGCAAGTTATTGAAAAGGATATAGGTGAGCCTTAAAAAGACATACGAAAATGTAAATATCGGCAATAAAAGCTTTCCTCAGTAAACAAACATAAATAATAAGAAGTTTAAAAATGAATTTTTAAAAAAACGTAGCTGCGATTGGAAATCCAAGGAGACATTAATTAGAAAGTAAGAGCGACACGGAAGACAGAGAAAAAGAAAAAAAGGGACATTTGAAGGGATATGAACGTTTGGGAGGGGTGGGGGCTTGGTTCAGGCATAAACATGCTAGGGAAAAGAAAACTTTTATGTCATGTGATGTTAGAGTCTCATGATCTTAAGGTTGACTCTGGTAAGCGTGTTGGTACATGACAGAAATAAAGATATGGACATATCGTTCATAACCTCGAGATAACTTCTATTTCATTGTTAGACGACGGGATATTAATTACCCTGTGCAATGTCTGTGTTTAGAAAATCTGTCAGACAGGTGTCGACACATTTCTCCGATATACCATCTGTTGCAGCATATGGGAATTCAATGGAGTCCTTCGAGATAACGAAAGGGGAATTTTTTGCAACGCCTTCGTCCCTTTTGTTTAGTTCCCAAATGAGAAGGTCAACGATACATGCGGCCGTGTACTTGGTGGATTTTGTTTTATCTTTTCACAGGCTTAAACATACTATCTGACCCTGTTAAACAACTTCATTTCCACCTAGCCTGCTTGCAGTCTCACCCATTTATTCCACTCAACAAAAGAGAAAAACAAAACAAGAATCCGTATAGGTGACATAAAAATGTTTAATAATCAGTTGTTTTATTTATACAAAAATTTCAAGACGTGAGACATGACCAATCAGGCGTGTGGTGTGGTTGACGTGACCACCAGTGTACCACATGGGGGCGCTACATTCGACTTCCAGTCACAGGAGTCGATAAGTGAGTTGAAAACGAGATCTGAGGAGGGAAGAGGGTCAATCGTAAAACATATAAGAGGGGCAATGTTCGGTTTGTGGTTTGTAATTTGGGTCATGTTCGGTTGGTGGTTTGTAATTGGGGCCATGTGTACTTTTCACATAAACAAATTAAATTAAACGTCCCATAAAGATCTAGATAGAGTGTTTTAGTAGAATTGGCGGGTTGAGAAGGAAGGAAGTATGTCGCAATAAAACATTGTAGCGTAACATTTTAGTCAATATTACCGTCAAGACCCCCCCCCGGGGCTAAAACACGATCTTCTTCAATTTTAACCCACTTTCATTTTTAAAAAAGCTATTTGGTAAGATTCAGCTTCATATAAAACTGGAATTAGAACACGTAACCGTCTCAAACATACTCTGCTGATATGTCAACCCGTCAGCCTCACAGCAAAAGATCAATGTTAGTTCGGGAGAGGATCAAGGAAAGGACACAGAAATTTAGCAGAGCCAAAAGAATTTTCAAAGACCTGGGCTAACACTATTTTTTCATAGACGAAAACAGTCTGAAACGGATAAAATCTACTTGGTGATTGTTCGAGTCCAGCAACACACATTTATCCAAATCAATTTAACTTTCTGAACTAAGGACAGACCAGAAGCAGCAGCAGACGATTAAAGCATTGTGCTTACTGCTGACGTCACAATAAACAGTGGCCTCCTTTTGCTTATATTCTGTTCCTTCCATGAGTCAAAAGAAGTTTTTCATAGTACAATTGAGTTCAGCAATTTACATCTAATACGTTTTGTGACACACATTTTAAAACTGTTATTTCAGGTTTACAATTCAAATCTATATCTATATGTATATCTATGTATTATGTGAAAAATAATATCATCATACGTCCTGCACAATACAGACGTCCGAGGTTTGACCCGCCAGAGCAGACAAAGTACGAGATACAGTTGACCGTCGTGTCTGGATAAAATCCATCTTTGCGTCCTAAGCAAATGGTGGTGTCGCCGCAGGCGTTGTGCCCTGTTCCGGGTCTGAGAACGAACAGCAAAATGTCAGTGTGTTAAAGACATGTTAAAGTTTAGTTAGCTTTAGAAAATGTTAACAAATTAATTTTAGAAAAAAAAACATTTAAAACTATAACGTGTCATTTATTTAAGGTATTATAGAAATGTAAAGTCTAAATCTTGGAGCCGTCAACTCCTAACCCCACTCTTTGCTTTCAAAGTTTAGAATTGACATATTTTCTAATTACAACTTTTAGTCTCTGAAATATCCGAGACCTCATTACAGTCACAACAATTACAGTGTCAAGGCAACGGATCTCACTTTAGTTACTCTAGACTCTGTGGGTTTCAGTCAACTTTATTCACCGTCCAACTATAATGTATCTCAGTAACTAGCAAACAAAACGGTTTAGGAACTTTATATTTATTTTGGATATTTTATGTTCTTTGATTAAACTTTACTTTTCTCGTGACTTTAATTCTTTTTACAAGTGGGATAAATCGATTTTTAGGACGCTATAAATAGTATTGAAGACACATATTCTAGTCACAGCCCTAAAGTAGGCGGATTACATTGAAATGAACTTACAATTCGCATGTCATAGTGTCCCTGTCCAGGACTTTACCAGCGTCACAGAAGTGAGTTTCCACCTGTTTGCTGGCGTTACAGAACTTGTGTCCCCAGCAGCCCACCTCCACTACCCACCCCTGGGGCTTCGTGAGACAAACTTCATCTTGTGAAACTGAAACACATTTAGAGGAGGTTCAACATAGCAATAGATGACGTCATTGGTGGGGAATTCATAGCAATAGATGACGTCATTGGTGAGGAATTCATAGCAATAACTAACTTCAATGATGGGGAATTCATAGCAATAGCTAACTTCACTGATGGGGAATTCATAGCAATCGCTAACTTCACTGATGGGGAATTCATAGCAATAGCTAACATCATGTGTGGGGAATTTATAGAAATAGATACATCATTTTTGGGGTATTCGGAATTTAAAGCAATATCTAACATCATGGGTGGGAAAGCCAGTGCAAAATCTGGCTTCATTGTTTTGGAATACCAAGGGGACTTTAAAAAGCCATGACATGACTTCATTTGGTTTAATTAATTTAAGCAATATTTCATACCAATTTGATGCTAAACTTTTGCCAGAGATGATGTTATTTAATCTCATAAAATGCAGAGAAGTTACAGCTCAATAATTGGATATGGTAAATAACTATAGAAAGTTACAATGATTGTACCTTCAATGAATTCTATTTTCTAAGTGTGACAAGTGACAACCGTTTCAGACAGTCTACGCTTTCTTTTGCTATTCATTAAGATCTAAATGTATTGAAAAAATATTCTTTAATTTATATTTATCCTTAGAAAGTGTATAATTTTGGTGTTTTTACATTAAATTGACATAATATGAAACGTATCTTATTTGTTACAGACTCTCGTTCTATATAATTTATTTATTATAATGACCCCTGATTTTATGAGGTTATTAATTTCACCTCCTCCCTTTCACAGTCTCACAAAACATAAATAATTTATGACGTCATTTACAGTTCCGTTGATGAGTTGATTTCGTAGATTTGCCATAACACCAAATTAAAAGTTTACATTAGGGATGAAATTATTTGTCTTGCGCTCTACATTTAGATCATCTTGCATCAAAATATTCAATTTGAGTCCACTCACCTACAAGACTGAAGGACGCACACATAAGCACTATTAGTAGGTTTACTCTTTGATCCATTGGGTTAGGTAACCTGATAAACGTTTCCGTGTTCTACAAGGACTGTTGCTCTTAATGTGAAGCAGACTAGTAGACTTTAAACAGAACGATTTATGAAGTGCTGCAGAGGTCTCAGTTGTAACTGACTAATTGAGTCCTCGACTGTACTGTGCTGTGATGTTCCAGTTTCTTTTTGTTCATGATTACGCTGATTTGCCCTTTTCGTTTTATAGGACAATTGCTCTGGAGCAGTTCTTTAACCTACATCATAAAAACTTCCTGGAGACAATCATATTTCCCAGTATTCCCCCTCCCCCCCCCCACCTCATGTGCTATTAGATATGAAAAACTTATTTTTACCCCATTTTCCTCGATGATAAACCAGATGCATTATTTAAAACATGAAATTATCTGTGTTTGTTTTTAATTATCAGAAATGTTGTCAGCGAAATTTAAATAAATAAATATATATATATATTAACATAAGATTCTTATTTCAGTTTTTCGAAATAAAATCAAAATCCAACAAACTAAATTGAGCAAACATTGTAATTTATTTATTTGAATCTTATGACATAAATGACACGAATGACGGGAATCCTTGTGTAATTCTTTTTTTTTAAAGCCGTAGGAGAAATTTTATCAATTATTTTTTTATTATTATTCATTCTTCCTCACTATTCACAAGATCAAAATTTTACTATAAAAAAAAACAACAAAAAACAAACACAAAACAAAAGACCCAACAACACCAGGTTTAAATCATGTAACTTTCCCCATCTCATTGACGTCATAAATTTATTATTGTAATAGGTTCCGATGATGGCAAAACAGTTATGTTTAACTCGCCAAAAATTAGGAAGCAAATTATAGAAATACTAGAAATATCAAAACTGTAACTTGTTTTTCCTAGTTTCATTTCTTTTTAAATGAAAACATTTATGATGTGGGTTAAACATCCATGTATGATATTTTGACTATGGGGCCGTCCATAAATGACGTCACGCACCTAGGGGGGAGGGGGTCACACTTTTGTGACGATGCGTGACGAGGGGGAGGGAGGGGGGTTGAAGAAATGTGACGTCACACCAAAAGGGTAAATTAAAATAAAACTTCCACTGAAATATTTGGTGACTTACAATTTATTTAATGATTTTTAAATATTTTTTTAAATCAGTGCTTCTCAAAGTACCGGTCGGTAGGCCATCAGACGCCGGTCGGCGTAAGTTATCAAGAAATGAAAATTAAATCTAATTATAATCCTTAAGTTTGAGAACTCGTGAGAATGTATGCAATTGTTACCCTGCGTCGTTTGGTGTTGACATCAAATCATTTGTGATGTCACCGCCGCTCCGTTTGGTTCTCTCACGGCAGTAATCGAACTTTTTTGCCCGTGACCCCAAAATAACACGTTTCTTTGTGCGTTACCCCCCCCCCTAACTCGAGGTCCTCCTCACATGACTCGGGGATTTAGGGGAGTGTCGTTAGCACACACACCCCCCTGAAAATGCAACTGGTGAGTTTTACAAGCATGACAAGTGTCTAAAAATGATCTGAATAGGATTATGTAAAGATATTTTAAGTTAAAACGACATAGAATATCAATTTTTAATTTTTTTTTAAAAATTGTTTTTTTTACGGGTGGGGGAATCTATTTGATACAATTATAAACGTTTTAAGTTTGATATAATTGTTCCATTGCTTTTTGGTCAAACGCCAAAAGTTCCCTTTTTACCTCAAATGAGATAATTGACCGCTGTTCACAGACCCCTCGGTTAAACCGCACGATATCGGTAGTCATGTATTTTTCATTAGTTTATAAATTCCACAAGAGAATGCAACAATTTAAACACGCCTCCTCGTCCATACAACCATCTCGGGAGCTTCGGAGCTTGGGTTTCGTACAGTACTTGCCATATTCCTCTTCCAGCGCATACCAAATAATTTTTTGAAAACATGAGATTTGATATCAATGTGGTAATTTTAGATCAAATGCCTTTGATGTGCATATACATAACAGGAAAACTGTCATTATAAGATTGAAATCAATTTGAGGAATCGTCTTGTATCTATATATTCTTGGTTTATCAACCATGAAGTGATCCTTGTAATATCAATAGTCACATAGTCAGTTCCTTACTGGGATACAGCGCTATATAAATTATCAATTTATTATTATTATTCGCGAGCTTAATAGCGACGGTTAATCACATCAAATGGTTTTTGAAATTACCGCTGCATTGTTCGTTAGCTGTCTTGCTATGTCTTGGCAACTAGACAAATTTTAAAATATATTATATAAAACAAGCCGAAATCATACTTAATGTTATAGGGCTGTAAGCCATGTAGGGGCTCATTTTGCTATCACGTCAGTACAGGGAAAATCACGTCAAAACGGGAAAAGAATGCACCGGTACTTGGTGAAATGCATTAAAAAAATACCTGCTGGTCGTCTAATACGAACAAGTTTGAGAAGCACTGGCTTACAATTTATTTAATGCTGTTTTACACAGCTTCACGCGTATTACGATATTACAATGTAGACATACACTAAATAAATCATTAACAGATAAAAATATGATTTGAAACACACTCATTTTCAAATAGAAAATAAGGTGGGTTTTTTTTTAAATTTATTTTTTTGGTGTATTTGGGGGGGGGGTGTCAAAGCTTTGTGACGTATTTTTGGAGGGGGGTCTAACTTTTTGTGACGACGCGTGACGAGGGGGGAGGGGGTGAAAAATCGGTCACAATTTCGCGACGTCATTTATGGATGGCCCCTATCCTCAATGGGAACATTTGACTATCCTCAATGGGATAAAGTATCCACAAAGGATATTTTGACAAGATTAAATGGGATAAAGTATCCTCAAAGGGTATTTTGACGAGACTCAGTGGATTAAAGGATCCACAGATGATATTTTAAAGAGACTCAATGACGTCTCAAGTTAAAAGAAGAAAAAAAAGACTTTCATTTTTCCTGTTAAAATGTTTGGCTACGGGCTGATGCAAAAATTATGAAAGCCTTGTTTATCAAATGAACAACAAAAATGAAACGATCACTGTTGTTACGTGCCACGACTTTTGACATCGCATTCAGATCAAGGATGTCCTTAAGCTGCGTGTTATCTTTGTTGTTACGTTGCCATTGCATGGTCAAAGTTTGCTCTTATCGCATCATAGATAACAGCTTTTCAATTAGAAGTTTTTTCTAAAAAAAATTTCAAAGTTCTGCTTTGTTTCCTTATTTTTATATAGATCTAGAGCCGCAAGGGGTTTAACAAAAATCTTAACCCCAACCAGTGGCGTAGCTAGAACTTTTGCCGCCCGGGGCGGTCTCAAATTTGCCGCCCTTTTTAGGGGACGTCCATAAATGACGTCACGTACCTGGGGGTAGGGAGGGATTCACAAAATTTGTGACGATGTATGACGAGTGGGGTAATTAATAAATGTAACGTCCCATGAAAACGGGAAAATTTAAATACAAGTTTCTCTTAAAACTGAAAGATTTGATCACTGACTCTTTATTTAATGACGTGTACATGGCTTCACTAGTGTTACGATATTATAGTATTAAAACTTAAAGATTTGATCACTGACACTTTATTTAATGACGTGTACATGGCTTCACTAGTGTTACGATATTATAGTATTAAAACTTAAAGATTTGATCACTGACACTTTATTTAATGACGTGTACATGGCTTCACTAGTGTTACGATATTATAGTATTAAAACTTAAAGATTTGATCACTGACAGTTTATTTAATGACGTATACATGGCTTCACTAGTGTTACGATATTATAGTATTAAAACTGAAAGATTTGATCAATGACACTTTATTTAATGACGTGTACATGGCTTCACTAGTGTTACGATATTATAGTATTAAAACTGAAAGATTTGATCAATGACACTTTATTTAATGACGTGTACATGGCTTCACTAGTGTTACGATATTATAGTATTAAAACTGAAAGATTTGATCACTGACACTTTATTTAATGACGTGTACATGGCTTCACTAGAGTTACGATATTATAGTATTAAAACTGAAAGATTTGATCACTGACACTTTATTTAATGACGTGTACATGGCTTCACTAGTGTTACGATATTATAGTATTAAAACTTAAAGATTTGATCACTGACACTTTATTTAATGACGTGTACATGGCTTCACTAGTGTTACGATATTATAGTATTAAAACTTAAAGATTTGATCACTGACACTTTATTTAATGACGTGTACATGGCTTAACGAGTGTTACGATATTAGAGTATTAAAACTGAAAGATTTGATCACTGACACTTTATTTAATGACGTGTACATGGCTTAACGAGTGTTACGATATTAGAGTATTAAAACTGAAAGATTTGATCACTGACACTTTATTTAATGACGTGTACATGGCTTAACGAGTGTTACGATATTAGAGTATTAAAACTGAAAGATTTGATCACTGACACTTTATTTAATGACGTGTACATGGCTTAACGAGTGTTACGATATTAGAGTATTAAAACTGAAAGATTTGATCACTGACACTTTATTTAATGACGTGTACATGGCTTAACGAGTGTTACGATATTAGAGTATTAAAACTGAAAGATTTGATCACTGACACTTTATTTAATGACGTGTACATGGCTTAACGAGTGTTACGATATTAGAGTATTAAAACTGAAAGATTTGATCACTGACACTTTATTTAATGACGTGTACATGGCTTAACGAGTGTTACGATATTAGAGTATTAAAACTGAAAGATTTGATCACTGACACTTTATTTAATGACGTGTACATGGCTTAACGAGTGTTACGATATTAGAGTATTAAAACTGAAAGATTTGATCAATGACACTTTATTTAATGACGTGTACATGGCTTCACTAGTGTTACGATATTATAGTATTAAAACTTAAAGATTTGATCACTGACACTTTATTTAATGACGTGTACATGGCTTCACTAGTGTTACGATATTATAGTATTAAAACTTAAAGATTTGATCACTGACACTTTATTTAATGACGTGTACATGGCTTCACGAGTGTTACGATATTATAGTATTAAAACTTAAAGATTTGATCACTGACTCTTTATTTAATGACGTGTACATGGGTTCACGAGTGTTACGATATTATAGTATTAAAACTTAAAGATTTGATCACTGACACTTTATTTAATGACGTGTACATGGCTTCACTAGTGCTACGATATTATAGTATTAAAACTTAAAGATTTGATCACTGACACTTTATTTAATGACGTGTACATGGCTTCACGAGTGTTACGATATTATAGTATTAAAACTTAAAGATTTGATCACTGACACTTTATTTAATGACGTGTACATGGCTTCACGAGTGTTACGATATTAGAGTATTAAAACTGAAAGATTTGATCAATGACACTTAATTTAATGACGTGTACATGGCTTCACTAGTGTTACGATATTATAGTATTAAAACTGAAAGATTTGATCACTGACACTTTATTTAATGACATGTACATGGCTTCACTAGTGTTACGATATTATAGTAATAAAACTGAAAGATTTGATCACTGACACTTTATTTAATGACGTGTACATGGCTTCACTAGAGTTACGATATTATAGTATTAAAACTTAAAGATTTGATCACTGACACTTTATTTAATGACGTGTACATGGCTTAACGAGTGTTACGATATTAGAGTATTAAAACTTAAAGATTTGATCACTGACACTTTATTTAATGACGTGTACATGGCTTCACTAGTGTTACGATATTATAGTATTAAAACTTAAAGATTTGATCACTGACACTTTATTTAATGACGTGTACATGGCTTCACGAGTGTTACGATATTAGAGTATTAAAACTGAAAGATTTGATCACTGACACTTTATTTGATGACGTGTACATGGCTTAACGAGTGTTACGATATTAGAGTATTAAAACTGAAAGATTTGATCACTGACACTTTATTTAATGACGTGTACATGGCTTAACGAGTGTTACGATATTAGAGTATTAAAACTGAAAGATTTGATCACTGACACTTTATTTAATGACGTGTACATGGCTTAACGAGTGTTACGATATTAGAGTATTAAAACTGAAAGATTTGATCACTGACACTTTATTTAATGACGTGTACATGGCTTAACGAGTGTTACGATATTAGAGTATTAAAACTGAAAGATTTGATCACTGACACTTTATTTAATGACGTGTACATGGCTTAACGAGTGTTACGATATTAGAGTATTAAAACTGAAAGATTTGATCACTGACACTTTATTTAATGACGTGTTCATGGCTTAACGAGTGTTACGATATTAGAGTATTAAAACTGAAAGATTTGATCACTGACACTTTATTTAATGACGTGTACATGGCTTAACGAGTGTTACGATATTAGAGTATTAAAACTGAAAGATTTGATCAATGACACTTTATTTAATGACGTGTACATGGCTTCACTAGTGTTACGATATTATAGTATTAAAACTTAAAGATTTGATCACTGACACTTTATTTAATGACGTGTACATGGCTTCACTAGTGTTACGATATTAGAGTATTAAAACTGAAAGATTTGATCACTGACACTTTATTTAATGACGTGTACATGGCTTAACGAGTGTTACGATATTAGAGTATTAAAACTGAAAGATTTGATCACTGACACTTTATTTAATGACGTGTACATGGCTTAACGAGTGTTACGATATTAGAGTATTAAAACTGAAAGATTTGATCACTGACACTTTATTTAATGACGTGTACATGGCTTAACGAGTGTTACGATATTAGAGTATTAAAACTGAAAGATTTGATCAATGACACTTTATTTAATGACGTGTACATGGCTTCACTAGTGTTACGATATTATAGTATTAAAACTTAAAGATTTGATCACTGACACTTTATTTAATGACGTGTACATGGCTTCACTAGTGTTACGATATTATAGTATTAAAACTTAAAGATTTGATCACTGACACTTTATTTAATGACGTGTACATGGCTTCACGAGTGTTACGATATTATAGTATTAAAACTTAAAGATTTGATCACTGACACTTTATTTAATGACGTGTACATGGGTTCACGAGTGTTACGATATTATAGTATTAAAACTTAAAGATTTGATCACTGACACTTTATTTAATGACGTGTACATGGCTTCACTAGTGCTACGATATTATAGTATTAAAACTTAAAGATTTGATCACTGACACTTTATTTAATGACGTGTACATGGCTTCACGAGTGTTACGATATTATAGTATTAAAACTTAAAGATTTGATCACTGACACTTTATTTAATGACGTGTACATGGCTTCACTAGTGTTACGATATTATAGTAATAAAACTGAAAGATTTGATCACTGACACTTTATTTAATGACGTGTACATGGCTTCACTAGAGTTACGATATTATAGTATTAAAACTTAAAGATTTGATCACTGACACTTTATTTAATGACGTGTACATGGCTTAACGAGTGTTACGATATTAGAGTATTAAAACTTAAAGATTTGATCACTGACACTTTATTTAATGACGTGTACATGGCTTCACTAGTGTTACGATATTATAGTATTAAAACTTAAAGATTTGATCACTGACACTTTATTTAATGACGTGTACATGGCTTCACGAGTGTTACGATATTAGAGTATTAAAACTGAAAGATTTGATCACTGACACTTTATTTGATGACGTGTACATGGCTTAACGAGTGTTACGATATTAGAGTATTAAAACTGAAAGATTTGATCACTGACACTTTATTTAATGACGTGTACATGGCTTAACGAGTGTTACGATATTAGAGTATTAAAACTGAAAGATTTGATCACTGACACTTTATTTAATGACGTGTACATGGCTTAACGAGTGTTACGATATTAGAGTATTAAAACTGAAAGATTTGATCACTGACACTTTATTTAATGACGTGTACATGGCTTAACGAGTGTTACGATATTAGAGTATTAAAACTGAAAGATTTGATCACTGACACTTTATTTAATGACGTGTACATGGCTTAACGAGTGTTACGATATTAGAGTATTAAAACTGAAAGATTTGATCACTGACACTTTATTTAATGACGTGTACATGGCTTAACGAGTGTTACGATATTAGAGTATTAAAACTGAAAGATTTGATCACTGACACTTTATTTAATGACGTGTACATGGCTTAACGAGTGTTACGATATTAGAGTATTAAAACTGAAAGATTTGATCAATGACACTTTATTTAATGACGTGTACATGGCTTCACTAGTGTTACGATATTATAGTATTAAAACTTAAAGATTTGATCACTGACACTTTATTTAATGACGTGTACATGGCTTCACTAGTGTTACGATATTAGAGTATTAAAACTGAAAGATTTGATCACTGACACTTTATTTAATGACGTGTACATGGCTTAACGAGTGTTACGATATTAGAGTATTAAAACTGAAAGATTTGATCAATGACACTTTATTTAATGACGTGTACATGGCTTCACTAGTGTTACGATATTATAGTATTAAAACTTAAAGATTTGATCACTGACACTTTATTTAATGACGTGTACATGGCTTCACTAGTGTTACGATATTATAGTATTAAAACTTAAAGATTTGATCACTGACACTTTATTTAATGACGTGTACATGGCTTCACGAGTGTTACGATATTATAGTATTAAAACTTAAAGATTTGATCACTGACTCTTTATTTAATGACGTGTACATGGGTTCACGAGTGTTACGATATTATAGTATTAAAACTTAAAGATTTGATCACTGACACTTTATTTAATGACGTGTACATGGCTTCACTAGTGCTACGATATTATAGTATTAAAACTTAAAGATTTGATCACTGACACTTTATTTAATGACGTGTACATGGCTTCACGAGTGTTACGATATTATAGTATTAAAACTTAAAGATTTGATCACTGACACTTTATTTAATGACGTGTACATGGCTTCACGAGTGTTACGATATTAGAGTATTAAAACTGAAAGATTTGATCAATGACACTTTATTTAATGACGTGTACATGGCTTCACTAGTGTTACGATATTATAGTATTAAAACTGAAAGATTTGATCACTGACACTTTATTTAATGACATGTACATGGCTTCACTAGTGTTACGATATTATAGTAATAAAACTGAAAGATTTGATCACTGACACTTTATTTAATGACGTGTACATGGCTTCACTAGAGTTACGATATTATAGTATTAAAACTTAAAGATTTGATCACTGACACTTTATTTAATGACGTGTACATGGCTTAACGAGTGTTACGATATTAGAGTATTAAAACTTAAAGATTTGATCACTGACACTTTATTTAATGACGTGTACATGGCTTCACTAGTGTTACGATATTATAGTATTAAAACTTAAAGATTTGATCACTGACACTTTATTTAATGACGTGTACATGGCTTCACGAGTGTTACGATATTAGAGTATTAAAACTGAAAGATTTGATCACTGACACTTTATTTGATGACGTGTACATGGCTTAACGAGTGTTACGATATTAGAGTATTAAAACTGAAAGATTTGATCACTGACACTTTATTTAATGACGTGTACATGGCTTAACGAGTGTTACGATATTAGAGTATTAAAACTGAAAGATTTGATCACTGACACTTTATTTAATGACGTGTACATGGCTTAACGAGTGTTACGATATTAGAGTATTAAAACTGAAAGATTTGATCACTGACACTTTATTTAATGACGTGTACATGGCTTAACGAGTGTTACGATATTAGAGTATTAAAACTGAAAGATTTGATCACTGACACTTTATTTAATGACGTGTACATGGCTTAACGAGTGTTACGATATTAGAGTATTAAAACTGAAAGATTTGATCACTGACACTTTATTTAATGACGTGTACATGGCTTAACGAGTGTTACGATATTAGAGTATTAAAACTGAAAGATTTGATCACTGACACTTTATTTAATGACGTGTACATGGCTTAACGAGTGTTACGATATTAGAGTATTAAAACTGAAAGATTTGATCAATGACACTTTATTTAATGACGTGTACATGGCTTCACTAGTGTTACGATATTATAGTATTAAAACTTAAAGATTTGATCACTGACACTTTATTTAATGACGTGTACATGGCTTCACTAGTGTTACGATATTAGAGTATTAAAACTGAAAGATTTGATCACTGACACTTTATTTAATGACGTGTACATGGCTTAACGAGTGTTACGATATTAGAGTATTAAAACTGAAAGATTTGATCACTGACACTTTATTTAATGACGTGTACATGGCTTAACGAGTGTTACGATATTAGAGTATTAAAACTGAAAGATTTGATCACTGACACTTTATTTAATGACGTGTACATGGCTTCACGAGTGTTACGATATTATAGTATTAAAACTGAAAGATTTGATCAATGACACTTTATTTAATGACGTGTACATGGCTTCACTAGTGTTACGATATTATAGTATTAAAACTTAAAGATTTGATCACTGACACTTTATTTAATGACGTGTACATGGCTTCACTAGTGTTACGATATTATAGTATTAAAACTTAAAGATTTGATCACTGACACTTTATTTAATGACGTGTACATGGCTTCACGAGTGTTACGATATTATAGTATTTAAAACTTAAAGATTTGATCACTGACACTTTATTTAATGACGTGTACATGGGCTTCACGAGTGTTACGATATTATAGTATTAAAACTTAAAGATTTGATCACTGACACTTTATTTAATGACGTGTACATGGCTTCACTAGTGCTACGATATTATAGTATTAAAACTTAAAGATTTGATCACTGACACTTTATTTAATGACGTGTACATGGCTTCACGAGTGTTACGATATTATAGTATTAAAACTTAAAGATTTGATCACTGACACTTTATTTAATGACGTGTACATGGCTTCACGAGTGTTACGATATTAGAGTATTAAAACTGAAAGATTTGATCACTGACACTTTATTTAATGACGTGTACATGGCTTCACTAGTGTTACGATATTATAGTATTAAACACTGAAAGATTTGATCACTGACACTTTATTTAATGACGTGTACATGGCTTCACTAGTGTTACGATATTATAGTAATAAAACTGAAAGATTTGATCACTGACACTTTATTTAATGACGTGTACATGGCTTCACTAGAGTTACGATATTATAGTATTAAAACTTAAAGATTTGATCACTGACACTTTATTTAATGACGTGTACATGGCTTAACGAGTGTTACGATATTAGAGTATTAAAACTTAAAGATTTGATCACTGACACTTTATTTAATGACGTGTACATGGCTTCACTAGTGTTACGATATTATAGTATTATAGACTTAAAGATTTGATCACTGACACTTTATTTAATGACGTGTACATGGCTTCACGAGTGTTACGATATTATAGTATTAAAACTGAAAGATTTGATCACTGACACTTTATTTAATGACGTGTACATGGCTTAACGAGTGTTACGATATTAGAGTATTAAAAGACTGAAAGATTTGATCACTGACACTTTATTTAATGACGTGTACATGGCTTAACGAGTGTTACGATATTATAGTATTATAGTGCAGCTAACTAAAGATTTGATCACTGACACTTTATTTAATGACGTGTACATGGCTTAACGAGTGTTACGATATTAGAGTATTAAAACTGAAAGATTTGATCACTGACACTTTATTTAATGACGTGTACATGGCTTAACGAGTGTTACGATATTATAGTATTTAAAACACTGAAAGATTTGATCACTGACACTTTATTTAATGACGTGTACATGGCTTAACGAGTGTTACGATATTATAGTATTAAACACTAAAGATTTGATCACTGACACTTTATTTAATGACGTGTACATGGCTTAACGAGTGTTACGATATTATAGTATTTAAACACTGAAAGATTTGATCACTGACACTTTATTTAATGACGTGTACATGGCTTAACGAGTGTTACGATATTATAGTATTAAAACTGAAAGATTTGATCAATGACACTTTATTTAATGACGTGTACATGGCTTCACTAGTGTTACGATATTATAGTATTAAAACTTAAAGATTTGATCACTGACACTTTATTTAATGACGTGTACATGGCTTCACTAGTGTTACGATATTATAGTATTTAAGCAGCTTACATAAAGATTTGATCACTGACACTTTATTTAATGACGTGTACATGGCTTCACGAGTGTTACGATATTATAGTATTAAAACTTAAAGATTTGATCACTGACACTTTATTTAATGACGTGTACATGGCTTCACGAGTGTTACGATATTATAGTATTAAAACTTAAAGATTTGATCACTGACACTTTATTTAATGACGTGTACATGGCTTCACTAGTGTTACGATATTATAGTATTATAGTGCAGCTTACACTAAAGATTTGATCACTGACACTTTATTTAATGACGTGTACATGGCTTCACGAGTGTTACGATATTATAGTATTTAAAACTTAAAGATTTGATCACTGACACTTTATTTAATGACGTGTACATGGCTTCACTAGTGTTACGATATTATAGTATTAAAACTTAAAGATTTGATCACTGACACTTTATTTAATGACGTGTACATGGCTTCACGAGTGTTACGATATTATAGTATTAAAACTTAAAGATTTGATCACTGACACTTTATTTAATGACGTGTACATGGCTTCACTAGTGTTACGATATTATAGTATTATAGCAGCTTACACTAAAGATTTGATCACTGACACTTTATTTAATGACGTGTACATGGCTTCACGAGTGTTACGATATTATAGTATTTAAAACTTAAAGATTTGATCACTGACACTTTATTTAATGACGTGTACATGGCTTCACTAGTGTTACGATATTATAGTATTAAAACTTAAAGATTTGATCACTGACACTTTATTTAATGACGTGTACATGGCTTCACTAGTGTTACGATATTATAGTATTTAAAACACTTAAAGATTTGATCACTGACACTTTATTTAATGACGTGTACATGGCTTCACTAGTGTTACGATATTATAGTATTAAAACTTAAAGATTTGATCACTGACACTTTATTTAATGACGTGTACATGGCTTCACTAGTGTTACGATATTATAGTATTAAACACTTAAAGATTTGATCACTGACACTTTATTTAATGACGTGTACATGGCTTCACTAGTGTTACGATATTATAGTATTAAAACTTAAAGATTTGATCACTGACACTTTATTTAATGACGTGTACATGGCTTCACTAGTGTTACGATATTATAGTATTAAAACTTAAAGATTTGATCACTGACACTTTATTTAATGACGTGTACATGGCTTCACTAGTGTTACGATATTATAGTATTAAAACTTAAAGATTTGATCACTGACACTTTATTTAATGACGTGTACATGGCTTCACTAGTGTTACGATATTATAGTATTAAAACTTAAAGATTTGATCACTGACACTTTATTTAATGACGTGTACATGGCTTCACTAGTGTTACGATATTATAGTATTAAAACTTAAAGATTTGATCACTGACACTTTATTTAATGACGTGTACATGGCTTCACTAGTGTTACGATATTATAGTATTAAAACTTAAAGATTTGATCACTGACACTTTATTTAATGACGTGTACATGGCTTCACTAGTGTTACGATATTATAGTATTTATAGTTCAGCCTTTCACTAAAAACATATTTAAATGTCAAAAAATTGATTTAAAAAATGCTCATTTTTAAATAGAAAAGGGATTTTTATGAGAGGAGGGGGGACGCAAAGCTTAATGACGACATATTGAAAAAGGGGTCTAAGTTTTTATGACGACATGTGACGAGGGGGGAGGGGTTGAAATATCAGTCAAAATAACGTGACGTGATTTATGGATGGCCCCTTAAGTCAATCATATGATGGATTTTATAAATTAAAAAACATGGATAAATAATCGTAATTGAAGCGAAGTAAAGGTGGGAAACATTTTTACCATTGCATGCCATATTTCTGTAAGCATTAATAAAAGAGGCCGCATAAAATGATATATCTACAAATACACACGTATAAAAATACAAGATACGTTTTTTTAAGGCTACAAGAAAGCTACTGAGGTCGCAAGTCCCCCCCCCCTCATCCCGAGACAAAACATATTCCAAATTTACACCCGAAAAACATTACCAATTAATATGCTTTTATTTTGTATTTATAGATAAATGTTATTTAAAAAAAATTTTTTACTAAGAAATTGTATACATTAGTATGTAAACATATTTATACATTTAATTTACTAACTTTCATAGTAGAACAATCGTGCATTATGCAATAAAATTTCAAATTATTTATTAATTATTTGTAATATCCTGTTCTATGGACAATACTGCTGGATTTTGTCGTCACTTATTGTGGAACGAAAATAATTTTTATCAACTTCAGTTTGGAGAAGCTCCTTTCACAACTAGCGACACTCATAGTAATTGTTGAAGAAATTCTTAGCACAATTACAATGTAGGATACAGAATTTTCCAATCTTTACTGCTGAATCAATTTTACTAGTTCAATGAGTATTTCCCCCCGTTTTTCAAACATAATGCCTCTTCTTGTACAGCTATAAAAACTGGATCCTTTTTCTTTCCATATTGACATTTTCTTTATCAATGTCAAACATTAAATTTTTTTGATGTTCAAATTTTTCATTTAGCAGGTTACATGGTATTATACACGAATATTTTCTTGCAAGGATATACACCTCATCAAAGCGTTCTTTTATTTTCTTTTAAAATTCTATCCATTGATAAAAACAATTCTCGTTGTACTTCTTGTTCTAAAGATAGAACCTCGTCTTCTGAATTTTCTCCACTCATATTTTGTATCCTTTTAACTCGGCGTTCAGTT
This sequence comes from Ampullaceana balthica, assembly GCA_944989445.1. Taxonomy (NCBI): domain Eukaryota; kingdom Metazoa; phylum Mollusca; class Gastropoda; family Lymnaeidae; genus Ampullaceana; species Ampullaceana balthica. The sequence goes on along the minus strand of CALYLW010000042.1, from coordinate 1,288,003 downwards.
GATATCTCGAAACTCTTCTCAAAGTGTTTTGGCTGATATAACAGCGTTTTTGTATATATTAGCACATCTCTTTGTTCCATGAAATTGGTTTGCATCAATTTATCGCAATAAAATGACGGGTTCTCATAAATTGAGATAACATAGAAAAGAAAAAGATTACATTGAATCAAGTAAAATTCCAGCATCTGATCTCGTTTTACTAGTTACTTCTTCAGATGTCAATTTTAATTTTTTTTGCCTATTGTGGAGAAATTATTAACGGAGAAATTTGAATATTTTCATATTCTTGTCATCATTCAAATTATTTACACATTACTTTAATTGGATATGCGAAATTGTTTTTAATAAATAACCATATTTTAGTAAAAAAGCAAACATTATGTGTGCTACTTTAATGCAATAAAAACGAAATTAATTTAATTTTGAAATAATTCCCTTCCAATAATTTTTCTGAAAACTGAAACAGTAATATAAATTACTACTTGCAAGTTAAACACAATATGTGAACCCCAATGCAATGTAGGTACTTGTTCGCGCATCATTCTGCGCATGTCGAAATTCGACTAAAACAGTCGTTTAACAACATATTATTCGGCCCAGCAGTGATGTGTTTTTATGTGTAGTTTTCATATAAAAGCGTGATCTCTGACGTATACAGTTTAATTTTCCAAACAAATCAATAACTTTTTTGAGCGATCTTAAATTTTTGAACGGGTTTGAGTTAGTTGTAACAACTATTATGTAATCAAACAAATATTTGTGTTTCGCCTTGGTTTTCACCCTTCAAAAGAAATGGGTGGTTGTCGGAAATGGCTGTATTTTTCAACTGCCCACAAATGCCGCCCTCAAACTGTGTGCCGCCCGGGGCGGACCGCCCCAACGCCCCCCTCTAGCTACGCCACTGGGACCCCAACAATCTAGAAAGTGCCTTAAAATATTGGTTACATCAAGCTAATATTAATTAATTTCTCCGTAGGAATAATATTGCTTGAAAGGAATTATGTTCGTTTTTGGGGGTTTATTTTCAACAAAAAAAAATAAAAAAATTCAAATGTAATATTTATCGAACAATCCAGTAGGTAAAGATTAATTTCTTTGAAAAATGTTTCAAATGTATTTTCTAAGCTCTCCCCAATGGAACGTGATTTTTAGTGATGAAGCCAGGTTAACAGTAGCGTATTAGGTCAACAATGAAATTTCCAACTCTTAAAATTGAGTGCGACACATGAGAGTTTGCCCGAAAAGTTTTTGGTTGCCTTGTGTTTTGATGTAGATCCAGTAGCCTGGAGGTGACTCATTCTTAGACCACGTTACTACTAGGCAAACGAGCATTTTTTCCTTTACGTTGCGTGGCTTCTCGGCACACCTAATTTTGATAAGGATAATGTAATATTCTTGTTTGTCGGGTGTAAAATTTTCAACAATTTTTTTTTAAAATAAAAAAATGGATGCTGTGCAACTTTGCAAAAGAGATTGTTATTTTGCACATTGACCAACGAACCCATTAATTGAACTTTAAAACCAAATTATGTCAAAATACATAGTTTTATGTAGTTATACGTATTTGTATAGGTTCACAACGATCTTTTAATAAGTCAAATTAAAGCGAATTGAATTAAACCAAATATAATTCTCACAGGCTGCCCTAAATAAAATACTTTAAAAAAATAAAACAAACTCTTGTTGGCTGAAAGTACTGTTTTTGTCTTGTGAGATGTTGATTTTCAATGAACTTTATTGTAGCATTTTTACAGAGTTTAAGGTTGGGGTATTAAATATTAATATAGTTCAGGAGCCTCGATTGTTTTTAGTGGCATCCTTGACGAGGGCAAAGTGCGTTACATTAATCTATATTTTGTCAGTTATTTTAAGCGTATGATAAGTTTTGGCATATGTGTATATATATACATAGCCTTTCTAAACATTATATGCCTTACATAAGTTTTTATATTAAAAGATAGGGTTCTAAGTTGCAGAAGCCTACATACAAGTGTTCAATCAATTAGAACTTGCGAGGAAATAGGTTAATACTGACGCTACAAACTGCCATTTATTTTAACAACGTGAGTATTTTGGAAAGATTATTGGAGAGTGTGGCTACCAGGGCATCATTTGTTTCTGCTTTCATCTGAGCCATTCTTTTTGTTTATCTTAACAACAACCTTTAACCTGCACTCCTTGCGCTACTAAACAGTGCTTTTTAAGCATTGAAATGGTTGGAATTTTCAAAACATGCAAAATTGGAGGACTGAAATACAAGCAAAAAATAATTTTAATAAAATATATTGAACATTATTTTAAATATCAGCAAATAATAATAACCCCCTTTTCAGACCATGACGGCCTATGGGGCAAGTGAAGAAGCGTTCACAAGTTTCATTGAGCCGCCGCTAACGAGCAAGGGATTGTTTGGCTAGCACAATGCCCCGGGGGCCTTACGAGTACCGAGGCTGGAACCCTTGACTTTATTATATAAGTTTATTGAAATGTTTGTGTTTGATGCTTGCTGCAGGAGGTTTCACGTTAGTGAGGTTCTAGTTTAGTTGGCGTCAACCTCAAGTCTCTCCATTGTGTAATATCCACATATATCTAACTTAATGTATAGATGGAAATGGTAAAAATCATTTTCTTGCACATATTGGTTGAATTTGGATATTTAATTTACGATTCCTCGCAAATCTCATCGCTCCTTTATATTAAATACAGTTTGAAATGACTCATAATTTTGAGTTCCTGTGAGTACTTCTTGATATTCCAGAATTGAAATATCAGAAATACATAGATCTACAATTTGGCTGCAACATCAATTTGGAAGTCCCTTTCGTTTTTCAAATCAGAAAAAAATCTTTCTGTTTAAGTCAAACGATAAAATTTTCAAATGATCATAAATAAAAGGCTTTATAAGTCCAATTTGACGTAGTGACCAAGCTGAGCCTCATAGATTTATAGATTTCAACTTTAGTCTCAATAGCTGTTTTCGGATTACCGTTTCATAAGTTGGGAAATTTAGAATAAATGAAAAACTCTAGACATTTTTAAAAAGAAAATATCAATTTTCAAGAATTAATTACTGTTGCAGAGTATAAACAAGATATTTTAACTAAAACCGAAAGTGAAATTTAAATTAAGAGGAATACTTTTTTTCCCCTTTCAGTAGCCCTATTTGCCTTTTTATATTTAACTTTCTGCCAGTTCATGTAGACTCAGTAGAGTAAACCACATTACTAGAGAAGAGTATACGCAGTAGTTCAAAGTCAACATTTAAGTCTCTAACTTTAAAAAATGGTGATTTTTTTCTATTGTGTCTATTGGCGTACATAATTCAAGTTCACAATTACCTTTGTCTGATGACTGATTAAAATTAGATGAAATTTTTCAAAATATTTTTAGAAAATATTTTTCTGACTTTATTCAATAAAGGGTATGAAACAAAATTTATTCGCTTTTGAATCAAAAAGATTTGTATTTACTCCCTGAAGTTGGTTGTTTAACATATTTAGTTTTTCAGAAGTATCGGCTAATTGACACTAATGGTTTAGCATCGGCCATAAACATATACTTCGTGTCAGATTGTTTGCTTTAAGAAATCTCAATAGTATCAAACAGTTCCATAAATCTTTTCAAGCAATTCCCTTTCTAAACCAATCCTACTTTTGGTTGAAGTAAAAATCTCACGTAGTTTTCATTTTGTTCTTTATAAATTGTCTTGGAACAGATTTCACATTTTTGCTTTAGCTTAAAGGGTTTTGATAATTTTTATAACTGAAATGAGTACTTTATTTAGAACAGGTGAATTTTTTAAAGCTGCTATGACTTCCCTATCAATAAAACGATGCTCAAGTAGTATTTCAGGATTCTCATCTTTCGCCAAATTTAAGTAGCTATTTTCATTAGCCGAGCCATTATTTCAGGGGCTTGAACTGCAGCACAAGATGTTGATTTCTTCAATAACATATTACCGACATCTAAATAATACTTTAGCGTATTATATGCGTCCTTTCTGGTCTTGGTGCTTTCGAATGATTTATCGAAGAACATTTCTTCAGCAAATAACATCAATACAACCTCACTGTCTCTCAAAGTTAATTCATCAATTGGCTCTGAGAATTTTCTCGTTTACAGTTTTTCAATAAATTTTATTTCAATATCTTCACTCATTTTGTCTATTTAGTTATTTATTGGCATATCTTTTGTGTATTTGTCATTTTTTTCATAACACTTTATGAAAAAAATGTTAGGGGCCGTCCATAAAGTACGTCAGGCTATTTTTGACTATTTTTGACCCCCCTCCCCCCTGTCACAAACTGTCACAAATCTCTGTAAACCCCCCCCCCTAAAGTACGTCACACTTTCGAATTTTTTAAAAAATTAACACCTAATTAAAATATTTAATTTAATACTTAAATTACACTTCACCATTAAACTGTATTAAAATATAAACTTTCCAATTAAAAGTAGGGATGTACCAGATTCAAAATTTGGCTGAATTTGGCCGGATTTATGAAGTGAAATCCAGCTGGCGCCGAAATCAGATTTCTTAAAATGGCCGGATTCCTGATTTGCCGAGTCATTATGAATATATATATATAAATTAGGAATCTACCGGCCAGCCGGATTTATAAAGTGAAACCTGCCGGAGTCGAAGCCAGAGCCGGATTTTTTTAAAATAGCCGGATTCCAGATTTGCCGGAGCTGGAGCCGAAATCCCGTACACCCCCACTTAAAAGAACTATCATATTATTAAAATGACTTTAATAGTAGAATAGATAATTGGCAACAGTTGTCACAGTTATTCAATGAAATAGTAACTCAATCTAGATCAAATTTGAAAAGAAAAATTGCAAAAATTACACTTGACAATTGTATAATACTCATAATTTCTCTGCTAACTTTTCATTTACAATGAGTGAGGTTAAGTTTTAGATAATCTTCCGATTATGCAATCTATTGACACAGGATAATAAGTAGATTAGCGAAACTTGACCTCACCCAGAGATTAAATAATACAAAGAAAACAAAACAATTTGACTTTAAAAAAAAAGTCTAGATTGACAAAGTATGCGACCAACTCTTGTGCTATATTGAATCTGTGTATTATGGTCCTATGAATTATGTTTCATTCAAAAATATTCACTGGACATTATCTTACAACGGTGAAATGAAGTTTTCATCCATAGTTACGACTGACATCATTCTTTCACCATCGTCGTTTCCTGGAAGGATAATTGCAGACAGATCAAATCGTCCTCATCTAGCCACTCAACAGCCTCTGTATGTGCATTTTCTCTTCTGGCAATAACTGCCATAGGTTCTCTTTGCCTTCTAGAAGTGATTCTCAAAGGACGGATGCTTTTTATCTGAGTTGATTCTTGAACAGTTTGGATGGGCACATTCTCCTGAGCCCGAGCTCTGTGTTGTCCATGGGCGTCGCTAGAAATTTTTCCGGGGGGGGGGCAAAAAAACCCCTTTTTTTATTTTAACTGACAATGCCATACAGGTACAATTTTCAATTAAATTCAAGTTCAGTATAAAATAAGGGTCGACAAAAACCTTAGAAAGTAATAAGACTTACAAATTAGTACTGTAATAGCTAAAATACAACATTTATTAATGCATTTAATAAATGAAAAACTGGGTCCCATCATTTCTACAATCCTATTTTGCTGCATGCATGTTTTAGCAATTCGTGGAAAAGAATCAAATTCTGGTTGTTTGTATGAACTGTTAGATTTTCGTGTTGAATCTGGAGATGAAGTTCTTGGTAATCGTTTGTAAATTGGTTCTTGTAGTGTTGAGTATGGTTCACCGACAAAACGGCCCCCGACAAAACGGCCCCGACAATTGGGCTCCGACATAACGGCCCCGACAAAACGGCCCTGAACTAATAGATGGACTAATTGTAAAATTTACAATCAAATATATTCGTATTTTTACTCACCTATTCAGTGTCAGATTTAGCTAACAATAAACAATAATAATAACACCACAAAAGTGAATTTAATAGCCTTTACGCGAAATGGTACAAATAACGGTTGTTTGTTGACAAGAAACAATAAAATAACATCATAAGAAATAATTTTACAATTTTACCACTTTTTTAAGGGTGAAAAATTTGACGAAAGCTTAAAATGCAAAAAAAAATAATTATGTTTTTGTTAAAAAATGTTAACAATTTATCTGGGGCCGTTTTGACGGGTAACCTGCTGAGTGTATCTCGGCAACAACGCAAAACACTATAATCGAAATTTGTGGGTCTCTCTTGCGTGAAGACATTGTTCGTGAAGCAAATAACTCAGTTACATTTTCTATACTTGCAGACGAGACAACTGACATTTCAGGCATTGAGCAGATGTCACTTGGTGTTAGATTTGTTAAAGAACAAAATGGGAAAATGATGGTCACAGAAGAATTCATGGGATATATTCCAATTGTCAATAGAACAGCTGAAGGTTTAACCAACACCATCATTACTATTTCATTAGAATTTTGATTAAATATGACAAAGCTTGTTGGTCAAGGATACTACGAATGTTCTACAATGGCAGGTAAAGAAGGAGGAGTCCAAGCAATAATTCTAAAATAATACCCAAAAGCAGCATTTGTACATTGCAGTTTACATAAACTAAATCTTGCTGTGAATGATTTAAATAATGTGAATGTTGTACGAAACATAATAGAAACAATTAACTCAATTATAGTGTTTTTCTGAGAAAGTAATGAGCAAAAATAACTTAATCTAAATGTTCCTTTGCTATGTGAAACTAGATGGTCACATAAATATAAAAGCTTGCGGATTTTTGCTGAAAATGTTACAGAAATTGTTAAACAACTGGAATATTTAGAACAATCAGTAATTTAATCAGTTATACTTGCAGATATAATTCGTTTTTTTTGTTTGATAAATGTAAACTGACTTCCATGTAATAAACTTTCAGGAAATTTAGTTCAGTTTTATTGTAACAACTTTATGACATTTTTATGACATTTTTTTCTCAAATGTAGGGGGGGGGGCAAATGCCCCCCTTGCCCCCCCTTCCCTACGCCCATGGTGTTGTCCTGTATGTTTCTTCAAAATTGTTTGTGAGGCTAAATATAAGTGACCTACTTTGCAAAGTAGATCAAATAAGCTGGTAATCATATGGTTGTACTTTGAAAACTCCTGTTGATCTTGGCATAATGTCATCAAATTCGAGAGTTTGTGCTACAATCAAGGAAGGACATTTATGAGAATCTGCATCTTTCTGAAGCTTCGAGTCCATCAACTATTTGGTTGATTGGGATTGGAGGAGGGGAAGAATCTTGAAGGTAAAACGTTGAAATATGAGCTTCGTGCTTTGTCGCAACATTTCATGTCCTGATATTTAACAATTTGAGTTAAGTATTGGCTGGTGCGAACATGATTGTCAAACCATACCTGATCCTTATATTTGTAATATTAGTCCTGCTGCATCCAATTCAGATTTATGAACAACACATTCAGGAGATACGCATTTCATGCTATTTTGACATAAAACTAATTCTAATTTTTCAAAAATAATTTGAAAATTATTTTTAAAGCTATTTAAATTCTACTAAAAAAATATAAATAAATTAGAAAAAAAATAATTAAAAAAATAAATGTGTGACATCACACATGGCCTGACCCCCCCTCCCCCCTGTCACAAAGTGTCACACTTTCTTAGACCCTCTCCCCCCACGGAGCGTGACGTACTTTATGGACGGCCCCTTAGTATTAATGGTTTAAATTAGATTAAATTCTCTCATACACCTTTTGTGAGATTTTTCCATGCATAAACAATTAGTTAGTAAATTTGATAAGTAGCCTCAAGAGTAAAACGGATGCAGTATGAGAAGGAAATGGAGACTTAGAGGATGCTCTTTTTTTCTATAAAATTCTTTAAAGTTAGAGAAAAGTCAAATTTGAATCAATTTATAAGTACTATATTTATGTGTTCTATGTACTCAATATTTTAATGAAAATATATAACACATTTAACTCGTCACATAATAACTTTATGGCAATGGCACCTAATCAATTTTAACACTCTAGAGATTTTAGCGGTGCTAATAGCGTCATAATGTAAAATGCTACACATTCCCTTCTACCAATACAAAAATGTTTAAAAGCACAGATTTGCCTAATAATTCGGGTCAGTAGTGAATATAAAAATTTAAAGTTATGATATTACTAGTCTTTATTGTTTTACTCTTCCTTAAAAAAACATCTTTCCCAACCCTCCCCCCCCCGGCAAAATAATCAAATGACCCCACCCCTCCCCATGGGGCACGGGTCCTACTTTTTTTTTGAAACATTGAACAATTTGAAAAATTATAAAGAATCAGGCTGCTCAAATTTTTTAAAGCAAACTTATGATTAATAATCTGTAGTAATCCCCCCTCCCTCTTTCTTTTTTTTCTTTAAAAAAATGAGTAACAACAAAGTCCACAAATCAAAAATATCACACACAGAAAATTGCCCACGTCCACAGTACTCCACACATCTAAATAATTCATAAATAAAGGTTAAAAAATGATTTTTAAAAACTACTTTTTTATAAGTGAACTAAATAAAAGAAAATAATTTAAAACTTATAAGTTCAAGTACTTTCATTTACTATGACTAAAAACGTGGGTTGGGCTAGACCCCTTAGCCGACGCCGCGCGCCGAATACGCCGCAAAATTTTCGTCCGCCGAAAATCCGCCGGAAAATATGCGGCGCGCCGCATAAGCCGCCGTAATTTTTCCGCCGTAAACCCTCCGAAAAATGAACGAGCCACCGTAATTTAATGTTTTTTGTTTTCTTAAGTTTCATTGCGTTCCGTTTTAAGATCGATTGCATTTTTAGAATAAACGAAAGTTCTCACGAGAAAATTAAAATTCGCAGTGAAATAATATACGTGATAAGACTGCAGGATTACTTTTTTACGTTACACCATTTCTAATGTAACAATTCTTTATGACTCGGTTCGGCAGTCCTACGCGCTACCGCTAGACCACCGCGAGACAGAAGAGAGTCACGGGTTCTATTCTCGGTGCTGGCAAGGCCCCTGGGGCATTGTGCTAGCCACACATCCCTTGCTCGTTAGTGGTGGCTAAATAAAACTTGTGAACGCTAAATCACATGCCCTATAGTCCGTCATGGACTGGAAAGGGGTTATAAATATATATAATTATGATTTTAGGTGAACTCAAATGTCAGCAAATGTCTAAACCGGGACATTAAAAACCTACCAGTAAAACCTAAACCGCAGAGCCTACATGGAAATTCTAAAGCACAATGCTGGAAATCTTTTGTTGACCTGTTCTCTGCTGATGGGAAAACTGTACACGAAGATCGAGTTTATTGTCAGCTGCTTCTCACTGCTCAGCAGTCATTGGGTGACAAGGCTCACATTTCAAAAGTAACCAATTTTTCCGTAATTACATCAAGTGGCAATATGAATCTTCACTTAAGTGTCAAGCACAATGTGTCAGTACAAAATCAAGAAAAATCAAATAATATTTTTTGATATTTCCGTAAGTATTGAGAAGGCAACAGTCAATGTCAGGCAACACCAAGTCATGAACTGACAAGAGATATTGATATCTGGTTCTTTAGAGACTTGCTCGCCTTTGAAAATGTGGCTAAATATAGTTTTGTTGACTTTTTCAAAATTAATTGCCCATTTCTCAACATACCTGCACCTGTAACACTTGCTAAAAGCCCTGGATGATGTTTACGAATATTTCGTAATTAGCCGAAAATAGCTGCAAATGTCAATGTACGGAGAAATCCGGATATCAGCCGAAAAATTATGTCAGCCAACCGAAATTTTAGAATTCGGCTAATCCGGATATCAGCCAAAAAATTATGTCAGCCAGCCGAAATTTTAAAAAAAATCGGATGGCAGGTCTAGGGTGGGCGCTTATGAGATTCAACATATGCGGTTCACTCATTCTCTCACTTATAGAGCTCTCTTTTGCCGTCTAAATTATAAATCTTTAATTTTTATACCAAACAGCCAAAAACCACGTTTTTATAAGCGGACTAAAAAGAAGAAAATAATTTAAAACTTATAAGTTCAAGTACTTTGATTTAATATGACTAAAAACGTTGGGCCGACCTTTTTCAAAATCCCAACTAACTTGTCCTTGTTTGATAAATACGATATATTAAACTTTCTGAAATGTACACAAAGTATTTTATAATAGGGGTTGTAGGGCGTCTACGGCGCCCCCTTCGTTTTTTTAATTTTATAATTAACCATCATCAAATCCTCTTTTTTAAATCCTTTATATTAACTCGTGGTGTCTGGTTGCACCCTTGCTTGTCGTCAAAACTTTGGATCAATTTTTAACCTACTTGCTTTTAAGCAAGCAAGCTGAAATTTTGCAGGCAATTTCGTACAGATGATAAAAACAATGTATCCAAATTTCAGATCGATCGCATTTACGGTAATTAAATTATTGATTTTTTAGATTATTTTATTTATTCCTATGTATCATGCTATTTTTTTTAGATAGAGTGTCGTGGTGCGTATTATATTGAACAACCTTTCTGTCGCGCAATAAGGTGCGTATTTTATTGACAACACTTTTTATAAACATATTCCTGATCGTTGCGCATTATATTAAACATGTTTTACGACACAACTACAATTGTGTATTTTTGGATGGTCTTGCGCTGCGTATTATAATGATCATTCTCTTACTTAAGTCTCGTACATAAAGGATTTATAGGAAAAAACGTGTTTTTTAACGTTTTTTTTATAACATTGTTCCCTTTTCCAAAATTAAAATATGCCCTAAAAACAATGACGTCATATAATATTTTTTTACTGCGCATCTTTAATCTGCACACCTTTTGATGCATTGGTCGATTAATTTGGTGCACTGCTTTCAAAAATTAGTAGCGTCACGGACAGATATGACAGACGTGACAGAGATTGCAAATTATATACTTTGATTTTTAAATCCTTTATATTAACTCGTGGTGTCTGCACCCTTGATTGCTTGATTGCTTGTCGCCAAAATTTTTGATCGATTTTAACCCACTTGCTCGTAAGCTAGCGAGCTGAAATTTTGCAGGCAGTTTCGTACCGATAATAAAAACAATGTATCAAAATTTCAGATCGATCGCATGTACCGTAATTAAATTATTGATTTTGTAGAATTATTTTTTTATTTCTATGTATCATGCTATTTTTTTTAGATAGAGCGCGTATTTTATTGACAACACTTTTTATAAACATATTCCTGATCGGTGCGCATTATATTAAACATGTTTTACGACACAACTGCAATTTTGTATTTTTGGATGGTCTTGCGCTGCGTATTATAATGAACATTATTTTAGTTACTTCTCATTCATAAAGGATTTATAGTCAAAAACTTGGTTTTTTACGTTTTTTTAAAATTATGTCTGACCTTAGACATAATGGGCCGTCCATAAATGACGTCACGCACCTAGGGGGGCAGGGGGGTCCCACTTTTGTGATGATGCGTGATGAGGGGGAGGGAGGGGGGGTGGATGATAAGTGTCTAAAAATGATATGAATATGATTATGTGGATTGTAGATATTTTAGGTCAAAACGACGCGGCATATCCATTAATTTTTTTTATTTTATATATTTATTTTATTTTTTTTAAGGGGGGGGGGAGATCTATTTGATACAATTTTAAACGTTTTAAGTTTGATATAATCGTTCGATTTGTTTTTTTGGTCTAACGCCCCTGGACATTCTAGATATAATAGTATTCATTAACTTTTTTGAATGCATCAATTCTTGGCATCGCAATTCGAGGGTAGCACTGTATAGGGTTGCCAGATGTCCGGTTTTGTACTGGACTGTCCGGTATTATCGTTATTTGTCCATTGGGAAAATGGAAGCAATATCGGACATTTTACATTTAAATATTGTGCCATCGACAAAATTCGACACTAGTGTCCGGTATTTTTGAGACAGCCACCTGGCTACCCTAAGCACAAAACAACTTTTCTTCTTAGCTCAGTTTTTAAGGCATTAATTTTAAATATCACAGAAAGGATACTTGATACACTCAAGTCATGTAGATTAAGATTATTGTCACTCGTGTCAATATAATATGAAAGTAGGGTGGATTTAGGTGTCTTCGTACAGTACGCAGGTAAGAAATCTACATTGTTGTCAAATTTAAAAAATGCATTTTCTGGAAGGAACCGGTTCAATAATGGGCATATGTTCCAAGCGCACACGTCCACATGACGTATTTTAATATATCTAGTGGATTGTGGTGTGGATGTTATATGTCCCAAATGAGTCTGCATTGCGCCCAAGAATTCCCTTTGACCCCAGAAGGGGTAATTTACCCCTGTTCGCCGACCTCTTTTTAACGGGATGCCTGACAGACAATTGAGGGATTTTTTAAAAATACATTTTAAAAGTGTTATTTTTAAAATTTTATTTTTAAACAAAGAAGTTAACCGTGATGATTAAAAGTCAATGTTTAATTTGAATGCATTAAAATAAAGTATAATCTAAGGATGTTAACACAGTTCGTTTTTTGAAGGCCGGTTAAAAGTTTTTTAAAAACGGACCGGTTCAATCGGATACTTAATAATAAAAATTATATAAGTTTATGTTAATATTATTATTAACCCGAAAAGAGTGGATTCTAGCCAATTTATATGCCCACAATGATTCAGCATTACCCTCAAGAGTTCCCTTTTTACAACGAATGAGATAATATACAGCTGTTCACTGACCCCTCGGTTAAACCGCCCGATATCGGTAGCCATGTATTTTTAAATCCCTTATTTACTAGTCTTATATTAGCTTGCTTTGTAAGTTTAATCGGAACCATCCGTCAAACTATTTGTTTATAGTTTTTTCACGTGCCCAGTTCACGCGTTGACGCCGACCGTCACTGTTCACACCCCCTACCGTCCTTGCGCCCAGGGGAGATAAAAACCAGGGGAGATAATTCTGTTTCAGTCTGTTAATCCTACATGTGGAAGAAAATCAGAAGCCCCGAGCCTAGTGCTCTTCATGGGTCTTCCTGGAAGACCCTCCCAGCTATCTGGCCCCCTCCCCCAGAAAAAGACGTTGACAGCTGGGAACCCCCCCCCCGGAGCGGTCACTTCTGAAGCGGCCACCTGGGCATCTAAGATAGAAAGTCGAGGATGCCTCCCACTAAGTTGACCTCACAAGGAGGGGTGGAATTGCCTTACTACGACCCGCTACCACTTCGGCGCCACCCCGGCAAAGCATACGAGTCTCAATGGTTAGGATCGCCGCTATGCGGGGGATCATCAATGACCTGTCTCAGTCTGTAAATGTCGCGTTTGAACATAATCACTACTTTTAGTTATGTCTCATATATAAGGGATTTATAGTCAAAAGGTAAGCTGGCTTTGCACTTACTTTAAAATGCGTAGACTGAAAAGTAGAAAGTTTATGCATTTTTAATATAAGACTAGTTTTTAAAAAGTGTTTTTAAGGTTAATTATTCTTAGTTTATAAACTCCACAAAAGAATGCAACAATTTAAACACGCCTCGTCCATTGGTGGCATTATAATTACAACTCTTATGTGACGCACTCCAAATTGTAAAAAAAAATTGGGAAAAAACAACAACACAAAAACAAAACAAAAAACACAAAAACTCGTGAGCTTTGGAGTAAAAAGTTATGATAATATTGGATATTTTATTAATGTCATAGTATTTTTCAGTCTTCAACTTGCAGTATTACTGTATTTTGTGACTCACAAGATGACACCCTACTTTCCTGTATAAATGTGGGGTTTGTACAGTACTCGCCATATTCCTCTTCCAGCGCATACCAAATACTTTTTAGAAAACATGAGATTTGATATCAATGTGGTAATTTTAGATCAAATGCCTTTGACGTGCATATACTTAACGTGTGTTACGATATTACAATGCAGGCCTACACTAAATAAATACTTAAATGAAAATAAGTGATTTGAAACATACTTATTTTCAAACAGAAATTAGGTTGAGTTTAAGTTGTTGTTTTTTTTGTATTATTTTTTTTTAAAAATTTTTTAGGGGGGGGGGTCAAAGCTTTGTGAAGTATTTTTGGAGGGGGGTCTAACTTTTTGTGACGACGCGTGACGAGGGGGGGGGGAGGGGTGAAAAATCGGCTAAAATAGCGTGATGTCATTTATGGACGGTCCCTAAGGATAAAAACCCCTTTCTAATTCCGTATGCAAGAACCAACAAATACAAATTTTCGTTCTTACCGTCAGGAATTCGGCCATGGAATGGGTTGCCTGAAGAAACCAGGAAAAACAACACTTTATCAACATTTAAAACCCTAATGAGAATGCAGGACTAAACATAAACGACAGATAAGCGTACGACGCAATAATCTTCTGCTTAGAAGGAGCGTCTGTAAACATATAAGATAATATCAGATAAGATAGGTGCGTGACGTCATTGGTGTACGACCCCTAAAATGGGCGGCGAATGGGAGACCGGCCCGGGCGGCAAAAGTTCTAGCCACGCCACTGTTTTCACATCCAAGTCTACAGCTGCCAATTAATTTATCGATGCTGTCTCCCATCCCCCGCCCCCACCCCACAAATCTAAAATATAAACTATAATAATCTAATACTCTAGTTTAAAGTAAAATCCTTCTCGACATTTATAGTTTTAACAATAGAGCAAAAATCATCTTAACCATAAAAATGGACATAATATCGTCCAACTTATCACAACTTTTGTTTGCTCCAATATTTGTTTTAAAAGTCACTTCAAATGCAACAAAGGATTTGTATGTAAAAATTATTATTTCCGTCATATTGTATTTATCAGATAGTTTTGCTCACATAACAGGGACCTTAAAAAGAAAACTGAGCAATAACAAAGTCAGGTTACATCCGCTTCATGAAATTCAACAAGAGACGAAATGACATAAACCCTTAAATCTCCTGCAATGTTAAGTAATTTTTTTCTAACAAAACTCCCCCCCCCCACCCCCCACTAAACAACAGACAACAAACACTCCTTTGCATTGCAGTAACAAAACAAGAAAAGATAACTCTCTATCAGGTTTCCGCTATAACCCGCCATTAGTACGCAGGTTAGGTAATGGACACAATTTTTTTATTTTATTTTTGTATTTTTAAACAACGAAGGAACCCATTGGTCATTGATAACTTCTGAGAAATAAACTAGGCTTGGCTCACATTTGTGTTGCTGAAACTGAATTACCGGATCCCCACAGTATATAATGTCCGAATTCACAAGTTATTCCACTGTCTTCATAATTTTTGGCATTAAATTTATTTTCTCAAAAAATTTCAAATAGCCGATTAGTTAACAAGAAGACAAGATGAGCAAAATAATCGCGTGCTACGGACTGTTGGTTGCTGCTCTCTTCTGTTTTGCAGGTTGATTTTGATAAATAAATAGATAAAAATAATTTATGCTTTATTGAAGTACTAAAAAAGCGAAAATTAAGTTTTTGCAAATTAACTCTTGTTATTTATAATTGGGAAATTGCTGAAATGTTGCAGGATAAATTCGCTTTACAAAAAACTTATTTGCATTTTATAACACTTCAAAAAAGTAAATGTTAGCATTTAATTAGATCAGTTGCATGCAGAGGCGTATGTGGGTTTGTGACTCCCTTGGCTAATTCATTTTTGGCACCCTTTATTTAAATACAAATTAAAAAATTAGAGATTTAGCGGCGCCTTTTGAACTTGCGCATGCCGGCGCCCTTGGCGACTGCCCCAATGCCAAGGCGTTGTTACGCCACTGGTTGCATGTAATAATATTATTATTTATTATTATTAATTATATATATATATGTATACGAATTTTTCTCAAGATGTATTATATAGTTTGCCCTTCCTCCATCAGTTGAAGCTCAGTGGAATCCATGTACGAACAGACAAGAGTTCGCCCTAGCCGAGATCGGCTGCTGGGGGTACAAGAGATGTGAGGGCGGAGTACCAGTGACGTACAACTGTACCACCCTAGGACTCGTCTATGACAGGGAGTCGGCAGAATGTGTTCCGTAAGTACGTTGGTCCTAATTGGTGCTACATTCAAGGCTTTGGTTCTACAGTCACGTAAGTAAGTTTGTCCTTAATGGTGCTATATTCAAGGCTTGGGTTCTACAGTCACGTAAGTAAATTTGTCCTTAATGGTGCTATATTCAAGGCTTGGGTTCTACAGTCACGCAAGTACGTTTGTCCTTAATGGTGCTATATTCAAGTCTCGGGTTCTGCAGTCACGTAAGTAAGTTTGTCCTTAATGGTGCTATATTCAAGGCTTGGGTTCTACAGTCACGCAAGTACGTTTGTCCTTAATGGTGCTATATTCAAGGCTTGGGTTCTACAGTCACGCAAGTACGTTTGTCCTTAATGGTGCTATATTCAAGGCTTGGGTTCTACAGTCGCGCAAGTACGTTTGTCCTTAATGGTGCTATATTCAAGGCTTTGGTTCTACAGTCACGCAAGGGAACGGCATTGGTGTTGTCTTTTGTTTTCTTCTTCCTAGCAAGAAATTTTATACTTTTGTTGGGATGTCTTTTGATAGAGGAAAGACCAAACTGTATTTTTTTTAACATTCGAAAGTTAACCACTGATACATCGAATACCCATCATCTTATTTTATTGTGCTTACAGCTGTGCAGCTGTTGACCGAAAAATTAGCCAATCCCTAAGTATAAAAAAGTGCACGTTAGGTGGAAATTGTAATGAAATGACAGTTACAGACTTAGATGGAAAAGTCCTACAATTTAATCACGTCAGGAGAAGTTTAAATGGGTCAACTTAGTTCATTTGAAAATAAACAGCTGTCTCGACTTAGTTAACGTGGGTCAGAATTGACAGTAATGTGACAGAATCAAAACAATATTTTCAAACATATATTGACATCATCATCATTAATATTCAATCAGATTTTGTTATGATCCCTTCGGCTTGAAACCTACACCTGTATGTTCAGAGAAACTGGGCAGACATTTAATTGAATTGCTAAGCTGAATATTAGTGCGGCAGATATTCATACGGTTTTTGCTAATTTTATACTTTACCTTGATCTTCTTTTTTTAAAAATAGAAGTTAATTAGATATTATCTCAAAGATCTTGAAAATGCATACACAACTGAATAAACATGAGTTGAATTAACGTCTGAGCTGGAGATGTACAACAACATGTACAACAAAGTGCCTCGGATTGGGTGTTGGGTATCACAGTGGATGTGCATCCGTAATAAGTGCGTAGATTAAGTAAGATGTACAATAAGTGCGTAGATTAAGTAAGATGTACAATAAGTGCGTAGATTAAGTAAGATGTACAATAAGTGCGTAGATTAAGAAAGATGTACAATAAGTGCGTAGATTAAGTAAGATGTACAATAAGTGCGTAGATTAAGTAAGATGTACAATAAGTGCGTAGATTAAGTAAGATGTACAATAAGTGCGTAGATTAAGTAAGATGTACAATAAGTGCGTAGATTAAATAAGATGTACAATAAGTGCGTAGATTAAGTTAGATGTACAATAAGTGCGTAGATTAAGTTAGATGTACAATAAGTGCGTAGATTAAATAAGATGTACAATAAGTGCGTAGATTAAATAAGATGTACAATAAGTGCGTAGATTAAGTTAGATGTACAATAAGTGCGTAGATTAAGTTAGATGTACAATAAGTGCGTAGATTAAATAAGATGTACAATAAGTGCGTAGATTAAGTTAGATGTACAATAAGTGCGTAGATTAACTTAGATGCACAATAAGTGTGTAGATTAAATAAGATGTACAATAAGTGCGTAGATTAAATAAGATGTACAATAAGTGCGTAGATTAAGTTAGATGTACAATAAGTGCGTAGATTAAGTTAGATGTACAATAAGTGCGTAGATTAAATAAGATGTACAATAAGTGCGTAGATTAAGTTAGATGTACAATAAGTGCGTAGATTAACTAAGATGTACAATAAGTGCGTAGATTAAGTTAGATGTACAATAAGTGCGTAGATTAAGTTAGATGTACAATAAGTGCGTAGATTAACTAAGATGTACAATAAGTGCGTAGATTAAGTAAGATGTACAATAAGTGCGTAGATTAAGTAAGATGTACAATAAGTGCGTAGATTAAGGTAGATGTACAATAAGTGCGTAGATTAAGTAAGATGTACAATAAGTGCGTAGAATAAATAAGATGTACAATAAGTGCGTAGATTAAGTAAGATGTACAATAAGTGCGTAGATTAAGTTAGATGTACAATAAGTGCGTAGATTAACTAAGATGTACAATAAGTGCGTAGATTAAGTAAGATGTACAATAAGTGCGTAGATTAAGTTAGATGTACAATAAGTGCGTAGATTAACTAAGATGTACAATAAGTGCGTAGATTAAGTAAGATGTACAACAAGTGCGTAGATTAAGTAAGATGTACAATAAGTGCGTAGATTAAGTAAGATGTACAATAAGTGCGTAGATTAAGTAAGATGTACAACAAGTGCGTAGATTAAGTAAGATGTACAATAAGTGCGTAGATTAAGTAAGATGTACAATAAGTGCGTAGATTAAGGTAGATGTACAATAAGTGCGTAGATTAAGTAAGATGTACAATAAGTGCGTAGATTAAATAAGATGTCCAATAAGTGCGTAGATTAAGTAAGATGTACAATAAGTGCGTAGATTAACTAAGATGTACAATAAGTGGGTAGATTAAGTAAGATGTACAATAAGTGCGTAGATTAAGTTAGATGTACAATAAGTGCGTAGATTAAATAAGATGTACAATAAGTGGGTAGATTAAGTTAGATGTACAATAAGTGCGTAGATTAAGTTAGATGTACAATAAGTGCGTAGATTAAGTAAGATGTACAATAAGTGCGTAGATTAAGTAAGATGTACAATAAGTGCGTAGATTAAGTAAGATGTACAATAAGTGCGTAGATTAAGTTAGATGTACAATAAGTGCGTAGATTAAATAAGATGTACAATAAGTGCGTAGATTAAGTAAGATGTACAATAAGTGCGTAGATTAAGTAAGATGTAAAATAAGTGCGTAGATTAAGTAAGATGTACAATAAGTGCGTAGATTAAGTAAGATGTACAATAAGTGCGAAGATTAAGTAAGATGTACAATAAGTGCGTAGATTAAGTAAGATGTACAATAAGTGCGTAGATTAAGTAAGATGTACAATAAGTGCGTAGATTAAGTAAGATGTAAAATAAGTGCGTAGATTAAGTAAGATGTAAATGTTGCAACGATGTAGAAAACATTAATCTCTCGCTGGGGTAGGGAAGGAGCGGAATGTTAATTGGTGAGATTTACCAGTTAGCTGCAGCGGTGAAGTTATGCCGTTAATTTATTGTAAACCCGGTGACAAATATGACACTAAACAGGGCCACCTTACATGGTGTATTCTTAGCGAACCCGGACACTGTTGAATGAAATAACGTGTCAGATGAAAATATTAGTCGTCAAGCATTAATGGTATGGCATGTGCTAATTTATTGACTCCATCAAATATGTGGCCTCGTAAAAATTTACGAGGACATGCAAATTATCAAAATGGTTGTCATATTTTTAAAAATTTCTTTTTTTTCTCCCTGCAGCATTGGCACAAACAGCACTTTATGTGGACAGTCGGCGCCATGCGGCGATAAGAGTAACGGCAATTACCCGGATGTTTCCATCGGTTGTATTTCTTTCCACTCGTGTTTTCAGGGAAGTTTCAGAGGGAGATTCTACTGTGATGCCAGTAAGTGTGAGAATCGTGTTTAGCGATAGTCGATAAGCTGACTACTGGCGGTTAAATGGTATAAAGTGAAATAGTAAAAACCGTTAAAAAATGAACTGTAGAATAAAATATTCGAGGGAAACTGCATTAATTAGTATCTGGTAATGAGGATCAGTATTCATTAAATCATTTCCATTTAAAACTCATCTGAAAATATATCATATTACACCCACCTGTGTAATTTTCACAGTCTTCTGTGTATTCTTTTTTAAATTAGTACAATTATTAAACAAAGACAGTTTGAATTTGAACTATAAATATAATAAAACTGAATTTTTTTCACTTTTCTCACCAGATCTGGTCTTCAACCAATTACTAAACGCCTGCGACTGGACCTTTAATGTCCCAGCCCCATGCGGGACCAGACGACGCGAAATCCAAAATAATAAGATATTACTGTGATAAACTATATTTCGTTCTCCATTCATAAGAGCAATGTCAAACTAACTGATTTAACAACACAAAAAAATATATATATAAAAAAAGAAAATAAATAAACAAAATAAACAAAAAATAATATGTTTTCTACTTGTATGTTGTGTCATTTGAAGTTGAAATTTAAAAAAATATTTTAGTAATACATATTTGTTATAATATATACTCTGAAAGTTATATAAATTTGTAAAATTAAAAAAAGGTATTTTCGAAAAATTTAGATGAGGAATATCAACGGTTTTTATAATAATTCCAAAATCGTTTATTAACTATTTCACTTTAAACAAACTAAGAACAATAATGACAGCAAATAATAACCAAACAAAAACTATTTTTAAAAGGAACAAGAGACTCTACTGTAATGGTATGAGTTTCAAGAAAAATACTATTTGAGTGTTCATCATGGCCGCTGGTTTGAATGTTAATTCAGATAAAGCCTTTTATTACTATCAGAAGATGGTGGGACAGATTACTTTCGTTTAGTGCAATGGACAGAGTTGACCACTGGTTTAGTGCAATAGACAGAGTAGACCACTGGTTTAGTGCAATGGACAGAGTAGACCACTGGTTCAGATCGATAAATGCCACGCAATAAAAGAGTTTTTGTTTTTTTAAATGAAGTACATGTTGCTTAATTTATTCATTCCGTAAGTTTAGAGGTGCCTCAAGGGGCCGTCCATAAATGACGTCACGCGATTTTGGCCGATTTTTGACCCCCTCCCCCCCCCTCGTCACGCGTCGTCACAAAAAGTTAGACCCCCCCCCCTCTAAAAATACGTCACAAAGCTTTGACGTAGCTGACAAAGCTCCCCTTTTCCAAAACAACCTTATTTTCTATTTGAAAATAAGTATGTTTCAAATCACTTTTATTGTCATTTAAGTATTTATTATTTATTTAGTGAAGATCTACATTGTAATATCGTAACCCGCGTGAAGCATTTTTTTCAAAACGTTTAACCGGCCTTCAAAAAACGAACTGTGTTAACATCCTTAGATTATATTTTATTTTAATGAATACAAATTAAACATTGACTATTAATCATCACGGTTAACGTCTTTGTTTAGAAAAAAAATATTTTAAAAATAATATTTTTAAAATGTATTTTTTTTAAAAATCCCTCAATTGACTGACGGGCATCCCGTAAGAAAGAGGTCGGCGAACAGGGGTAAATAAACTCATCTGGGGTCAAAAAGGAATTCTTGGGGGTAATGCAGACTCATTTGGGACACATAACATCCACTACAATCCACTAGATATATTAAAATACGTCATGTGTACGTGAACGCTTGGAACATATGCCCATTATTGAACCGGTTCCTTCCAGAAAATGCATTTTTTAAAAAATATGACAACTATGTAGATTTCTTACCTACGTACTATACGAAGACACCTAAATCCACCCTACTTTCATTTATATTGACACGAGTGACAATAATCTTAATCCACGTGACTTGACTGTATCAAGTATCCTTTCTGTGATATTTAAAATTAATGCCTTCAAAAACTGAGCTAAGAAGAAAAGTTGTTTTGTGCTCATCTCGAATTGCAATGTCAAGAATTTGATGCATTAAATAAAGTTAATGAATACTTGACAACTTTAAAATGGGCTCATTTATCATTATATCTAGAATGGCCAGGGGTGTTTGACCAAAAACCAACCGAACAATTATATCAAACTTAAAACGTTTTATAATTCTATCAAATAGATTCCACCCCCCCCACCCCATTTTTTTTTAAAAGAAAAAGTATATTCCGTGACGTTTTGACTTAAAATATCTACACATAATCCTATTCAGATCATTTTTATAGTCACTTGTCATGCTTGTAAAACTCACCGATAGCATTTTGCTAACAACGATGCCCCCATATCCCCGAGTCA
This sequence comes from Ampullaceana balthica, assembly GCA_944989445.1. NCBI lineage: Eukaryota > Metazoa > Mollusca > Gastropoda > Lymnaeidae > Ampullaceana > Ampullaceana balthica. The sequence continues at coordinate 1,265,930 of CALYLW010000042.1, read as the reverse complement.
TGTGAGCAGTACCTAGAGTCTGGGGGTGGGGGGGGGGTAACGCACACATAAACTTGTATTATTTGGGATAACGGGCAAAAAAGTTCGACGACGGAACTGCGGTTACATCACAAATGCTTTGATGTCAACATCAAACGACACAGTGTAACAATTTCATTCGTTATCTTGTGAGTTCTCAAACTTAAGGATTATAATTAGATTTCATTTTCGTCTCTTGATAGCTTACGCCAACCAGCATCTGATGGCCTACCGACCGGCACATTGAGAAGCCCTGATTTAAAAAAATAAAATAAAAAATTCATTAAATAAATTGTAAGCCACCAAATATTTCAGTGGAAGTTTTATTTAAAGTTACCCTTTTGATGTGACGTCACATTTCTTCAACCCCCCTCCCTCCCCCTCGTCACACATCGTCACAAAAGTGTGACCCCCCTCCCCCCTAGGAGCGTGACGTCATTTATGGACGGCCCCCAAGCCATATGAGTAAATTATTTATAATTATGAAGTAAGGGTTCTAAAATTAAATACTGGGGTGCAGTCACTTCTTTCTGCGAGATATTCATCCTAATTTTTTAAAGAAAATTTTAGAGTGTAATCAAATGTAAATATAATATTTTGATCTTTAAAATAAAAAAAAATACAGTACTTAATTTTCAAGATGCCGTGATGAGAAGAAAATGTCCAAAACTTATCGCTCTAAATCTTTTGGCTAAATAGCTCTCTATAGGTCTTACGTTGACCTGTGTGTGTGGCCAAGTGTATACAATGGTATGTGAATTCAATGAATTAATAGCACTTGGGTGCGCTGATCAAAATAAGTATGGAATGTAGCTTAGAAACATAGTTATATTGGTATTATACTGGAAGCTCTTAACTCTCTCACAAAGATTTGGGACCTAAACTGTAGATGTGTCATGTAAGCGTAGACCTTCACAACTTAATTCTGGGTCGGGGTGAGGGGACTCCATCTCCGAAGTTGTCATAGTAGGCGTAGGATTTTAAAAATTAATGCTGATAGAATAAGTACAATACAGTGAAATAATAGTAATAGTATATAAAGAAATTATCTTCGGGGAGTACCTAGAAGATTAAAAATCATATTTTTAATGTATTTTAAAAAAATAAACTTTTCATCCTCTGATTTGTATAGCAGTATAGCAGGTCCATTCACAGCCCCACTTGTAAGTAGGAACTTGAGAGTTTTTCCTGATTGGTTTTTAAAAAAGTAAACATTGACTCTTGGATGAACTGAGAAAAATCAATATTAAATCAGTGAGGGATCAAGAACATGGGAAGTGATCAAGCTTGCACACTTTCCAGTCCATTAGAGTATTATACGAATGGAACACGCCTGAAATGAATATACAAAATTTGACCCGGGTAAGAAGAAAAAAATCACGAACTAAATTAAAAGGTGCATAAAAATACAACATGAGTTTTCAAATCTTTTTTTTTAAGTTTTCAGAAATTTCAGGAATAGTTTGTGTGTATGTGTGTGTGTGTGTGAGTGAGTGTGTGTACGTATTATTCCATTAAAGCTAAGTGAAACACTATACTGTGGTTATTAAATAGAATTTGACAATTAATTAATACATAGCTTTGAACATTAATTCCACAATCAAACTATTACTTATGATTGTATTGATGCAGATGCCGCCATAGAAGACTGTTTTTTCCTCACAGCAGTGGACACACAGCTTCTGGCTAGTTGAGGCCGGATATGCTTTTATTTTCCAAGTTCCCTATCAGCAGCAGAGATAGTATATCATTAAATATCAGACTTTCTATATTTAATAATTTTATTTAATTTTGTGAACGTTTTAATAAATTGTTTTACAAATTTTGTTTTCAACCACGGATTTTAATGTACTCGCTCATGGGCGTCGCTAGGAATTTTTCCAGGGGGGGGGGCAAAAAACCACTTTAAAAATTTTAAATGACAATGCCATGCAGGTAAAATTTTCAATTAAATTCAAGTTCAGTATAAAATAAGGGTCGAAAAAAGCCTTAGAAATTAATAAGACTTACAAATTAGTGCTGTAATAGCTAAATTACAACATTTATTAATGCATTTAATACATTAAAAACTTACGTTCTCACGAGAAAATGGAATTTAGCTGTGAAATAATATACGTGTAGAAACTGCAGGATTACCAAGGATGGATATCAGAAATTTTTTTACAAGCTAAAAAAATCGAAAAGTAGACCAATCGCGGGATTCCGAAAGGCCGTTATTAGAAGATTTTGAGGCGTCTGCAGCATCTGACTTATCATGGTATTGAGGACAACAGTACACGTTCAACAGCCAGACACAACTGAAGCAACTGTTCTTAATTTGATTGTCGCTGACACTTATTCATTTCCTAAATTGGATATTGGAAGGTATGTTTGGACATACGACCTTTCAAATAAGTTGAAATTTGCAGCTGATTCGTGATTGTTGGACCCTTGATAAAAATTATGATTTTAGAGCTGACAGTGAAGGAAACAGAGTTTTTCGTTTTTAGATATGCATGGTTATCAGACTATTCACCGTGGCTTGTATACTCGCAAATGTTAATAGGTGCCTTTTGCAAATATTGCTTGTTGTTTCTGCAAAAAGTAATTCTATGAGTTCAGTGGGTATTTGTCATCAAACCATGTACAAAATATAAAGATTTCAACGAAGATGCACGTAGCAACCTGCAAAGCACATTATGGCACAAAGCTCGCGTGAAGATGCAAGCAACTTTATTTGCTTTAATGGAAGCCAAAGCAGTTTCTATAGATAAGCAGTTGGACTCATCATTTCGAAGACAAATTCAAGAAAATCGCCCCAAACTTGGTCCCATCATTTCTACAATCCTATTTTGCTGCATGCATGTTTTAGCACTTCGTGGAACAGAATCAAATTCTGGTAATTTGTATGAACTGTTAGAGTTTCGTGTTGAATCTGGAGAGGAAGTTCTTGGTAATCGTTTGTAAATTGGTTCTTGTAGTGCTGAGTATGGTTCACAGATAAAACGGCCCCGGACAAAACTGCCCCGACAATTGGGCTCCGACATAACTTCCCTGATAAAACGGCCCTGGACTAATAGATGGACTAATAGTAAAATTTACAATCAAATATATTCGTATTTTTACTCACCTATTCAGTGTCAGGTTTAGCTAACAATAAAAAATAATAATAACACCACAAAAGAGAATTTAATAGCCTTTACGCGAAATGGTACCAATAACTGTTGTTTGTTGACAAGAAACAATATAATAACATCACAAGAAATAATGTTACAATTTTACCACTTTTTTAAAGGGTGAAAACGTTGACGAAAGCTTAAGATGCAAAAAAAATTAATGTTTTTGTTAAAAAAATGTCAACAATTTGTCTGGGGCCGTTTTGACGGGTAACCGCTGAGTGTATCTCGGCAACTACGCAAAACACTATAATCGAAATTTGTGGGTCTCTTTTGCGTGAAGACATTGTTCGTGAAGCAAACAATTCAGTTGCATTTTCTATACTTGCCGACGAGACAACTGACATTTCAGGCATTGAGCAGATGTCACTTGGTGTTAGATTTGTCAAAGAACAAAATGGGAAAATGATGGTCACAGAAGAATTCATGGGATATATTCCAATTGTCAATAGAACAGCTGAAGGTTTAACCAACACCATCATTACTAATTCATTAGAATTTTGATTAAATATGACAAAGCTTGTTGGTCAAGGATACTACGGATGTTCTACAATGGCAGGTAAAGAAGGAGGATTCCAAGCAATAATTCGAAAAAAATACCCAAAAGCAGAATTTGTACATTGCAGTTCACATAAACTAAATCTTGCTGTGAACGATTTAAATAATGTGAATGTTGTACGAAACACAATAGGAACAATTAAGTAAATTATAGTGTTTTTCCGATAAAGTAATCAGCAAATAAAACTTCTTCTAAATTTTCCTTTGCTATGTGAAACTAGATGGTCACATAAAAATATAAAAGCTTGCGGATTTTTGCTGAAAATGTTACAGAAATTGTTAAACAACTGGAATATTTAGAACAATCAGTAATTTAATCAGTTATACTTGCAGATATAATTCGTTTTTTGTTTGATAAATGTAAACTGACTTCCATGTAATAAACTTTCAGGAAATTTAGTTCAGTTTTATTGTAACAGCTTTATGACATTTTTATGACAATTTTTTTTCTCAAATGTAGGGGGGGGGGCAAATGCCCCCCTTACCCCCCTTCCCTACGCCAATATACGCGCTTTCGTCACTGTTTACCAAATATTTTTTTTTAATACCGGTAACTCTTGCTTAACAAAGAGCAGAAAGACAAAGATAGGCAATACAAAGTAAACAATCATATTGACCGATTTAGCTTGTAGTTTTTAAAAAATATGTACCATTTTTTTTAAAGCTGTCCTATTATTTTTGGGGGGTCGGCTTGCGATCGGGTTATACACTTTTAATTCTTTTCCCTTCCAAAAGTGGGGGGTCGGCTTTTGAACGAACGGGCTATAGAACTAGTATATACGGTAGTTGTATAAACCAAAGTTATCTGATCCTAATTTTGGCATTCAGGCTCTCAAACAAACTAGATACGCCCCGCGGCGCATCATACGCCACAGACTTGCTCACATATAGTGCAAAGAAAGAGGGGAAAGAACGGACACAAACTACAGCACGCAAGGCCGTACCCAGACTATTTTAAGGGGGGTCCGCAAAATTGTCTCGAAGGCATTTTATGCTATAATTAGACAAACCCCTCATAACGAGCACATTTATATGGGAAAAGTTGCTCCCTTAACTAGGGAAGATTCGCAGAACGATTGACGCAGAAAAGGAAACTCCCTTTTCCCTGGAAATTCATTAGTAAGCCGGCAATTCCGCCATAATGTATTACTCTGTTTTAAGCACTCGGTCTGTTAGCGTATTGTTTTCGTGTGTGATCAACGGTTTTACAAATTTTGTATTAAGACAGTACAATTTTTTTTGGAAGCTTTGACTCTTCCCATTCGCTGAACCTCAATTTCCACCAGGTAAACTCTTCGGGCAGCACTTCTGGTGAAGGCAGATCTTGCTCATATAAATCCACATCGCCTTTCAGATCATATTACATACAATTTCTAACAGCACTTGGCACAAGAGCTAACAGTTGTGAGGATGTCCTGGTTAAGCCAGAGAGCCGCATATTTAGTTCAGCAATGATGTGCTCCAGAAATGGATTAATTAAGTTCCGCAGATAATGTTGCGATGGCGTTTCTACGCCCACATTGCTTCGGTATATTTGCTGCTTAGCAATTCTGGGCATTGAAGCTTCAGCTCCTACAGACTGCGCCATGATAATGATGTGATCATAAGTATTTTGAAAATAAGAATCTACATTTGTTCTAATCTCTCTAAACTCTTGCTTGACGTTTTCGATAAGTGACATAGCCTGAATGATGTCAATCACTTCTTTCTGAAGTTGGACTGTTATTCCTTCCAGCCTAGATAACAGTTTGTACGTTACAACAAACGTCACAATAAATGTGAAGTTATATAAGGAATGAAGAAGTGACGTTCCTCGAGACTTACTGTCGGTGTCCCAATCACCATTTGTAGTCAAACGTGGATCAAATCATTGGTCATTGTGTTTTCATCTTATGAGTGAAATTATCTCAAGAGTGTGAAAAATGTAAACATACGATAAATAGAAGTGTTTGTATGCTTCGTGGCGCTCAGCCCATCTTGCTTTGCACAAATCTGTAAGTGCCCTCCGTTTAGCACTGTCAAAGACTTGTTTGTATGACGTTTTTCAACAAGGCTTCGCGCTTTAGGCTGTTGTTAAAAAAACATGCTGGTTTATTTTAATAAATGTGTCAATAACGTTACGCACATCGGGAAGTCTGCACGAATGCGCGATCACTAGGTTTAAAGCGTGATTGCTGCAGTGTGTATACCGCCAAAGGGACCTCTCGCATTATACGCGCTTGAACTCCTGAGACAGTGCCCGACAAAGATGCAGCTCCATTTTAACACTGGTCCCTCGTATTCTGTAGTGGGATCCCCAAATCTATCAATAATGTCAAGATCTATTTGTGCAACAAAAAGGGCACACATTCGCATACGGCCATGGCACGAATAAATCAAAACAACGCGAGTGGACGTCGGTTTGGGGGGGGGGAACCACTGATGCATTGTGTTATCTACCCTTCACCACCTCTGCTTGCCAACTATAAACTGATTGGTCGACCCCAGCGAATGTGATTGGTCATGCTTTTTTGCACATACACGCTTTGGTGAAATATATATATAGATTACCAAAGAAAATTAGACTCAGTCAATAACAGCAGATACACTGGTAACAATATTAATACTGTGTAGAGCACAGCACGAGATACCTAGTAACTAAACAACTCCGTAAAAAACAAAGTTTTTGACTATAAATCCCTTATATATGAGACATAACTAAATCTATTGATTATGTTCAAACGCGACAAACATTTACAGACTGAAACCGACTGATCTCCCCTTGCTGTAAAACCGGGGAAGTGGTGAGATGTTGTATTCGATGGCTGGCGTGAACTCAAGCAAGGGACACGTGATTGCAAACAACAGACGCACATTGACTTGGAGATAAACTAAAAATGCATTAATTTAATTACGGTACATTCGATCGATCTGAAATTTTGACACGATGCATTGTTAGGTGACACGAGTCTATGTGCAAAATTTCAGCTCGATAGCATCACGAAAAGAGGGTGATTTTTTTCTTTTGTTTTTTCGCCCGCCCACGAACGACGGACAGAGAGAGAGAGAGAGAGAGAGATGACGACAAGATTTCAGAGTTAATTTGAGGGATTTAAAAATTGAAGTACCTCAATAACATCATTCAATGACTCCATTTATCTGAGGACCCTTATTGAAGGAGAGCTGAAACATCAACTTTAAATGCCGGAGCCCAGTAGAGTGCCACCGGGTGGAGTAGAGTGCCGCCGGGTGGAGTAGAGTGCCGCCTGGTGGAGTAGACTGCCGCCGGGTGATGTAGAATGCCGCCGGTCGGCGTAGAGTGCCGCCAGATTGCCTAGAGTTTTAAATGTTGATAGTGTGTTGGTTTTCCTCGTTTAATCAGAGAACCCATTCCCCGCTCTAATTACAGACGAAAAGAACGAGAATCTTTGTCTTTATTATTGCACACTGAATAATAGAAGTGTTTTTATCCATATTTCTATCGGAGGGTTTGTGTTTTATTAATGTACATTATCTTTGTTTCTTTTAGGGAAAGAGGCTACTCTGGTAGTGATCGAGATGAGCTCACTACTGCAGAACAAAATAGGGTTTAAAAGAAAGCAGCAGCATGTGTATGTTACCCAGACCTCAACATAGTTTCAGCAGAACTAAAAACATAACATATAAAATAAATAACCTTTTAACAAAATTAAACTCACTATACTTATAAAGAATTCCCAGACATAATATATTAAATTGTTTGTGTAAACATTTCTTCCCCCAATCCCATTCGGCAGTATCGGCAGTTGGATCATATTCCCTAGAACAATCACGTTCCATCCTATGATCACGTTGTTTGTTGAATCCTTTTCATTTCCGCTCACGAAGTCTAGCGTCGTGGTGGTGCACATAGGCCCTTTGGCATATTTTAATGTAATGGGATCCAATTCCACATGGGGTCTAATTCCGCATGAGATCCCGTTTGGGCTTCATTTATGTTTATCCGTTCGATCCCTTTCCAAGTCGCATGATGAAGATATCCGCCAAACATGGCCAAGTTTCATCTCCAGACAATGTAACGTTTAAATATGTTCTACAGCCTCATTGGTGTCCCGGTCAATATCTCAGATAACAGATATGTTATGAGAAATTTTAAATTATTACTAACCCCAGCTCCATTACAAAAACGTGTGACGACTACTAATGCTTTTACAGAACTATTTTCTAATACAAATAAATATTCCAAAGAAATGAAATAACTGTGAACATTTTTCATCTAAGTTTAAAGAGGAGCCCGGGAAGGAATCAGAATGTCAATACAAATTCAGAAAAAATAATGAGATATGATTTTAAAATTTATAAGCTTTAAAAACGGCTGTAAATTACGGCGACGTAACGAAACATTAAATCACTGAATTTTCTAGAATATTTAATTAATAGTCTTACAAATAGCTGGGGTAAAACTTTAAAATTTGTCCCATTAGAATGTGTAAAAATTAGGGCTGTGGAAATTAACCATTAATTAATCGATTAATTGTTAAAAATTGTAATCGATTAAAAAATAATTTGATCGATTAAAATTCTATTAAAATTTAAGGAAATATATTTAATAAAACTTTTTTCCAATCTATTAATAATTTATATTTTTTGTTACTTGCATACTTTTGCTTCGTATTATTATTATTATCTATTTAGACGTGCATACGTAAACAAAAAGGTTTTTCTTCCTCATTTCTTGCATAGCTGAACGAATTCACTGTGTTTCGTCTCAAAATTTGGGAGCCATGGAATTACCGCGACTTAACGGTTTTAACGAAATAATGAATCGCGACTTAACGGGATCTATATATGCGTTATACAAATATAATTAATCGAAATTAATCGATTCAGCGAACATTTTTTTTAAACAGTACCAGCCCTAGTAAAAATATCACGGAGATCTTGCTAAAATAAAATTTAGAATTTTCTACCATATATTAGATGCGTCTCAAAGTTAGTGAATATGAGACTACTATTAAATATGAGACTACTATTAAATATGAGACTACTATTAAATATGAGACTACTATTAAATATGAGACTACTATTAAATATGAGACTACTATTAAATATGAGACTACTATTAAATATGAGACTAGTAGGCCTATTAAATTCTAAAGAATCAGGCAGCTCCAATGCTTAAAGCAAACTTTTGATTAATAATCTGTGGTAAAATTAAAAAAAAACACTATCTTGTTCCATTATTTATTACATTGTCTCCGTGTACAATTATGCGTACAAACAAACTCCGCTAATCGAAAATATCTAACACAGAAAATTGCCCACGTCCACAGTTCCAAACAATTAAAAACACAAATTTTACAGTTACAAAGGTTCAGTATAGTTGGGCACCAGCTTGAGGTGATTATAAAAGCCCCCCTCCTTGCCCAAATGATGGATAATTCCCATGACAGGAACACTTTGGGCTTTGAGCTTGTTTCGGGCATTCGTAATCAACTCAACCTACTGCATTGTTATATCAGGGCTAAGTGTAAATTGGTCCAATGCTCTTGTTGGGGCGCTAGGCGTCAGGCATGTCAGAGTGATGGATAATACGGTCCTGTTCCCCTCTCCACCCATCCCTCCCGCAGGGATCTTTTACAGCTGCAAAAAAATAAAAAAAATAAAGTCATTTCAAGTTATGAAGCTTACATGGAACAGATAGTCCAAAAGATGGATATGAGCTGTTACAACGAAATGCGCACACGGTTAAAACCGACAGGAAATTAATCTTCCTATGAGGATACAATATGTATAACCGCCTGTCCATATTGCATGTGCCTCATTTATTTCAGCTGCGTAGTAGAGTCACCTCGTACACTCTGTCCGGGATAACCTCTGTCCGGGATAACCTCTGTCCAGGATAACTTTAAATCTTTCCTATACGTGAATCGTAAATCCCTCCACTCTAAGATTACATACTGCTAAATGATATATACCTCCACAAAACATCAGTTATATCCAAGGTATTTGTTAACCCGCTTTCATTTATTTTCTCTAGTTGATTCTTCTTCACATCCATCTCTACAGCTGCCCATTATTTTATCGATGCTCTCTTTTCCCCCACCTACTGCGATTTTATTTAAATGTTAGCTATAATCTAATACTCTTGTTGTTAACTATAATCTAATACTCTTGTTGTTGACTATAATCTAATACTCTTGTTGTTGACTATAATCTAATACTCTTGTTGTTGACTATAATCTAATACTCTTGTTGTTGACTATAATCTAATACTCTTGTTGTAGACTATAATCTAATACTCTTGTTGTAGACTATAATCTAATACTCTTGTTGTTGACTATAATCTAATACTCATGTTGTTGACTATAATCTAACACTCTTGTTGTAGACTATAATCTAATACTCTTGTTGTAGACTATAATCTAATACTCTTGTTGTTGACTATAATCTAATACTCTTGTCGTAAACTATAATCTAATACTCTTGTCGTAAACTATAATTCAACTAGTGGTTGTAGGGTTTCTGTGTCAAAAGTCCAAGTAACTTATCCTTGTTTGATAAATACGAAATATTAAAATTCCTGAAATGTATACAAATTATTTTATAATTATAAATCCCCAAATCCTCCTTTTACATCGTTCCCTTTTCCAAAATTAAAATATAAGCTAAAACAATGACGTCATATAATATTTTTTACGGCGAGAATCTTTAATTTATAATTATTTTGCACTACTCCTGATGCACACCTTGTATTAAAATATAAGCTAAAACAATGACATCATAGCGTTACGGATACATCCATCCATCCAGTGACTTGAGCTATTATATTGTTTATACTCTTGTTGTAAACTATAATCTAATACTCTAGTAAAGAGTGAATTCCTTCCCGACTTTTATAATTGCCGCCATTGAACAAAAATCCTCTTTGCTATGTAAATGGAGACAATATCGTCCAACTTATCACAATTTTTGTTTTCTCCAATATCTGTTTAAAAAGTCTCTTTAAATACAACAAAGTGTTTGTATGTATAAATTATTATTTCCTTTATATTGTATTTACCAGATAGTTTTGCTCATATAACAAGGACTTTAAAAAAAAACAACTAACAATAACAAAGTCATGTTACATCCGCTTCATGAAATTCAACAAGAGACGAAATTACATAAACCCTTAAATCTCCTGCAATGTTATAGAAATCTGATCTATCACAACACTTTTTTCCACTAATGCAACAGACAACAAACAAGAAACAGACAACATACAACAAACAGACAACAAACATTCCTTTGTATGGCAGTAACAAAACAAGAAAAGCTAACTCTGGGAGGTTTTCGCTTTAAGTTTATAAGCCGCTATAAATATGCAAGTAAGGTAATTGGGCCAATTTTTTATGTTGTTTTTATTTTTAAACGAAGTAGGATCTCTTTGCTCATTGAGAACTTCTGAGAAATAAACTAGGCTTGGCTCACATTTTTGTTACTGAAACTGAAATACCGGATCCCGACGGTATATAATGTCCGAATTCACAAGTTATTCCACTGTCTTCACAACTTTCGGCATTAAATTTATTTTCTCAACAAATTTCAAATTGCCGATTAGTTAACAAGAAGACAAGATGAGCAAAATAATCGCGTGCTACGGACTGTTGGTTGCTGCTCTCTTCTGTTTTGCAGGTTGATATTGATAAATAAATAGATAAAATAACATATGCTTAATTGAAGTACTAAAAAACATGAAAATAAAGTTATTTTTAAATTAACTCTCGGTATTTATATTAAAAAAATTGCTGAAATGTTGCATCCTAAAATTGCTTTAGAAAAAACTTATTGGCAGTTTATAACGCTTTAAAAAAATAAATGTTAGCATTTAAATCGATCTTTGCATGTAATAAGATTATTATTTATTATTATTAAATTATATATATATATATATATATATATATATATATATATATATATATATATATAGTAATTTTTCTCAAGATGTATTATAGTTTGTACTTTCTCCATCAGTTGAAGCTCAGTGGAATCCATGTACAAGCAGACAAGAGTTCGCCCTAGCCGAGATCGGCTGCTGGGGGTACAAGAGATGTGAGGGCGGAGTACCAGTGACGTACAACTGTACCACCCTAGGACTCGTCTATGACAGGGAGTCGGCAGAATGTGTTCCGTAAGTACGTTGGTCCTTAATGGTGCTATATTCAAGGCTTTGGTTCTACAGTCACGTAAGTACGTTTGTCCTTAATGGTGCTATATTCAAGGCTTGGGTTCTACAGTCACGTAAGTACGTTTGTCCTTAATGGTGCTATATTCAAGGCTTTGGTTCTACAGTCACGTAAGTACGTTTGTCCTTAATTGTGCTATATTCAAGGCTTGGGTTCTACAGTCACGTAAGTACGTTTGTCCTTAATGGTGCTATATTCAAGGCTTTGGTTCTACAGTCACGTAAGTACGTTTGTACTTAATTGTGCTATATTCAAGGCTTGGGTTCTACAGTCACGTAAGTACGTTTGTCCTTAATTGTGCTATATTCAAGGCTTTGGTTCTACAGTCACGTAAGTACGTTTGTCCTTAATGGTGCTATATTCAAGGCTTGGGTTCTACAGTCACGTAAGTACGTTTGTCCTTAATGGTGCTATATTCAAGGCTTTGGTTCTACAGTCACGTAAGTAAGTTTGTCCTTAATGGTGCTATATTCAAGGCTTGGGTTCTACAGTCACGCACTGGAAGGTCGTTGATGTTTTCTTTTGTTTTCTTCTTCTTAGCAAAAAATGTGTATTTTTTAGGATTCTTCTTTTATAGAGGATAGACCAACCTTATTTTTGGATATTGGGAAATTAAGCTCTAATACATCGAATATCCATCTATTTAATTTTATTTTGCCAGCAGCTATGTATCTGTTGACTGAAAAATTAGCCAATCACTAGGTGGAAATAGTATTTCAATGACAGTTACAGATATTGACAAAAAAGTTTCTCAATTTAGTAGAAGTTTAAACATGTAAATAGTAGGGCTGCTGAAATTAACTATTAATTTCACGATTAATCGTTAAAAATTATTATCGATTAAAAATATTTTAATCGATAAAAATTCAATTAAAATTAAAGAAAATATTTATAATTTGTTAATATTTTTTTTATTAATAAATAATTAATTATTAATAATTAATAATAATTTATATATTTTTACAAACTTCTCCCGCGTAATATTATAATTTATTTTTTTTTGTTGCTTATGTGGACCGGCAGACGTCACTAAATAATGCATAGGCTTATATATAGATAAACTAAAATTTTCAAAAAATTAATAACGGTACATTCGATCGATCTGAAATTTTGATACAATGCATTGTCAACCAAGATCTATCTGTGGTAAAATTTTGAGATCTCTAGGACCATCAGAATTGGTTTAATTTTACGTTGGCAGATTTGAAAAATTAAGGACAAACAGGAACGAAAGCAAGTTAATGAAAACGTGGTTTAAAAAATGGCTGACAGCATCAGCGCAGTTAAATTTAAACATATAAATAGAAAGTTGAGCAAAAATTTTGTTTTTAAGCTAACTGCGAAGATGGTGAAAAAGTTTACTGTGTTCACTGCCATAAACAATTCTCTTTTAAAGGATCAAATACATTGCCGACGTACCACCTTCAGCACAAACATCCGATCAAGTATCAACACATTGTCATGAAATTTAATTCAAAATATTCTTAATTTTCAATGTCAGTGAGAAATGTTCTTTTAATGACGTCATAAATTTCTATTTTTTTTGCTTTAATCGAAATTATCGATTAATTAATCGATAATTTTTCAAAAGTTAAAGATTAAATTTAAATTACTGGATAACAGCCCTAGTAAATAGATATTTCATTTGAAAACAAACATTTATCGTGACTTCATTAACGTGGGTCTGAACTGAACCTAATGTGATGTCACAGAATCAAAGCGATATTTTCAAACATAGATTGTCATCATCGTCGTTAATATTAAATCAGATTTTTTTATGATCCCTTCGGCTTGAAACATAAATCTGTAAGTTAAGAGAAACTAAGCAGACATTTAATTGAATTGCTAAGCTGAATAATAATGAGGCTCATATTCATACGATTGTCGTTTATTTTAAACCTAACCTTCACCTTATCTCCTTTCATAGAGCTTAATTAGATATTATCTCAAAGATCGTGAAAACGCATCCACAACTGGATAAAGAGTTGAATTAACGTCTAAGCTGGATATGTACAACAACATGCCTCGGGTTGGGTGTAGGATATCACAGTGGATTTGCTTCTGTAATAAGTGTGTAGATTATGTAAGGTGTACATGTTTCATCGATGTAGAAAACATAACATAAATCCCTTTCCGTTAAGCGATTCATTAATCTCTCCCTGGGGGAGGGAAGGAGCGGAATCATATTTGGTTGGGTTTATCTGTTAGCTGCAGCTGTGAAATTATGGGATAAGTTTATGGTCAACTCAAAGTCAAATATTACACTAAACTGGGCCACCATACACGGTGTATTCTTAGCGAACTCGGACGCTGCAGTATGAAATAACGTTTCAGATGGCTTTTAAATGTACAAAGAGATACTAATTATTTAACTATCACCTTTGTGAAATAAATAAATAATAGTTGTCAAACATTAATGGTCTGTTATATGTCATGTTAGTGACGTCATCAAATATGTGGCATCATAAAAGTTTACGGTGACGTGCACATTATCAAAAAGGTTGACATATTTTATTGTATTTCTTTGTTGTTTTTTCTCCCTGCAGCATTGGCACAAACAGCACTTTATGTGGACAGTCGGCGCCATGCGGCGAGAAGAGGAACGGCAACTACCCGGATGTTTCCATCGGTTGTATTTCTTTCCACTCGTGTTTTCAGGGCAGTTTCAGAGGGAGATTCTACTGTGATGCCAGTAAGTGTGAGAATTGTGTTTAGCGATAGTCGATAAGCTGACTACTGGCGGTAAATGGTATAAGGTTAAATAGTAAAAACCGTTAAAAATATGAACTGTAGAATAAAACATGCATTCGAGGGAAACTGCATTAATTACTTTCTGGTAATGAGGATCAGTATTCATTTGATCAGTTCCAATTAAAACCCGTGCTCAATTATATCATAATACATCTCCGTACTTCCCACGTAGTCTTTCTGCTTATTAAAAATATAATTTTGAATACAAATTATAATTATAATAAAATGTATTTTGTCTCTTTTTCCTCCAGACCTGGTCTTCCATCAATTACTAAACGCCTGCGACTACACTTTTAACGTCCCGGCCCCATGCGGGACAAGACTTTAGTTTTTAATCTGAACAAACGAAATCCAAAATAAGCAATCGTTGTGATCAATTATATTTCGTTCAACATTCACAAGACCATTGTCGAATAAACTGATTTAACAAATAAAAGAAATTCACTAAAAATAATACGTTTTCTACTTGTGTGATGTGTCATTTGATGTTGAAATAAAAAAAATAATTTTCGTAATACATATTTGTTAATTGACACTCTGAAAGTTATATAAATTTGGATAATCAAAAAGGCATTTAGAAAAAATTTAATGTACAAATCCTAAGCATTTTGGCCACTCGGACAGAATTGACAGAATTGTCAGAATTGACAGAATTTAGAAAAATCTCCACGAGGAATATCAACAGTTTTGTAAAATAAATCCAAAATTGTTTATAAACTTTTTCAAGTTAAAACAAACTAAGAACAAAAATGACGACAAATAATAACAACAACAACAAAAAACTATTAAAAAAATAAACAAGGGACGGCTACTTTAAAGGTATGAGTATCAAGAAGAAATACATTTGAGGCGTTTGGCTAAAATGATTAGGGTTTACAAATGACGAGTAAGAAAATGAGTGAATTGAATTAGTTAAGCCTCAGAAGCGCCCGCCTCACTTTTTAGTCATATTACATCATAATACTTGAGCATATAAGTTTGAAATTTTTATCAATCCAGATAAAGATTCTTCCTTCACAATTCTGTGAAAAAAAAATTATTTTCTTCTTTTTATTCCGCTTATAAAAACGTGGTTTTTAAAAATCTTTTTTTTTAAAACTTCTATTTATTCCCACTAGGATTTCTCGTAATACCAGTTCTCCGAATCCAGCCAGTTTACATGTTCCGTGATGTGTTTTATACATAATCTCAGGATCATATATTTTAACAATCAACATCATGTTATCCTTCAGGATTTCACAACCATCTCCCCCTTTAGGACAACTAACTAACTACTCGCCACCAATGTTCCTTGCAAGGTTCGTTGGTCCATGTGCAAAATAATAAACTCGAGTGCAAAATTGCACAGCATCCATATTTTGTGCAACATTTTTCACTCCCCCCCCCACCAAAACACATTTATTTTATTATCAAAATTTGCTACACGTTAATTTCAAACTGCTTCGCAGCTTTAAGGGAACATTGGTCGTCACTATTGTACGCTTGCTGTCACGTAGTTAAATCCTCCATTGACCTGTGTGTGTGGCCAAGTGTATACGATAGTATGTGAATTCAATGAACTAATACCACTTGGGCGCGCTGATCAAAATAAGTATGGAATGTAGTTTAGAAACATAGTTATATTGGTATTATACTGGAAGTTCTAACCTCTCACAAAGATTTGGGACGCCAAACTGTGGACGTGTCGTGCAAGCTAAGACACGGGGTCGGGGTTGGGGGGACTTACTCTCCGAAATCGTCATAGTAGGCGTAGGATTTTTAAAAAAGTAATGCTGACAAAATAATTACAATACTGTTAAATAATATTATATAAAGAAATTATATTTTCGGGGAGTACCTAGAGGATTAAAAACCATATCTTTTTAAAGTATTTTTTTTTCTTAAAAGAAAATTTTCATCCCATTTGTATGAGACCTGAACATTGTCCCATACAAAGCCACCTGTACAAATTTAACACTAGAAGGGAACTGGCCTGTCGTCTGTGTGGCCACTGTGGCCACCCGGAATAGACGGTGGCCCACGTACTTGAAGAGTGCCCCGAGCTGTGCGGGGATTCGGAAGGAGAAGTTCCGGTACCTGCGAAGAGGTACCTCTATGGCAGGGGTTCCTAACCAGTGGTGCATGCACTAAAAACATCAACTTCGTCAGTAAAAATTTGCCTGTGACTGGTACGACTTGCAGATTGTCATCACCCCCCTCAAAATCGTTAATGAATATAAAAAAAGAGAGAGAGAGATGGAACACAAAAGCCTCAGTGCTTCCTCTGTGGAAAAAATCCTGTGCAATGACAACATGAAGCCTGTTAGACTCCGAGAGCACTTGGAGAAAGTCCATCCATCAAATTCCAAGGACAGTGTGGAGGTCTTCAAGCAGAAGAGAGCTCGCTTCTTGACCTCAGGTACCTTGCCCATGCTTGGATTTTCTTTGTCACATAAACCCGCACTGCAAGCATCATTCAAGGCTGCATATCTTATTGCAAAGAACAAGAAGCCCCACACCATTGGAGAAACTTTGGTGATGCCTTGTGCTCTGGAGATGGTGGAACTGATGTGTGGTCACCAGCAGAGGAAGCAGGTTGAGAAAGTTCCTTTGTCCAATGCATTCCAGGATTAGTGACATGGCTGCAGACTTTCTGGATCAAGTCTTTGTGCGAGATGAGCAGTCCTTTTCCATTTAGCATGCAGCTGGATGAATCCACTGATGTAGCACAATGCAGTCAGATTCTTGTATTTGTGAGATATGTTCACAGTGGATTGCTGAAGGCGGAATTTCTCTTTTGTAAGCCACTCCTAGCTACTACCAAAGCTGCTGATGTGCAGCATCTAGTCAGGGCATTCTTCACAGAAAACCAGTTTGACTGGACTTCAAGAATTTCTTCAATTTGCACAGGTGGTGCTCCCTCCATGCTCGGTAGTACAAAGTAATAGAGACAACATCCAGTTTGATTTTCCAATGTAGAAATGGACTTGCGCATAATTTTAACGATAATGTTTACGAACGTTTTAACCGAGCGCTCTTTGATCTGTTAAAACGTAAAACAAAAAATCCAAGTAGATCGATAATGAAATAAGAAAGGCTTGATTCCTTATCTTTGCTGGTGAATGAGACAGACATTTTGCGCAAAATTAACTTTGATGATGCACTTTGCCAGATGTAAATCTAGAATAAAGAACTTTAAAATGTAAAGGTTTGCTTTCTCTGACCTTCTCATCTATTAAAAAAGTACAGTATGTTTGTCTATTATTATTACAAAATTAATTAAATATTAATTTTAATACAGAAATAACTTATCGTAGGTTTTATATGAGTGATACTAGTACAAACATATGTGTTAACAGCGGCGTCACTAGGGTGGGTGTCATCCAGTTCGGTAGGTCATGGTGTCACCCCCTCACAACTTACCCCATAGACCTTTTCCGAGTATGCCAATGCCACATAACTAGGCGTACAGAATTTTACCCTTTGGTGTCACCCGATGCGGTCCGCACCTCCTACAATCCCTTGTGACGACTCCGTGTGTTAACAACTGTTTTGTTTGTTAGTTGGTTTGCTTGATATTGAACATACCAGTGGTCAGAAGGGGGCACCCATTTGGGTTTGTGCCTCGAGCACCAAGATGGCTTCATCCGGCCCTGCCTCAAATTCAAAATTTTATTATGTCTCATATATAAAGGATTTATAGTAAAAAAAAACTACTACAGTCTGCCTGCTAAATTTCAGCTCAATTTAATCACGGGAAAAGGGTTATAAAAACGTGTTTAACATAATGCGCACTGCGCGTCAGACTAGCATAAAGATTTACAGATCGGGAAATAAATTTTTAAAAAGTATCGTCAATAAAATACGCACCGCACTGCGCGACAGGAAAATATTAAAAAGGTTGTTAAATATAATACGCTCCGCGACAGTCTAGCACAAACATTTACATGCTACATAGAGATTTTGCTAGATCATTTTTATCGTCAGCACGAGTCTGCCTGCAAAATTTCAGCTCGCTTGCAAATGAAGAAGTGGGTTAAAAATCGATCCAAAGTTTTTTTCGACAAACAAACAAACAAGCAACCAAACGCCACGAGTTAATATAAGGGATTTAAAAATCACGAACTTAATTTAAAGGCGTATAAAAATACAACATGAGTTTTCAAATCTACTTTTAAAAGTTTTCAGAAATTTCAGAAATAGTTTGTGTATGTGTGTGTGTGCATGTGTGCCTGTGCGTGTGTGAGCGTGTATGTGTGTCTGTTGTCATTGGTCCATTAAACCTTAAGTAAAACACAATAGTGTGGTTATTAAATAGAATTTGACAATAAATTAATACATAGCTTTGAACATTAATTCCCCAATAACACTACTACTTATGATTGTAATGATGCAGATGTCGCCATAGAAGACTTTGTTTTTACCTCACAGCAGTAGACACACAGCTTCTGGCTAGTTGAGCCGGATATGCTCTTATTTTCCATGTTCCCTATCAGCAACAGAGATATTTCAGATCGGATGTGATCTGTTGATTAATTCATACTGTAGGCTAAATCTCTGCACGTTTCTGCAACATCTGTTGCATATTATTAACACCATTTTACCAAATGTAATTAGAAAGATGATGTGATTTATTAAATGGGTTTAAGAATTTTACCCGATGAGGTTTTAATTATATAAACAAAATTTTCTATTATCCTAATTTTACCCGACGAGGTTGTAATTATATAAACCAAAGTTATCTATTATCCTAATCTTACCCGAGGAGGTTGTAATTATATAAACCAAAGTTATCTATTATCCTAATTTTGACATTCGTGTTGTAAAACGTATCAACAATGAGATAAAATTAGACTCCTGACAGCCAATAACAGAAGATACACTGGTTACTATATTACTATTCTATTCTATAGTGGCAGTGAGTGCACAGCACGAGATTTATTTATTTCAGGTGTTTTATTTTAATAAAGTCTATACCAGGGGTGGCCAGACCTGAAGTAACTGAGAGCCATTTTAAAATATATAAAAAATTGTTGAGAGCCGCATTGAAGCACAATGAATCATTAATCCTGGCTTCGAAATCGTCCAGTGATTCTTGTTACATATAATTCATAAAGTGTACGCGAGCCGCAATGTGAACACAGAAGAGCCACATGCGGCTCTCGAGCCGCGGTTTGGCCACCGTTGGTCTATGGTCTATAGTCTATACATTCATCATATTCCGAGAACACACATATTCGGGAATTGCCGATGTTATTAACATTAAACTCTCTCATTCAATGTATTTATTCAATCTCCCGGTAATATGAAACTTCAATTATTTGTTTGTGTTTGTTTGTGTTTGGGGGTGTGTTCACGTTAGACTGGTGTACAACATCCTTATCATGTTTTCGATGCTTTAAGTGTTCATGACCTTGACATTGTTCAGTCGGGTCACTATGATCCCCAATTTGTTTATCTAAACATTTACATTGTTTTGCAGAGTATCAGTTCTGGTTTCTACGAAACTTGATCCGTTTCAAGCAGGGCAGGATTTAGACTTGATAATTCCCTAAGCTATTTGAGATATGGGGCCCTCATGCAATATATAAGTCCAGATATTATATGCCAGTGCCACATATGATTTTCCGATACCTTGAGGGTGAAACTGAAATATAATAAAGAAGTGTATAGAATAGTGAAATAATCTTCAACTAAAATTATTTTTATTCATAACAAATTTTAAAATTCAAACTCTGGTAAAGAGACAAAAGTTCTTGTCAAAGGGACAATTTACGAAGGCCTATTATCTAACCTCTTGAAAATGTTATAAGGATGACATCGTCAAATGATAAACTGCGTAGTTTGTCACTTTCTATGTACAAGAGACTGAGTTAACATAATTTATCTTGAGACATTATTGTTCTAAATTAATTTTGTATCCTCTCCGGCTGAAAAAAAGATCTTTCTCCAGAGCAATGTGCAAACATGATACTAAGACACAATATCAACATTGCTTCTAAACAACAGTCAACTTCTGCTCTCCCAACATGATTCAGGGAATTACCAGCACAGAACATAGTCTACACCTTCAGTGTGAAATATACCTCATAATAACAGTGAGCTGATCAATGGGACCAGTCTTGCGTGGAATCTACAGATAAACACAAGTACTCTGCAATTTAAAAATCATCCAAGATTGTGTCTCTTAATTTATGTGCCATAATTTGGATTAATTCATGACAAATTGTAATAGAAATATAAGATGTGACACCTTTATTCCCGAATTGTTCGATATGGGTTTCTAGATAAGGATCAAATTTTGCTATTAGTAATAGTCATCCAAGGAAATACCATTGTGAGGAGAGCAAAATGTTGTCTCCTCTGAGAGGTAACCCACCCTCTGTCATAATTATTGTGACGACACAGTTTGTTCAAGAACATTTTTCCAGTACTGCTGTTTATTATTTATCCGTTCTGATAAGCATATGTAGCAGTCAATTGTTAAGCCCCATTTGCCTGTGGTGTAGCGAGGGGGGGGGGCAGGGGAGGCGAATGCCTCGGGCGGCACTTTGCCAGGGGAGGCAAATTCCTAGTAGTTTTTATATGGCTTCTTACAATTAAAAAAAATTACAAGAAAGTTTAGCTGTTAATCGAAATAAAAGAAAAGCCTAAAAAGAAATTAATAAAAGAAATAAAGGAACTATCATAAAACATAAAGCATATGAACTTTTCAACTGCCAAAACGTCTTAAATTTTCTGATACTAATGCTACTGTTCTGGAAAACCAGAGCCTGATTTTACCCTATCAATTTGAAAAATCAATGAATCGAATTCTCCGAGCGGCACATAGTGCGGCAGAGTCCTCTTTGTTAATTAACTTCTAAAATTTAAAAAAAAACAACGTTATGATAAAGTTTAATAAAATAAAAGATAAAGCAAAGATAATATTTTTTAAAGAAGGAAGAAACTATATTAAAATACGTGGACGTTTCTAATGCCAAAATCTCAAACTCCTATTCTTTTATTAATCCAAAGACTTCTGATACTAATGCAACCGAGCTGAAAAACATAGGGGCTGAAGTAGTGTACGAACATGACAATAATGTGCTGGTACATTTAATCGATTTTAACGTAAGTAAACTACTAGAACAAATTTGTTGGCGTAGTTATATGGTTTATTCTTTCAAAGCATACTTATTTTAATGTCTTTATTTTGTGGAAAAAATAAAAATTATGAGTAAAATTGCTTATCTAATGGAATTAAAACTTGGTACACAAATACAAATTTACCCACTCATGAAGAAATGCTCAACATTACCAAAGTTGTTTTGCAATTGGAAAGAATCAGAATTTATGATAAAAGAATAGACTATTAATAAAGAACAAAACAAAGTGGCAGGATGTTCTTACGACGTTTCTGAAATGATTTTAAATAAATGATGATCTTAAAATAATGGACTGCAGATGCCCAACATGTGTTAATACTTCTTCATGTCTGGAAAGTAAGCAGGAGTTCAAGAAAGACGCAATAAATTAAATGTCAATGCAAAATCTCGCTCAAAAAGTTCATTTAACCTAAATTTTTTACATGATACTCCAAATGAAATGAACTCTCTAACTGTTTTTGTACACAAGAACGTTGCTACGCATTCTTTTCAATGTCCATACACCGTCTGGAATAACTAATTGCTTCTACAACCAAGGCATTAAACAGACTTCAGGATACAAAATAGTGAATATACCATGGAGCCATTTTAAAGATATTTATAAAGCTATAGAAGAACTGATACATGCAGACAAAAAGCTCAACACACGAACAGACGCAGGAACTTTGATAGACACAATGAAATATTTTTATTTTCTAATCTATGTCAAAGATGCCCGAAATTATTTACAAACTTAGTAGTTTTAAAAAAAATGCTTAGCGAAGGCTTCTCACAGAGAAACTAATAGAATACTTAAAGAATGCTTTGAAATTTTATAAAATTTTATTTGGAGACCTATTTCTTTTAATCGAATCTTCTAATCAAAGAATGAGAGAGCAAATAGTTGGTGATCGAAGCGAATATGATCCATGCTGTGAAGAAAAACAGTTGAGGAAAAAGTTGTATTCTTCATAACATGAGATTATTGAAGAAATTCGTGTGAGGTTTTGGCAGTTATATCGAATTTAGAAAACACAATTGCATACACCAGCTAATATACTAGACTTAGAAATTTTGCCTTCAAGTTAGAGTATACAAAATATCTTACATGCCATTGTCAAACAAGGAATATTTTAACCCCACGGGCAAAAAAGAAAAATTAATGAATTAAAGACCAGTTAATTTAGTTAAGTTTTTAAAGACATAGAGGCTAGAAGTCACCCTGCCTAAAATAATAGCATTAATTTGAACATTGTCTTAAATAATGCAAGGTGTTAAAATAGCTTCTCTAAAATTAAGTTAATAAAAATAATCAAGATCAATAACAAATACACAAAGATAATCTAATCTATAGGTTTTTTTTGGCTACTGAGCATGGTGTGGCTGAAAACATTGATGCCTGAAAAAATGACTTCAAGCACCTGGGGCGAGGGGTCACACATTTGTGACGAGGGGGAAGGGGTGGTTAGGAAATGTGACGTCACATCAAAACGCGCAACTTTAAATAAAATTTCCAATTAAATATTTGATTGCTTATAAGAGTGCAGCCTACACTAAATACATGCTTAAATAACAAAAAAGTGATTGGATAAATGCTCATTTTCAAATAGAAAATACGGCTTTTATGGGGGGGGGGAGGGGGGAAGAGAAAGGCTTTGTGACGTCAAATTGGATTTGGGGGGGGGGCCTAAGTTTTTGTGACGACGTGTGTTGATGGGGGGAGAAGGGTAAAAATTCGCCCAAAATTGTGTGACGTCATATCTGGACGGCCTCTTGTGCAATGAGGAAAAACGTAAACTTTTTAAAACAATTTTATTTAAGAAAGAAAGCATTTCTTTTTATTTCTAACATAAAAATGTATTGTGTCCTTATTATAAGTTTCTAACAAAGACTATATTTATTTTAAAGCATTAAGATATTTTTTGAGGGGGCGGCAAAATAGGGTTCTGCCCCGGGCGGCACATACTCACGCTACGCCGCTGCCATTTGCTTGTAAGTTATGTAACCGAAGCTGTTTATGGTCTACAAAGTTTTCATGACTTTGAACTAAATAGGCGTTGCGCCATCACAAAATATTTAATCGTATATATTATTTGCTACCTCAAACAAATTTGTGCAGACCCCCAAGAAAGTGGGGGCCCTAAGCTATATATTGTTTAGCTTATATGTAAATCCAGCACTGGTATCAAGTCATCAGTTGTACGTATTAAACATTGAAGCACCTCAATCACATGATGGTATCTCATTATCTTAAGACAAGCCTTCAGTTCATCGACACATTTCACTTGGGGCACATCTTATTTAAGTGCACAATTCATTGTAAGTTCCTCACCTTGCTAACCAATAAAATTATCGCTCTCCTTGGAATACATTTTTATTGGAGGTTCAATTGAAATATATAGGGGGTGGAGGGTGGGGTTAGTGAAGTCAAATGTCAACAAAAATGTCATTTCCTGATTTCTCCTGAATGGTTGATATTGGGTGACGCAAGCTAACATGGACCTTCTCTTACCAGTGACGTTAAACGGGTTTTTGGTGGCCGTGGTCCCCCCTCCCCCAATCTTTTCCCCGAAAAAGTTGGCCGTCCTTAGGCTCAAAGAAAAATATGACCGCCCAGGGCGGAAGTCCCTTTACACCGCCTTCCCATCCCCACGTAACTTTTTGCTTATTCTTTTGATTTTTCAATCGTGCATGACGTAGCATTGTGTTCGGTTTACTTATTGGAGGCCCCGTAACGCTTAGTTGTAACGTTATACATCTTGTCACATGCACTTGTAGCTGTATGGCCCGACGCCAGGGGTTGACAGCCCGTTGCTCCACGTCAGCATTTGATTCTTTAAAAAGTATCAATATCAAAATTATTTATTTATATATATATATATATATATATATATATATATATATATATATATATATATATATATATATATATATATATATATAACTTATATAATATAAGCCATACAGACAATCGACCCCCGAAAGTTTTTTTTTAAATAGAAAATATTTCTCCGTATTGTAAGAATGTTTCCGACCAAGGTATTACAGGTGTGCAGTGATCAAAGTAATGTTTGAATCTCAGTTATATTGTAACAAGTTTGTGGGTATCAACCAATGACATCAGAACTTCTTAGAGTCGTATTGTTGTATTATTTGATGAGTCATTTATTTTTAGCTGACAAAGTGTCAACTGTCAATAACAACGCTGGCTCACAAAGTGTCAACTGTCAATGACAACGCTGGCTCACAAAGTGTCAACTGTCAATGACAACACTAGCTCACAAAGTGTCAACTGTCAATGACAACACTAGCTCACAAAGTGTCAACTGTCAATGACAACACTAGCTCACAAAGTGTCAACTGTCAATGACAACACTAGCTCACAAAGTGTCAACTGTCAATGACAACACTAGCTCACAAAGTGTCAACTGTCAATGACAACACTAGCTCACAAAGTGTCAACTGTCAATGACAACAGTATCTGACAAAGTGTCAACTGACAATAACAACACTAGCTGACAACGTGTCAACTGTCAATGACAACACTAGCTGACAAAGTGTCAACTGCCAATGATAACAGCTGGCAAAGTGTCAACTCTCAATGACCAACACTAGCTGACAAAGTGTCAACTGTCAATGACAACACTAGCTGACAAAGTGTCAACTGTCAATGACAACACTAGCTCACAAAGTGTCAACTGACAATAACAACACTAGCTGACAACGTGTCAACTGTCAATGACAACACTAGCTGACAAAGTGTCAACTGTCAATGATAACAGCTGGCAAAGTGTCAACTCTCAATGACCAACACTGGATGACTAAGTGTCAAATGTCAATTACCAAATTTCTCCAACCAAGTCTCAACTGACAACGCCTTTTTTAAAACGTGTTCTCATTTTCCCGCATGACATATGAGTCTCACTATTACATCGTTTCTGGAAGAGATAAATGTCAACAATGCAATCAACTGGTTTAAAAACAACATGAAGTCTACATATTATTGAAAGAATGAATTTCAGTTCTTTGGTTTGACTGTCACATTTTTCATTAATAATTAGAAAATAATTACTCACATCATGTCATCTTCTTATCTTATCTTATCTTATCATCTTATCTTATCTTATCTGATCGTATCTTATCTTATCTATTACAGACGCTCTTTCTATTCAGAAGATTATTGCTTCCTACGATATCCATGTTATATGTCTATTCTTGCATTTTTATATGAGTTCTAAATTTTGATAGAGTGTTGGTTTTCCTGGTTTAATCAGACAACCAGTTCCACGTCCTAATTCCGGGCGGGAAGAAGGAGAATTTGCATGCGTTTAATCTTGCATACGGAATAAGAAAAGCGTTTTTATCCTTATGTCTATCTGAGTGTTGCATTAGATTATCATTATTTTGTATTTCCAATTTAGAATTAATTGCCTAATGTATTATTACTACTTTGCTCTTGTTCTTCTATTCTCTAGTGTTTCAAGGTTTAATAATTTAACTAATGGTGTTATTCTTGTCAGAATGTAGTTGTAACGAAAGCGCTTTGTTCCAAGGAAATAAAATATGTATTAACAATGAAATCTATAAATTTAAGAAATTTGAGCAGCTGATTATATTTATTATTTTTGTTGGAATGAACGAAAGCCACGATCAAGATCTGATGGTTTTCGGTTTCTGAAACTCAAATAAACATTCTTATCATCCGATGGTAGTTTGGACAGGTTATGTTATGCATGGGGTGAGAAGATGGCCGATAAAACCAATAGTGGTACGACAATCGCATTTCAAGTAGGTGTTGAGGATAGACGAAAACAAGGTGGGGGCGTGTTATACTCTGTCTTACGGGCATCGTCATGAGGTTAAGGCCCTTTGAGGATCATAATTGTTATAGCTTTGTCTTTTCTCGGACGGGAAAACGTCACGTGCCATTATGTAAACGCTACCATATTTATACCAGGATTTTTTTTAAAACAATGTTTTTCATACTTTTCTCAATTTGTTATTATAATAAATTTATTAACAATATTTTGTCTCCACCACATCCACTATTTTGTCTCCACCACATCCACTATTTTATCTCCACCACATCCACTATTTTGTCTCCACCACATCCACTATTTTGTCTCCATCACATCCACTATTTTATATCCACCACATCCACTATTTTGTCTCCACCACATCCACTATTTTATCTCCACCACATCCACTATTTTGTATCCACAACATCCACTATTTTGTCTCCACCACATCCACTATTTTGTCTCCACCACATCCACTATTTTGTCTCCACCACATCCACTATTTTGTCTCCACCACATCCACTATTTTGTCTCCACCACATCCACTATTTTGTCTCCACCACATCCACTAAGCTGACTTAAATTAATGTGGAATTGACTCTTACATTTTGAGATAAGCTCTCAGAAAATATCCATATATTTGATTAACATCTTAATGTAATTATCCAACTGAATACCCCGGATATGTTTATTTATAAATTTCCGCCATGATATGACAAGGCCTAAATTCGTGATAGGATATGATCAAATGAGAAGTTACTTCAAAACATCAAACCGTTAGCCTTCTCAGTTGAATTTTTTCAACATTTTTGTTGTTGTTATGAGCACCTCCGTTAAAACAACCCACAATTACACAACATATTCGTGCAGAAAGGGCAACAATCCATGTACTTACACCAAACAAGTTATCCTGATAGAAATATACACATTCTCGAAGGTTTTATCTTATCTGTTACAGAGGCTTCTTCTATACAGAAGATTACTGCGTCCTGTTTTCTTTCCCATAGCTTTTAATGAAAAAGACTTACATATATAAGAACACGGTGCGTTACAGATTATTTTTTTTTGAACTACTGATAAAACCTTGACAAAAAATTATGGGAAAGGTTATGAAATGATTAAAATTTCAGCTAATGAAGCGTAACCCATGTATTTATCTTGACTTCAACTGAAAGGAAATTAAACCCAAATCTTTATAGGGAGGTCAACCAACTATCAGGAAATCAAACCCACATTTTTATATGGAGCTCAACTGAGAGGAAATATAGCTCAGCTCATGTGGAGTTTTAGTTCTTCAGACCAAAGTTCCCACATATAACTTGACGTTTTTATAGCTACAAGGAAGCACTGCTACACGTCGATAATTACAATTCAAGACGTCACAGTTGTGGTGAAGATTGACAGTTACAGTTGAACCCCTAACATGTTCCCATACTCCTCCACACTACACCCGCTGAACTGAAGACAGGAGGAATGTAATTCGTACATTATTATTACAAAGGACAGTGGCGTAGCTAGGGGGGGGCGGTGGGGGGGTCCGCCCCGGGCGGCACACGTTTTGGGGGCGGCATTTGGGGTTTTTTGAAAAGTACAGCCCTTTCGGACAACCGCCCTTTTTTTTTAAAGAGGAAAACCAGGGTGAAAATAAAATATTCGTACTTTCGAGTCGTAATTAACGGATTCTCAAGACATTTTTTAAAATTACATACTGTTTGATATAACTAACGCATAACCGTTAAGAAATTTAAAATCGCTTAAAATTTGTATCTATTTGTTTTGAAAATTAAGCGGTATACATCACAGATGACGCTTTTTATAAGAAAACAACACAAAGAACACATCACTGCTGGACGGAATATACTATTAATATCGCCGCGACAGTTATTGCGTGGATTTTCGACATGCACAGAATGATACGCGAAAAAGTACCTACATGGCATTGTGGTTCAAATAATGTGTTTAACTTGCAAGCAGTAATATATATTACTGTTTAAGTTTTTAGAAAATTATTCAACGGTAATTTATTATAAAATTTATTTATTTATTTTTTCATATTTCTTTCATTAAAGTAGTACAAACAAAATGTGTGTGTTTCATTAAAATACGTTTATTCACTAACAATTTTATGCATATCCTATTAAAGTAATGTTTAGATAGTTTGAATTAGTCTATTTTACGTGAAAATTATTACGATTTTTCACAAGAAAGATTAATCGCGATTGTTGTTTTTTCCCCCCAAATTTTGCATAATGGTGAAAATTTGTTAAGATCGTGGATTGTGTATTCACCATTGAAGAAAATTATATATTGTTTTTGCTGTCAACTGTTTGATGATTTTTGCCAATCAAATTTTAACACGGAAAATAGTTTTAACAAATAGTGGAAATTTAATCTCAAAATAAGTCAACACCGTTGAGACTACTGAATAAGTCAACATGAGTTGAGTCTACTGAATAAGTCAACACGAGTTGAGTCTACTGCAGATTGGATCATTTTCCCAATGGAAGGAATTAGAAATAAGAATTGGACATGGTGCAACTTTTGATAAACTACAAAAACAGAATATTGATAAAGAAATAAGACAAAAATGAAAGGAAATTCTCACAATACTTCATATAATTAGATTCTTAGCTAAACAAAATTTGGCGTTGAGAGGTCATCGTGAAAGTATTCATTAGGAAGACAAATATAGGAAATTTTCTAGAGCTTTTTGACTTGTTGGCCAAGTACGACCCAGTATTATATGTGAACATTTAGTACAAATTAAGATGGCTAATAAATATAGTGTCTCCTATTTGTGGAAAATGATTCAAAATGAATTCATAGACCTATTGAGAGGGGCAGAGAGAAAAACAATAATGGACCAAATAAAGCAAGCTAAAAACTTTTGTATGATATTTGACAGCTCTCCAGATATTTCCCACAAATATTAAACTAGTCAAATTAAAAGATACGTAGTTATTGATGTTGGCGAAGTTAAAGTTGTAGAATCGTTTATTTACTTTGTAGAAAATAAAGGAAACGCCAAGTTAGAAGGGAAAACATTTGAGCGTGGAAAATTCACAAGACGTGGTCCTATCTTTAGAACATGAAGTACAACGAGAAATTTTTAATCCATGGATCGAATTATAAAGGAATTAAAAGAACTCTTTGATCAGTTGCATGTCCATGTAAGAAAATATTCGTGTATAATCCCATGTAACCTACTAAGTGAAGAAATTGAATGTCAAATAAATGATTTTATTGACATTGATAAAGAACAGTTCCATAATGAAAGAAAAATGATCATGGTTTTGTGGCTGTACCTATACTACAAAAAGAGGCATTGCGTTGGAAAAATGGAGGAAAAGGCCCGCTTGTCGTATTAGTTTTATAAATAAAGCTTAAATATATTGTTTTCATTGTACAATTTGTTTGTGTATTTTGTATTCTAAGAATTTTTATAACAATTTTGTTATCAGTGTCGATAGTTGTGAAACGAGCTTCTCCAAACTGAAGTTGATAAAAAATATCTTCGTTCCACAATGAGTGCATGATTTAAGACAGGGGTTGGGAAACCATGGCTCGCGAGCCAGATGTAGCTCTATTGATGGCTGCATCTGGCTCTCAGACAAACGTTTGACTATTCTTTAAAAAAAACACGTTTATTCAGATTCCTTTGAATTGCATAAACAATAAACAGCATAACAATGATGTTAAAAAGAATTAAGAGACATAATTATGGTACTTTTAGTGTTGAAATTACACAAAATGCACACATTTACTTCAATTTTTAGTTTTAAAAAAAATATATGGCTCTCTCAGGCAAAAAGTTTCCCGACCCTTGATTTAACTAATTTAAGACTACAAAATCTTGCAATATTGTCCATAGAACAAAATATAACAAATTATTTAAATTTTGATAGCATAATACACAATTTTTCTACTATTAAAGTTAGGAAAATAAATGTATAAATAATATGTTTACATACTAATGTACACAATTTGTTTGTAAAAATATAATTAAATCATTTATTTATAAATACAAAATAAACGCATACTAATTGGTAATTTAATTTTTGGGTGTAAATTTGGAATACGTTTGTCTCATGAACCTGCAACCTCAGTAACTTTCTTGTAACATTTAAAAAAATGTATCTTGTATTTTTATAAAATATGTATTTATAGGTATAACATCTTATTTGGCCTCCTTTATTGCCGCTAACTTAAATATGTCATTCAATGGTAGAAATGTTCGACACATTTTACTTTATTTCAATTGCAATTATTTATTTATGTTTATTAATTTATAAAAACCAGGATACTGTCTACTTAGAAAGGGCGGCAAATTGGAGACCGCCCCGGGCGGCAAAACGTCTAGCTACGCCACTGACAAAGGATGTCGGTTAATAGACCTAATCTGTTGCATATCTCGACTAAAATTTTGCCCGGGGCCAACTCACAAACATTCACTTACCACCACAGTTACGCCCTTCATGTTTTATACAGGGTTTCAAATGTCCTAAATGACCCCCAGGGTGATCGCCACCTTCCGACCTCAATGAGCTTGACATTTTATCTAATCTCAGTTTCACAGACTGATTTTCCAGGTACAGTGGTGCCTCGAGATACGGATGCTTCAAGATACGAAAGATCCAAGATACGAAAGGCCTCTTATTAATAGTTTATTCTTTTGATCCAATTTCTGATTCTTTCCAATTTCAAAAGACTTTGGTAATGTTTAGCACTTGTTCATAAGTGTCTACTTTTGTGTTTATGTGTGTTACGTTTTAATTTCATTAGATAAGCAATTTTATTCATTATTTTTATTAATTCCACAAAATAAAGACATTAACATTAAAATAACTATGCTTTGAAAGAATAATCCATATAACTACGCCCAGAATTTTTTTCAGTAGTTCACTTTCGTTAAAATCGATTAAATGTACCAGCAGATAATTGTCATATTCGTACACTACTTCAGCCCCAAAGCTTTCAGCTCAGTAGCACTAGTATTAGAAGTCTTTAAATTATTAAAAGAATTGGAGTTTTAATTTTATCATTAGAAACGTCCACATATTTTAATATAGTTTCTTCCTTTGTAAAAAAAAATCTTGTTTTTTTCTTTTATTTTGTTAAATTTTATTATAACGTTATTTATTTTTAGAAGCTAATTAACAACGAGGAATTTGCGCAACAATGTGCCGCTTAGAGAATTCGATTCGCTCATGTTTCAAATTGATTGGGTACAGTAATATTTGCTTTTACAACAGGAGCGGCTGTTAAACTTTAAAAACCAATTATGTTAAACCACACCAGGCTCTGGTTTTTCAGAACAGTAGCATTAGTATTGGAATCAGAAGAATTTAAGAAATTTTGGCAGTTAAAACGTTCACATGCTTGATGATAGCTCCTTCCTTTCTTTTATTAATTTCTTATTTGGCAGTTATTTTAGTTCGATTAAAAGCTCCACTTTCTAATAAAATTTTCATTGTTAGAAACTTTATACAAAAAAACTACCAGGAATTGGCCGCCCCGTGGGTCTTCTGACTTCTGTGTTTGGGAAGTAGCGCTCAAACTCTTTTAAAAGCTGATCGTTCACCGACTGGGACAATGAATGATCAGTCTTAGTCTCGGTCTAAGTCTCGGCCTCGGCCTCGGTCTCAGTCTCTGTCTCAGTCTCGCTAGAATGCCCGCTAATGTTTGAAAAATATATCCAAAATCCCTATGTTCAAGCACCGCCCCGCAACTCCAATTTGGCTTTAAACATAGCTACTTGGTCTGCGAACATGAAAACAGTTGTCGTTTTCCCTTTGAAGGGACAGATTGAGTTCAATTAGCTGGTTGAATATGTCACACAGGTAAGCCAGTTTTGCGACCAATACATTGTCACTGCAAGCACTGACTTCTTTTTATGAGCGATGGCTCTCGTTATTCAAATACTCTAGTAAGTGATTTTCCTCTGGATAATCGTCTTATTTTTGTGTACAAAAGAAGACATATGGAGGCATCTCACAGAGCTGCTCAAACAGGCGTGAGTTAAGGGCGTGTGCTTTGATGTGTTTAATAACTTTAACAACATCAATTAATACGATTTTTAATTCCGGAGACATTTTTGCAATTTCCCTGTGAATGGT